>NIPM01000044.1:305734-743488 GCA_002738285.1 Holacanthella duospinosa | reverse complement strand
TTTTTTTTTACTTCTGATGGACAACTTTGACAAGGTTTGTAGTAAACATGATGACCGTAAAGGAACAGCTTCGACAGGATTCGATGACAGGAATGCTCAGTCCAGTGATTCCCAATTAAACAAATGGTCCAGTAAGTAATGACACAAGAAATAATTCGAAATTGAAGGAGCAAAAAAAGTTCAAAAACACGACTTTCCTTGACAACCAAAATTTCATTTTTTCAATATGATTATTTGTAAATTATTTTTAACTAAATTTTAATNTGCTCAGTCCAGTGATTCCCAATTAAACAAATGGTCCAGTAAGTAATGACACAAGAAATAATTCGAAATTGAAGGAGCAAAAAAAGTTCAAAAACACGACTTTCCTTGACAACCAAAATTTCATTTTTTCAATATGATTATTTGTAAATTATTTTTAACTAAATTTTAATCAGAACCAAACATATGTTTGTTTATTCTAAACTTTGTTGATTCGATAACCCTTGATTACAAAATATTTTTTTTAAGTTTTAGAGTTATGACCAAGGTTGCTATGAGGAATGATCCAAAAGTCCTCTAAGAGGTTAGCCCATAACTATTATTTTTAGGAAAATTATCAATTCTAAAAAAATAACAAACCTTCGCTTTTGTAAACAAATTTAATTATTTTTTACTTTCAAATTCTAAATTATTAACAGTTTCAAAAATATAATTAATTGAAAAATGTCGACCTGCATTATTAAATCTTGTCGAAATAATTTTTAGAGTTAATAAAAATACACTAATAAAAATTTAATGAGTAAAACCAATATTGAAATTAAAAAACTATGTCATAGTAACATAATTTGAAATTATACTGGCTGACGAAGCGTCAGCCAGGAAAAAAAATTAATAGTTATTAATGGGCTAACCTATTAGAGGACTTTTGGATCATTCCTCATAGCAACCTTGGACATAACCTTATCAAGAACCGTTGTTTCTGTTGTCAAGGAACCTTGGTTGATCCATTAATTTCTTGTCTACTACCCGACTCTGGATGACAAACAAGATAATACTAATCATTATATTTGCAACGTTTCGTCCAAAAGTAAAATGAAACGAAAGTTCATTTCGTTTACGTTTCAAAATTTTTACCGATCAGATTATTGTTTTCTTACCGGTTCTAATGAAAAACGAAACTGATAAAAAAGCAGAAACGAAACAAAACAAGAACCGCTGCGCGTTTTTGTGTTTGATTGAAAATATTTACGTGTTAACTCGGCTTCATGTAAGTAGAAAGTTTAAATATTTTTAACAGAACTGAATGAGTGTAAGATTATTTAATTTTTCTAACGAGTAAACTTAGTGTTTGTTCTCAAATTTTGGAAAAAGGACTAGCTCTAGTACTCCTAACTGTGTGACTTTAAAGCCTCACCATTTTGATATTGCCATATTGGAAGATTGTGATATTGGCCAACAGCTGGGTTTTTGCAATTGGTTCTGCTTGAGTAGATCTTTAATCTACAGTCAAGAACATGTAAGTACAAAACACGCCGGATCAAATATGAATTCACAAAGTAGGGTAGATGAGGAACCATTTGGCCAGACCATTCGGTTGGGCCATGCCTAATGTGGCTTTAAGTATACATATACATAAAAATATATAGAGTGACAGGATTTTCACTTTCTTTGAAAATGAACGGTGCCGCCCCCTAAAAGTGTCCCATCTAGTGTTAAACTATGCTGCTAAAAATTTGGTGCGAATCTGTTAAGATTAAGATGTGCCGCAAACGGCTTCAAGTTTTTACATTGTTTTCTTATCCACCGTGTTGGATTGGTGACTTTAAAAATTTGTAATTAATTCAAATCTGAATATTTTTATATGAAACTTTAAGGAGATATGACCCAACGCATGCTCAATCCCAGCGTCTTTGGATTTTTAGCAAACGTTGAAAAATAAATTTAATATTCAAAATTTTCCAAAAAAAAAATATTTTTTTCCCCGAATTTTGATAAAATAATTTCGAACTCAGTTCCACGTGTAAATTATTAACTTAAAATTTGGGGAAGTAACTCAACAGTAATGTGATGTTGAGTCATCATGATCGTGCGCAAAGATGCTTGTATTGCAAATCTTCGGTTCTACTTACTGTATCAGTTGTAATGTAGCATATTATTCTCCAAGTGTCAAATTTGGTTAACTTCCGTTTTCCGTATAGTTTCAATTGCTATTTTTATCGTTGTCATCCACTCATTTCGTCACGGTAATTTCACTCTTCTAAACAATTAGAAGCTGTCAGTGTCAAAGTTATAGATAATTCGCATACTTAAAATGTTAAATTTATACATTGTATTGACGTTTTAAATTAAAAAAAATGTACAATGAAATATTTGATTCCGAAATATGTAATTTATTANATACATTGTATTGACGTTTTAAATTAAAAAAAATGTACAATGAAATATTTGATTCCGAAATATGTAATTTATTATTAATGTTTCTGTTTCGTTTCGTTTTCGGATCAAAACTTTTTTTATCGTTTCGTTTCCGTATCAGTCATAAAACGAAACGGTGGCATCGATAATTAACGCTCATGAATACGACGTTTTAGCATGACGAAACACATACAAGGGTGATCTGAGAGTAAATCGAATCACATAAAAAGTTTATGGTATAAAGAGAGAGATAGAAGCGCCGTACCAATTGTGCTCTGCCATTTTTTCAATTTGCGAGTTTTCGTTTAAATAAAAAGGAGAAAAACGACTGGGGAAAATTCTAAATAAGATGAATTGACAAACTGTGATAAATTATTAGTTTCATCAAGAGACAACTAATACTGTCACAAAGTAGGCTACAATAAGAATGATATATTTGGCATAAAATTACCTGAAGTAAATGCCTTATTTTTGGAAAACATTTGGGAAATAGAAAAACAAATTCCTATAATTAACTGAATTACGTGGATATACAATCTACAAATATAATGCAATATGTTACATTCTCAAATTTGCAAAATGGTCTGAAGTATTTATAGTACAGATCAAACGGGCATTAAGAAAACTTGGATAATACAATGCTAGTCAAAGTTTAGTACAATTTGTACCAAAAGTAACGTATCCTTTCATAAATCCTTGAATAAATATTCATGATTGGTGCGAAGGGTTATAAAGTCGGCTAATTCTTCATCAGTATGTGATTCGGACAGAATATTTCAATAGTCTTCAATGCTGAAGAACATAAGCAAAAATGATATTTAATCGCGTAAGCTAATTCTTAATTTTTGCGATAATTAATTGATACGCACAAGAATACATAAAGTGGCAAGTGAGTAGAGTGGATGAAACATAGGAGATAGAAAAAAATCCATATTATTTTTTCACACTCGACTTGCTACATTTCTTGAGAAAAAGATTAAAGGAGAGAAAGTTTTTTCCTCTCAAGAATGTGACACAAAAGTTTTCAACAAAGAAACGCATGTATTACCTATACCAGTGACTCTTCATGATTCACTTTTTTCGAGTTTTGGATAGTTCTTTCCTATATCCAACTTTTTCTACTCTAAATAGAAGGTTTTTTTGTAATATTTACAAATTGTGGCTGAACTTTGAAAGAACTACGCAAGAGTAACATTTGGCAGCGTGAATCTAGAATATTATGCTAAAAGTTTTCATACGTGAAGTAGGCCATGCTGGACAGAAATATGTAAGCCCTGAAAAGTGAACTATTGAAACAAAAAGGCAAATAATCTATTATTCCAAAGATTTCGATGTCAGGATTGCCATGAACCAACTGGTTGACCGTTGTTTGGTAATTATTGGTATATATAACTGAACTTTTTTTAACTATAGTTTCATGTGACTGTTCAGAAGCAGAATTCAATGACATCGGATTTTTTTTTAATTTGCTAGCTTTATTTTTTGTATATCACGAAAAACCTAAAAAATTTGGTTGGTAAACGTTTACACAATTCGGTTCAGGACTTTAAGTATGAAGTACTTTGTGTCCCATACAGTGTATGAAACCAAAATATCGTAAGGTCGTTTTAAATATTATTTTTTTTTAGATTACAAACTCGTTCCCAAGACGGACAGCAGTTTTTCGAAAATTGAATTGAGTATTTCTTCTTGTTTTTTTTTTCGATTTACTTAGATAATATACATACTATTGATACAAACTAAGAAAATCGACTTTGTTAACTTGTTCAACCCGAAAATTTTTCTTTATTTTGTGGAAAATGTAACTAATATTAAAAAAAAACTCCTAACCTTTTAAATTCTAAGTCCCTAAACATAAAATAATTGGTCAAGATGAACACTTGTTTTCCAAAAATTTGCCTTGTGCAATGACAGAAACTGGTTGCCACAGAATAAAAAATTCAAAGGGAAAAGCTTCTCGCATAAATAATTAAGAGTAACTTTCGTATAGGTCATTTTTTCCAATTTGGAGGAACACAAACCCTAAAAAGTAAGAAGAATTTTGATGAGGTATAAGAAAGTTAAAAAATTAGAAATTTTTATCGAGCCCAACCAGCTGAATAAAAATCTGACATGCAATGAAATAAAATTTTAAACATATTTTTTGAATTACTTGATAAAAATTATACATTGGAGTTGTGATTTGTAGTAGAAAGCTAGTTTTGATTATTATTAAGATATGCTTACATAGTTCTGACTTCAGCATTAGTTGACGATGCACATGTCAGAAATAACGCAAAGGTTTCAAAATATAGGCCTATCATATATTGCGGCAAAACCTATCATATATTGCGGCAAAAACAAAAATTTATATAAAGGAAATGTAATGGAATTACTTTAATTTGTAATACCGTACTTTTCAGAAACATGTACCATATGGAGTGTGTGATTTTGCACCATAACTGTGACTACACCAAAACTGCTATGATCATTTCAGACTCGTGCACCGAATAAAACATTTTTGAATTGGATAAATCGGTTTGTTTAATAAAATGAACTCGCAGTGAAATAGTCCCAGTTGGTACCCCTGACATAACTAATTTTGTTAGTTCACTACTCAAGTATTGAAAATACAGGAGTTGAATACAAACAAATGGAAAAGTATGATTCGTTCGGCAGGATTGAAATTGAATTTAAGTCAAGACGAACCCTAACATTTCGAACGAGTTTTAAGAAACAGACGATAAGAGTTTGAATGAGTCATCGTGCGCATTCCGTTAGTGCTTTTGATTAAAACAAAGTTAAAAAAAAACTGTTTAAAACAGTGTTTTAAACTGTTTTAAACAAGCGTGTTTTTTTTGGTGCCAACCCTGGTGTGAAGTCAGGTGGAGTATTTTATTGTTAAATCCTGTTCACTTTATCCCAGTTCCAGATATCGGTGGGTTGGATTGAACCAAAGGGGGCTCAAAAAAAAAATTTGAAAAATTCCACAACCATATTATGTGTCCCTCTTGAGCGATAAAATGACCTCTACAAATGTTGCTTAGAATAGTTCAGTGACCAACATTTTCTAATAAAATTTTTCTCTGTGTCCACTTGTTCAAGTTTTTTTAAATTTTCAAAAATTTAAAAAAACGGAAAAATTCCACAACCATGTTATGTATCCTTCTTCAGCGATGAAATGACCTCGACAAATGTTGCTTAGAATAGTTCAGTGACCAACTTTTTCTAATAAAAATTTTCTGTGACCACTTTTAAAATTTTCAAAATTTTCAAAAACTTGAACAAGTGGGCACAGAAAAAAATTTTATTAGAAAAAGAGTCTTAGAGTCTTGGAGTGACCTCCATTCACATTGAAGTGAATGGAGGTCACTTAGAAAAAATGATACACTAATAAAGAGCAGGATACTTTACAAAAATTAACTTAACCTAAATTTCAAAATAAAAATTAATAAATAGTTTGCCCATGTATGCTAGTTTCACAGGGTGGGGGGTAGGAGTGTGGGGTATCTCCTGTCAGTTGTTATTGGACCTCTCTGTACAATAATTTTTAACACAGCTTGTTTTGCCTATTTTTATCCTGGAAAGCCCATGTGGATTTTACTACCTCCCTCAAATTCTTTTTGTTGTATAGTTCACCATACACACCATTCAATGTAAATCTCACTATTCGTGGTTGCAAGAGGTGGCTAAATAAAAGACTTTGGTGGTGATAACTGGTGGATCATCATCATATAGTCAAGGTTTGAAACAGCATTTTCCAAATCGGTTCTGTAGCACAAATGGTAGTGCGTTGGGTCCGGAATACCCAAGATGTGGAATCATACCCCAGCAGAGACCATATTTTTGGCTTAATCGCTGTTTCAAGCTTTGGCGGAGTAGTCATATCCCTTCATATGACGACCATCCGAGTCCGTCCTCTCGCAAGGAATGGAATGGCAATCTTCGTACCCGAAGGCCGAGGGGCACTTTGAGGGGCGGATAGTGAAGCATAGCTCCTATACAGTATGTTCCACATTAAAGTTTACTGTGCTTTCTTCGCCTTTCCCTAAAAATGACAAAGGTGACTTAATGCGCGCGTTGAATCAAAAGGTGGAGTGAACTTAGCCAACATGAATCAAATCGACAACAGCTGAGAAATAAAGGGAACGGGTTGAGCAATCAGTATTTATTTGATTTAATCACTATGTAAAAATTTAATTGATTGATCCATAGTGATAAGACAAGTGACGAGGATTTGGATTAACCTCATAACTTAATAAGATCTTTAAAATAATTCACCGAAGGTTCGTTTTCATAAATTTCTGATTATGGATTTAATTTGTTCTGGACACTGAAAATTGTAATGTTCATGAAATTCCTTATATTCACAACTCAACACTGCATTTTATATATCACTGTCATTGGGTAATAATAAGTTTACGTAAGGTTACAAGTTTTTTATAAATTGGTGCTGAGTTACATTCATTTTAATTCAGGTTACAAACTTTATTCTTACCCAAGAACAGTGATGGTCCATCACGTCAACATAACCTGAAGTGGTGAGTTCTGAATAAAAAATTACATTAATAACCTAATCTTTAGAGTCCAAAATAAATTAAATTCAGTATCAGAAACTTATAAAAATGAACCTTTGGTGAGTAATTTTTCAAGATTTTATTAAATTTTGAGGTTAATCCAACTCCTGGGTCCTGTGCCACAATCACTGACATTTTGACAGTGACATATTGACATATCGACAGTTGACATTGACAGGAATGCTAAAATAACGCTCCATGAAAAAAATGTCATATTCAAGGATTTTTGACACTTGTCAAAATTTTCTGACATTTTTATGTCAAATATAGTAAATATATTCGGTTTATTCTAAATTTTTCTTTGAAACCAAAATCAGTGGATGGGATGAAATTCATTCTTACTTTGTTACTGTTTTTTTAGTAGACGAAGCACTACGTCAATATATTCACTGTCGCTGCTTACTAGAGTCGCTGACATCAAACTTAGCCATAAGTCAACAATTTTTATACAAAAGATTTACTTTTCCAAAACTGACAGACGTAAATCCCTCTGTCAAATATTTATGACATTTTTGACAAATATAAGTCAATGTCGTACAGACGAAAAAAAAGTCAATGACAATTACTTGTAAAANTTAGTAGACGAAGCACTACGTCAATATATTCACTGTCGCTGCTTACTAGAGTCGCTGAGATCAAACTTAGCCATAAGTCAACAATTTTTATACAAAAGATTTACTTTTCCAAAACTGACAGACGTAAATCCCTCTGTCAAATATTTATGACATTTTTGACAAATATAAGTCAATGTCGTACAGACGAAAAAAAAGTCAATGACAATTACTTGTAAAATGTCAAATTCTCCCTGTCAAATGTCGAAATTCACCTGTCACTGTCATATGTCACTGCCATCTTTGTGGCGTGATATTTTGTGTAAATTGTTGACAAATACCTGTGAATGTCAATATGTCATTTGATTGTGCCATAGGACCCTGGTCAACTGACTTATCACTATGGATCAATCAATTAAATTTTGAAATAGTGATTAAATAATATAAATACTGATTGCCCAAACCACTCCCTTAATTTCTAAACTGTTTACGATTTGATGCATGTTGGCTAAGTTCACACCACCTTCTGTTTCAACGCGTGCATTAAGTCACCTTGGTCATTTTTGAGGAAAGGCGAAGAAAGCACAGTAAACTTTAATGTGGAACATACTGTACCCACGGCATAGTGAGCATAGACTTCTATACCCGATTAAAGTCTTCCCCGTCTCTGCCAAGAGATGAGTAGAAGCACAAAGTCTTCCCCACAGCAGGGATGAGAAGCACAAAGTTCATTTTGCCGGAGCAAAATTAACCCGCGACTAAATTTGTTTTTTTCTTGGAACAAATATGTTTTTTGACACTGTATAAGTGATTTGTCTTTGTCTTGATAAGATATTTGTGATTTTTAGAAAATAGTTATTAGGACCAATTTATTCCGCGACCAATATTGGTGTTGTCCTGGATTCACATTGGTGTTTGTACACTGAGCAATTGATATAAGTTTATTTTGAAAACATATTTGAAGTTTTACCGGGGCCAAATCAATCCCCTACTAAATCTGGTATTTTTGGAACATTATGTGTGTTTAAACATTGTGTAAGTGACATGTATATTTATGCAGTTTTATTTGAGATTTTTGAAAAAAATAATTACCGGGGTCAAATCAATCCGCGACTAAATTTGGTATTTCCCTGGAAAAACATTTACGTATGCAAGCTAGGAATTATATGCGATTGATCTTTAAAAAAATTATTGAAATTTTCAAAAAATTATGTGCCGGGCGGTATTAATCCGCGATAGATTAAGGTAGTAAAAAAATTGTTACTTTCTTGTTAAAAACAACCTCTTTGGTTGAATTCTTGAGGAAAAAAATTGAGTTTTACAAGGCAGTCAATTAACAAAAAACCTCTAACGTTGTAGCGTTTAGGTTTAGGATCTGTGACGGTACCCTAACATACAAACTGAAAATTCACATTATATACTGCGGATGTACATTATGTATTGCGCATGTGCAATACTGAACATGTAAAACGCCTCCTGCAAATGTAGAATACTTACTTCGCATATGAAATAGTCACTACACGTGTAAAATTCTCACTGCGCATATACAATACCTGCTGCGCACTCACAACTCCCATTGCACACTTACAATGTCTAATGCGCTTATATAATGATTAAATTGCCTGTACGATACATCCTGCACATACAGAATGCCTAATACTGTGTACCCATTCAGTATGTTTCCTAGCAATGTCAAAGCCAAATTGACTCAAAATTTGTCTTGAATCAATGACTCAAAATGACTCCCGAGGCATTGGCTGGCCTTAATTATAGACTATTGTAAACTGAGATGTAAAACAATTTTTGTTACCCTCGGCAAAACAAATTTTTATTATTTTGCGAAACTGCTTACTTCAAGCTAAATTGGTAACATGCCAGGTGTATAACATACACCACACAACCTAACCAAAGAAATTTTCAAAAACTTTCAAAAAATCATAACTTTTTTAGTATAATGATTTCTCCAATGGAGTTTTCGACATTTTGTTCCGTATTATCAACACTTCCATCCGCACATCTAATCCCAAAGAAAATGATTAAACTAAAGTTTGAGCATTTTTCAAAGTTTTGCCGTAATTAAAAAAAAAATCAATATTTTGATTCCAAATTTTTTGATTAATTTTCTGGGTAGAAATAGGTGAATTTTGAGATAGGCAGAAATTATAAACAAAGCTCATTATACTTCATAAAATTTGATCAAACATTCTTCGTAATTTTGAAAAAATTCATTTGTGGAGAAACTAATGCGTCAAATAAAAAAATATTTGGAGGATATTCTAATAACGGATTTGTGAAATAGTGTGCCAAATTTGGTAAAGATCGGTTGACACTACTGCGCAGCCTCTGTGCGATTTAAGAAAAACAGAGCCTGAATCCTATTTCAACTTCAGAAAACTGTCATGCGGTATGATTTTATATTTCCAGAGTATTCGTAAAATTCCTTTCCACAGTACGCATATTTTTCTTCTACTTTAATTGTGTTTTTTTTTGCAATGCCAAAATAACCTACCATTTTCAAAACAACCGTATGTTTTTATACAACGCTAAACAAATTTTGTTTCTGATACTTATTCTTTGTTGGAAAACATAAGCTGAGTCTAAGGCATGAATTTCGAGTTTAGTTTAATCCAATTTTTCCTAATCAGCAGTCCGATCATTTACCTGGTCCAGANGATTTTATATTTCCGGAGTATTCGTAAAATTCCTTTCCACAGTACGCATATTTTTCTTCTACTTTAATTGTGTTTTTTTTTTACAATGTCAAAATAACCTACCATTTTCTAATGCCATATCAAAACAACCTTATTGTTTTATACAACGCTAAACAAATTTTGTTTCTGATTACTTATTCTTTGTTGGAAAACATAAGCTGAGTCTAAGGCATGAATTTCGAGTTTAGTTTAATCCAATTTTTCCTAATCAGCAGTCCGATCATTTACCTGGTCCAGAAGGTTGCGTATCTCACAACATTTTGGCTTTCTCAAAATCTCCATGTTTTGCGTAATATTTGAAATAATTCTATTCTTTCTCCTGCTGTAAGTATATTTGTTTTGTAACCGCAGCACCAAATAGTTCTATTTCGATACCGAACTATCGAACAGCTTTTCTTTTCAGTATTTCTTACTGTTAGACATTTCTCAGTTCACTTCGCTTTGAATGTCACAACTCTAATCATCTATTCAATCGATGCCAAACTTTTTATCGTCTATTTTCCATTGGTCAATTGGTTTGTCTCATAAAATTGTATTAACCCGCCGTATTCCACAATCGTTCTTGGACTTGAGATTTCTTTCAGATCAAACCAACCAATATTTTGTGTTCAATAAAGGAAAAAAATTTAAATGACAATTTATTCCCCAATGCAAAGCTTGTGAACTTGACTAAGCTTATGACTAGTGTTTTTTTCAAACTTTAGTACTTTCTCTCTGGGTACTGAATTAGTTTTGAATGTGGAAAGATGAGTTCTTTCAGAATTTGCATCAGGTGAAAGGAGCTGTTGAATCCAATGGTACCCTGCGCTTCTTAAGTAGTCTACACTTTTTGAATTAACTTTTCCCCTCCAGTTTGTTTACCTGGTTATACTGAAACTTATGTCGCACTTATGCCAGGTGACGTCTGCATATATGGGCTGAAAAACTAAAAAAAAACTTGATTAAATCCCACTCCATTTTGGGGTACCAGGCGAATAATGGAGTGGGATTTTAAGTATACAGGCACTGCGCATGGAATGTCAAGAAAATACTCCACCAAATACTTTGTAGATAATGGTCTATGGTTTCTGGTTGGAGTCGAGCCTTGGGGACGCACGAAAAATTTCTAAGTTTTTTAACATTACATTCAAATTTAAGTTACAAAATGACCTCTACAAAAGTTAGGAATAATGAGTTGAGTCAAATATCCCTAAGCAAATTTCAATCTACCAACATAAGTTTTAAAAGAATTACCTAAGCAACTTAACCTAACAACCTAATGTTAAAAAACTTAGAAAGTTGCATAGGGTTATTTGACTCAACTCATGCCAAACAACTTTTGTAGATGTCATTTTATCGCTTATGAGGAATAAGTTTTGGTTACCTTGACCTGTGACCTCTAAACGTCGCCATAGGAAAAAGTTAGATAAGGATATTTGACTCAACTTATTATTTCAGACAACTTTTGTAGAGGTCATTTTGTTGCTTAAATTTCAATGTGTTGTTAAAAAACTTATAAAATTTTCTTGCGAACTCAAGTCTAGAACCCAACCAGCAGATCTATTTGTTGGCGAAATTCTGTTACAATGTGACAGGGAGTACTAAAAATCACATTTGACCTTTAGTAACCTCCAGAGGTCAAATGAGAAGCCGAAGGACATTCTGTCCCATTTAAACATTATTTGCNGTTGCTTAAATTTCAATGTATTGTTAAAAAACTTATAAAATTTTCTTGCGAACTCAAGTCTAGAACCCAACCAGCAGATCTATTTGTTGGCGAAATTCTGTTAAAATGTGACAGGGAGTACTAAAAATCACATTTGACCTTTAGTAACCTCCAGAGGTCAAATGAGAAGCCGAAGGACATTCTGTCCCATTTAAACATTATTTGCATGGAAAGATCTACTTGATTGCAAAGGTTGGATTCGATCCTTCTGTACGCAATAAATTTTTCTAAGTTTTTTAACACAAATCCCCATCTCGAAAATTTTCTAAGTTTTTTGACTTTTCGGTTCCCTTACAACTCAAAAAACTACCTCTACAAAAGTTACTGTGAACAACCAATGGAGGAACATATTCCTCTAACATTTTCCTCCACGATGACCTGGTCAGGGCAAAGTAGGTTAAAGTAAAAAAAACTTCGGAAAATCAAGAAACCTGAACTTTGACCTGACCAGGTCATCGTGGAGAAAAATGTTAGGGGAATATCTGCCTCCATTGGTTATTCACAACAACTTTTGTAGAGGTAGTTTTTTGAGTTGTAAGGGAACCGAAAAGTCAAAAAACTTAGAAAAAATTTTTGCGTACAGAAGGATCGAATCCAACCGATTGCAAAATCTAATTTAAATCTGACAGGGACTACTAGACAACATTAATTGTACAGGGTTCTTTCTTTCTTATTTATTTTCTATATGCAAAGTAATTGAGCAAAAAAATTTTGATAATTAATTCTGAACCATCTGGCAGAGAGAATAAGAGCCATGGCTCGTTAGCTAGAGCTAAATCACTGACTTCGGTTTGGTCATACCTACAAAGGAAGCAACTGCTAAAAATCTCCTGAGTCCAGAGTCCAATTAGAAGCAAGCTACCAACACACAGCAACAGGAAATCAATCAAATAAATTTGAAGGTGTCAAATAATGAAATTAACTTATTTTCACAATGTTCCGTGCATTTAATGACCAGCTCATTGCGAGGGAAGAGTTTGGTGGGAAAAGTGAAGGAGAAGTTTTTGCCTCTCAGCCAAGGATAACAAGCTGAGAATAAAATTGAGACAAAAAGTGTAGACTACTTAAGCAGCGCAGGGTAGCAAGAAGTCTGCCGAAAGGAACAATTTTTATTTTTTTTAATTAATATTTTACCGTTATAAATTCCAAAGGCGTATATATTCTAAGCTTAAAAATATGGCAAACAGGAATTTCTAATTGCATTTAATATCCTAGCAACGTTGGTCTAATCAATCTGTATGTGCGGCTAGATGAATGATTCATTATGCAACAAAAAATAACCTCGCATTCAGTGGTCAAACAATTTTTAGGTTAGTAATTGTACAATTCTGTCACAGAGATGTCCGATAATGCGGTAAACTGAAATGACACAAAAAATGTTAACATGCTTACTCTAAACAGGTTACGTTTCTAATAATAAAGACGTTGCCTCAGAATATTTATAACAAAACGTCCATTTCATAATATTTGTAATTAGTCAAGTGTTGATGTTCTCTCTCGGTGTTTCATAGTGTTGGTCATTTAACTTTGTAACCTCGTGCAGGTCAATTTCATGCTATGGTTATTTTACCGTTTTGGTCAACTTGCTCATTATCATTCCTGTTTGCCATTTTACCTGTAATCGCAATATCTAAGAAAGCTAAGTCTAAGTGACACGTAATTGTAATATCGTCTTTATGACGTAAGTTGATTTACTTATTAGATCATCTATCTCACACTGATTTTGCTATTGTAAAACTAAAATTCATAATTCTTCATAGTTCCGCTTAAGAAGGATGATTTGGTCGCTGTAGGATTTATGCTGATAGATTTATTAGATGATACGTTGCCTTGGGAGAATTTTATGGATTCTCTTCCTGATTGTATGTCCATCAAGGATCATGATGAGCTAGCTAACATAAAGCAGAAGGCAATTTTCAGTGTACTCTGCTTATCATTTCCAGGTAATTATTCTTTTTTTGCAAAGACTGATTATATACCTGTACAACATTGGTTAATTACTGTCTCATTGATGCTGTTTCCCGTGCCTATTGCAATTTTCAAATGTGACAATAGCAATATCATTAGTAGTAAAATTGCATTGTATTTGAATCTAGAAATGGAAAACTTCTTTAAACACTTATATGAATCCAGCTGCAAAAGTCAGATCAACTACCGTTACCTAAGAGACATATTTCAAGCGAGATTGGAAAAGGAAAATCCAGAAGCAAAATTCAGTTGGATCGAGGTAGCAATGACATAAGGATTATTGTTAATAATTCTTTAGCATTCTCTGTTTTCAATCAATCAGTGTATTGTAAGCTGGTGTCGTTCTATCAAAGGAATTACGGGATTATGAGAATGTAAAATTGAAGTTAGTCGAATAAATTTTGAAAACTAAGTGATAAAAGTAAAGCAAAATTTTAACCGGAGGGGACTGCGGCGACATTTTTAATAAGATAGTATTCTATTTAGAAAGTGATTTTTAATAAGATTAATTTCTATTTTGGAGGCCCAAGGAAGTTTTTATGCCGAATGTGCTGATTTATTCACAAATAGTACAAAAGAAGGAAAGTTGGTTTGCGTAGATTTAATATTGTTTCATCAGTTTCCAAATTTTGACCGTATTCCTTGTTTGAAACAGAGTTGAAATTCACCCTAACTTGCGGAATGCAAAATGCAATCGTACATTAACGTGGTATTGCGGAGTAGTAGGTAAACATTTACAGTCAGGTTGTACTGCGTGCCTGAACAGTATTTAGGATACATCGAAAGAATAAAAGATATTCTTTTCTTAGACGCTTTAAGTAAATGGTGGTGATTACGTCTTTTAAAGTGTTGCTGTTGAGCCCTTCCTCAGTTACATGTGTACAGCGGGGCCAATACTTACTAAGATGAAAGATATTTTTACAATTCAGAAAAAAACTTTCGTGAGCTGTAAATTAAGAGATTTGTTTCTACCGAAAGCGAGAAATAAAAATGCTGCGCCGTGATAACTTTTCTAAATGCCGAACTTAATAGAGCTTGAACGGCCTTTTAATGTGGAAAGCATTGCGAAGCTGCACTTATGAATACGTTATCTACATCGGATTTGCTCTCCAAAAGAAACTGTTAGTTTTCCTCACCATCCTCTTCATCTATACGACAAGAACTTTTGTTCTTGAAGTTTTTGTTGGACACATCTTTGGTACAGAAATTGGCAGCGAGAGTCATCGTTTGATGGAATAGTTCTTTGAACAAAAAATATCATAGAGGCAAATGGACAGAAGAATTGTGGAATCGGAACCCCGTTTCCAGATATTTTTCGAATTTGTTTAACAATTATTTTATAAAGATGTTAAAAACAGATTTATTTATTAAAGTTTTTCCATGATTTTATTCTTTTCGATAAACACAAGCTGAAGTGATCTTTGCACATGTTTTCTTGAGCATAAGAATAAATTTAGTAGGTGTTCGAATTTTTGAATAATATACTTTAATTGGTTGTAGTCGAAGGGATGTGAAACGTTAACGAAATTAACATTAACCTACAATTCACACAACCCAAACCACGGCGAAACCCAACTAAAAAATCTCAAATCTTCCTTGCCTTGGGAAGATCCAACTAGAACTTCCACAGTGTAATGAGAAACATACGAGGCATACAAGAGAGGGAATTGTTAGATAGGTAAGTGGTTACGATGACTTGTTTGTGCACCCGTTTCTTGGAGGCTTACGCTGTTTCCGCTTTTACTTCCGCCCGCGCAATAGCAGCACTCCAAAAAATCCTAATCTATCGTCATGGAACCCTCTTGAAAATCCTGACAGATCAGGGTACAAATTTTCAGTCCCAAGAATTTCAAGACTTTGCAAAGGAGAACGGAATTGAGCTCATTCGTTCCTCCGCCTACCACCTGCAAACAAATGGAATCGACGAGCGATTCAATGGTACCCTCAAACAAACTTTGGCGAAAACTCTCAAACCCAATCAAAAAAATTGGGACATTCAAATTCCCCTGGTCGTGTTTCAAATCAATGCCACCGTATGTGTATCAACTGGTCATTCCCCGTACTTCCTCATCCATGGCAGACAACCTCCTTCCTATCCCCGCAGATTACCTTGACGATGCAGAATCACGAGTAGCCCAAAAACGGATAGAGGAAGTAATATCAGACGCCCGGGTCAAAACTATTCAAATACAAAAAGAATCCCAAGACCTCTTCAATTCACAACACAAACCTGTCACATATCAACCAGGACAGTTTGTACTTAGACAACGACACTCCCATACCCCCGGATTTGCAAAGAAACTCCGTCCACGATGTTACGGGCCCTATCAAGTCATCAAACATACGGGTCCAAGTAACATTCGGATCCAAACCATCCCCAAAACCGTACTCCCAAAAACCATGGTTGTTTCAGTCCACCAGGTAAAACCATGGTATAGTGACAACCCCTTTTCATTACTTCACCCTGATTCTAAACCCGAAGGTCTTAGTGAATTCGATCCACCCTCCGACCCTGAACCTGACCTCGCTCACATAAGCTGCCCCAAACTATCCCACCATTCTGACATTTTTTCTCACACTAGATAAATACAATTCCTCCTCTTTCTCCCCAAATTCCACCAAAGTCCCCTACATATCGCGACGACAAGGCTTCGGAACCGGCCTTGTTAACCGATCCCGAATCCATTGCTCCTGCAGCCTCAGTATCCTCAGACCCACCCCAACGAGTTTTACGTCCTCGACATACCTTACACCCCCCTGACCGTTTTGTTTCCACCGTCACACGTCGCAAAAAAAGCGAGCGCGCATCCAAACTATGGAACTCCCACAAAACCAAGAATCCCCGTTCCACAAAGTTAATCGTTTCTTGGTAGAACAGAACCACATTATACCCCCGACAACCCACCTTGGTACACAAGAATCAAGCTCCCCGGCTCCTAGCCCCACTCTTGGAAATCCTATACTTTTTGTCCTCTCGACCTCCCACTAACTACCCCATTCAAAACCCTTACGAACTCTTAACCACACAATCCTCGACAACTCCCCGAAATTTTTACAAATCCCCCAATCCCCGTCATTCCCAATTGTCATCCTTTTCTTCCACTTCCTTTAAAAATCCTTCTCCGCGGCGAGGTCGCCGCTTCCCCCACCCCCGGGCATATGTTAGATAGGTAAGTGGTTTCCCACTTCCTTTAAAAAATTAAACCATCCCTCAAGGTGGATGGCTCGTCGGTGTGGGAGAATTTCTCCCAAACCGACGCTCCATCCATCTTGAGAAAAAGAGGATGGGAAGACAGTCTTTTTCCGGCTGCTCCCAACTCATCTCATCCCTATCTTTTTTTTAGTGAATTGTTTTTTTGGATTTTGTTTTTGGCTCTCGCCAATTTGGAAGGAGGTCAGAGGTCACCGGATCTTCCTCTACTTGGTGAGGTGATCCCTTCACCTCTGAACCCATCCATTTCCCCATTTTCCCCTTATTTTAATTATAATCCCTTTAGTCCCAATTTGTTCCCAAACTCATCCAATTCCCAACCCAAACCCTGTCACTTCCCCGACCATACCCAACCTTCCCCAAAATACCATTCCCATTTCCAAAGTAATTAATAAGACCCTAATTTGTCCCCAGTTCCCCCGTAAGACTTCCCGCAGTCTTACAGCATAAAAGTAGAAGACACTAGAAAAAGAATAAAAAGCACATGTATTTGATGAAAGTAACCACGCCGGTGATGAAAATTTGCTATTGACGAAACAATCTGAACAACTTATAGTTCCCGTACTATCCAGCTCCAGCGTTGAATCGAATATGACAACTATGTATTTTCGAAAATCAACACTACATACCAGAACGAAACACCAATAGTTCTGCTTGGACAATCTGCAGCTGAATTTTCGCTAATGAATACTCACACAGGTAACTCAAACGTGATATGCAATGTTCATTTTACAAAGGTTTTGGTGAATCCATTTGGATTATTTAATTAACGTGTGTAAGTTTGTTTCAATCATCTGAACAATAAGTGCTCGTTCATGCCTAGAAAACTGTGTGAACGATTTAGGGAAAATAATTGTAGTTGATAGATTTCTAATCTCTAATTTCAAAATTAATAAATCAAAATTTTAAGGTGGATTGGAAGATCGACTTGCGTTTAAGCAAATCGAATGGCTATTAGTAAATAGATATCATGGAATTTGGCATAATCTACAGCCCTGTTGGAGGAAAGGTAAAATTAAAATACTTTGACATTTTTATTAGAACAGTTTAAACTTTTCTTGAAACGACGGTGTCTAGCTATCTGCCGAATTTATAGTGAATTTTACGGAAGCATATGCACAAATACCCGTTTCCTGTGATAACCTTTGAAAGTCAAAGAACTCGATTGATTTTGTGGCACCCTGTAAAAGAACTGCTCAGTATGCCAAGACCTACAACCACTCTACAAATTTGTCCTAGTTTTACAAAATTACGCTGTTCGTGTTATACGGCCATATATGTTTTTGGTCGGTTTTGTATTTAAAACTTTAAAATAATAAATTGTTGAAGTAATTATCCGTTGTTAGATTTACATTCAAACTGAATTTTAAATTGAAAAGTTATTGGCAATATATTACGAATTCCTCTCTTGTTTCAATAAATCTGCTCTTTTAATTTTCACCATTTTCTGTGATACCGTAGCTGGAGGTACATCAACTTATGTTTCTACATCCGCAGCTTCAATTATTATATTTTATTTTTGGATACCACAAACAACATTTTAGTTTGTTGGAGATCTGGATTATATATTTCAGAAAAAGGAATAGAAAAAAAAAGTATGGGATAGATGTTTTGTTGCATTTATTGATGATGAAAGACTGGCAAGGAAATAGGAGAACTTGNTAGTTTGTTGGAGATCTGGATTATATATTTCAGAAAAAGGAATAGAAAAAAAAGTATGGGATAGATGTTTTGTTGCATTTATTGATGATGAAAGACTGGCAAGGAAATAGGAGAACTTGATTCTATTATAACAACCTAAAACTAATATTTTTCAAATACTCATTTTAATTCTAGGCACAACTTTGATCCCCGCGGACTTTCCACTATGCTCCAGCGAATATAAAAGGGATATGAACAAAGTAAAACTTTTTATTTTGGCAAATGAAGGTGATGAATTAGTAAGCGTTTATCGTATTATCATCAATCAGTTAACTAATAATATTTCAATAAAAAGAAATAACGTATTATTAATAGTTGGAAAGGTTTCACTCAATAAGAAAGTACAGTGGTAGAAGTATATTCGTACTGTCGTATTTAAAAAATGTCATGTAATGGAATAACATATATTACAAACACGCCCATTTTCTAATAAGTTACAGTTCACATTCCAAAATATCACAAAAGTTATATCACAAAAACGTGACCTTGTATACTTTAAAGAATAACGACGCTTTATTGAACGTAAGCAAATTTTTTCTTGAGATGAAAACTAACTCATCAGTTTATAGTAACTTCCCCTAGCTCCATTGAGATTACATGTTCTGACAATTGATAGATGGAGTCACTTTCTCTCAAACAAAAAGATACATTCTTCGAGATTAATTTTTAATTCAAATCACAATACTCCAAACATAACCACCTTCAATGATTTTGACCTTTTCAAATTACTCGAAATATGTAACACCCATTCTATCTCTGAAAGATTGGAATATTACACACTTATCCAAACTTTTAAACATCTCTACTATGCCTATAAAATAGAATTTTTAAACGAGAAATTAACTTTCAAAATTAGAGATAGATTAAGTATCACAGAATCCTTTCTCAATATTGAAAGGCACCTATCCGATACTTTCAAAAGTTCGTTTGTATATAGTGCCTCTAAGATTTGGAATAGTTTTATTCTTCTAAACAGAGATTATAACCTCACTTTAGAAAATAATTTTAGCAAATTTAAAGATAAGTCAGCCAAATTTGTAACCAAACAGACTCAACGATTTTACCACCAATCGCTTACAAACAAAAATCAAAATATAAAAAGTGGATTTTGAGCTTTGAGTAATAGATTAAGTCTAATACTTATTAATATCTTTACAATCTACTTAACCACAATATTTTTTCTCTAGATCCAATCACTTATTTTTAAAGTTAGTCCTGCTCGTGGGGGTGTCTCAATAAATTACCATTTTGTATTAAAAATGATACCTTTGACACTTGAATAAAATATAAATCAATCAATCAATCACTCCTGTGTCACCCTTAGTGCCTTGAGTTCGAAGACTTGGCGGATGTACAAAGCCGACTGCCGTCGGCAGTGAACGACACAATGAGAATTGACGGACTATTGAGCCACAGGAACATAACCCGACAGAGATTGATATGATTAGACTAGACGTGCAACCAAGGCAACAAAGTCACAGGATAATACTTCAAACAATGCGCAAAACACAAAGTTATACCAGATAAGCCATTACACATCTTGTTTTGTAGAGTTGTATTCTGTTGCACAATAGATACAGCTAAACTAATATAAATAAGCCGTAGCAACTATAATGCAATATGTAGATTAAACCATTCAGTGGAAGCAAAGGTGATGGAAATATTTATATATATAAAAACTTGCAAAAATTATTTACTGGGCGAATTATGAAAAATTATGTGACAGTAAAAACATTTCTTAACTGAAATATCAACTTTTAGTTGCAACAGTTTCAACCCCAAGAAAATCTTCTGACCATGAACAATAAGTAGCGGAGGTATAACATTTTACAAATAGAATCAACCTGACTTATCTGTTGAAGTAACCAATAGCTAGGAGCGATCATTAAATTTAAAAAATAAGTAAGTAAAAAGAAATCTTATTGTTTCTAAAAATTGATACTCGACAGAACTCACAGGAGGATTTAGTTTTCCTGGAGAAGAATTACGTTATATTGCAGACATGCACATGTAATGGTCAACGAAAAAGTATACTAAATCTTGTCCAAATTGCAGTTACAATATTTATGGTATTTCAAGCATACACGCAAACCTTAGTTCCACTTTTGTGAGAATGAAAGTTCTCAACTTTTGCTGCCCATTGTAAAGGGCTCCGCTATTCCCACACCCCACTGCCACACAAAAATTCGCAGCCCTCTCCCGCCTAACTACTTTTCTTTATTCAAAACATTTTTAATTTATTCAAAATACTTTATTTGAATTTTGAATGCATGTACTTTTGAACTTCTTTACTTGTAATATTTTTTTAAATAGCATTTATCGGCAAGCAATTATTCCTTTACAAATAAGGTTTGATCAAATTTCGGTTGTGCTGTTCGAAGTATTATTTTCAGCACAAGTGCTGCCAACAACGTAATCTTCTTTTTATTTAAAAATTTAAAACTATATTGTGACGGCTTAGCTTACCTGATACCGCTAAACCGCTCACCAAATGAGCAGTCCTTCTTAATAACGTTACTTTTCAAAATAAACAAATTGAAAAATTAACCCAACTAAAAAATTAAGAAAGAAAAGCATTAAAAAATCAACTAAACAAACTAACTTGAATTGGAGCCTTTCCCGCTCCATTCCCAACTCTACTCTACTTGGCCGACTACTGACCAACAAAGAACAAAGCTGTAACCGACAAAAAAAAAACTCTAAATAAAAAAACTCAAACCCAACTTGTTTATAATAATAATAATCTTTTTATTTAAATAAAAACGTTGTTTAAAGAAAAACTCTTCCGGCCCAGACAAACTTGGACTTCCGCCTCATAATTGAGAGAAATACCGGACGACTGATACCCAAATACAAAGAGACATCCATATTTATACTAGGAGTCATACATAAGGGCGAACCACAAAGTAATCTTCAGTAAGAAAAAAAAGCATCATATTAGAAATTTCTGTTTCATAATAAATAATTATAAATAATATCTTACCTATAAAATAAAAATAACAAATAAACTAGAAACGTGTGCAAATTCTTATTGACTGTTTTTGCACTCTTGACAATATTAATGCTTAATACTTTTAATATCTTTTCGTTTATTTTTTATTTTTAGTTCAAATAAGCTCTTTGCAGCACCAACCTTGCAATTCTTATTGCCAAAGACATTCGTGCATAACACGACATTCCAGAAGTCTCGGAATATTCCTGTCGCCTCAAAGGTATTCAGCGGAACGTATACATAATCCTACACACACTTAATAATCATAATAGACAGATTCTGTATATTTTTCTCCGACTGGCTGCCTCTGAAAACTAGCTTATCCTCAATTAGCGCACATCAGTTTTGTGAAAACGTTTCACGTCCTCAAGACCACGTTCAAGACGTTAGATTGTGCTGTGGCCATTTCTCTTGGCTTTCGTGGTAGATAAGGATCAGGGTAGATCATGGTCCCACCATAAGATTATGAACGTGACCTCTAAGGGCAATGTGTGATGCCAATTAAATAAGCAGAAAATTTTGCCCATCTATTTAATGCAACTACATCTTGTGGGGAGTAACTTTTTTTACTGGCAAAAAAAGCTGATAACTTTAGCTTTCACTAAAGGGGAACTTAAGTTTGCCTATATGGTATGATTCAAATTAATTGTTAATTAATTGTAATAAAATGAATTAACTCTAGTGAGTAATGTCTAGGGTTCCGAGTGACTCCCACTTTCTTCAGAGTCAGAGTCAGGTGACTCAGTCATGACTCACTGACTCCCAATTTCACACTGAGTCAGAGTCATGAATTTTAATGACTCAGTGAACCTGACTCAGTGACTCTTGTAGAATCACTACTGAAGCTTGAGTCAGAGTCAGGTGACTCAGAGTCATGACTCTGTGACTCAGCTTCACAGAAATTTTGTGTTTTTCTTTTTACAGTAAAATGAGCATAATGCGTATTCAAAGCTCAAAATGAGTGATACAAAGACGCTAAGTTACCTGCTCTTTTCGGTTAAAGACTCTTAAATGAATTTTTGAAATTCTTCTTTATTTTTGATCCGATTTAAAATTAAATTACCTTACCTGCAATATTTATCCTGATCTTTCGTATCAACTCTATCAAAATAATCGATGATTGGACACATCAGAATGTTTTGAGCTTTTTTTATTTTATTGACTTTGTTGAATTAACTCATTTTTGTTACTGTCTAATTATCAAACAGTGACTTCTAAATTAGTCTAAAATCCAAATTAAAAATTTCGAATGACTGAATAGTTTTGGGTTTCGATTTCGAATGATTAACGTTGAATTTCGATTTAGCTTACAGTTTGTACCGAGACTTAAACTTCGATTTCAATTTCGACTGAAAAGTTGAATTAAATTTGGATTTGGATATTCATCGAATAACGGATTTCAAATTCGAGCACCTTAGAATTATGAATTTTAATTCTTTTAAAGTATAAAACTTTGTCTATCTTAAGAAAACTCCGTTTTATTATACATGCTTGAAACTTATTTCCAGATCTTTTAGTATACTTCAATTTCAATGGCCTGAAATGTTATAGATTTCGATTTTGAGAAACTTAAATCATAGATTTAGATCTAAACTATTTAAAATAATGAATTATGCTTTAGATTTTGTGGTTCTTTAAAATAATCGATTTCGACTTACATTTCTATTTCAAATGGCTATTGTCTACTTCGATTCTGATTGTGAGTTGGAATTTTTAGAAGCTTTGAGTTTAAATTTTTATTCAAATCTGAGTTCGATTTCGATGGGTTAGAAGTGTGCTGCAAANCTTTGAGTTTAAATTTTTATTCAAATCTGAGTTCGATTTCGATGGGTTAGAAGTGTGCTGCAAACTAAACACGAGCCGCGCGGCAGCAAACTCACACTCTCAGATTTGTTGTGTTGCGGGAGTTGAAAAAAATTTTTTAGTACAAAAAAGACAAAATGTAAGCAGTAACGCTTTGTTGCTTGGGAGTCATGACTCTCCCTAGTGAGTCACGACTCAGTGAGTTTAGAAAGGCACAGAGTAACGAGTCAGGTGACTCAGAGTCACAACTCACTGATTCCCATTTTTCTATTGAGTCAGTCACCCAAAACCAGTGACTCCGAGAAACCGATGAGTCAGAGTCACGTGACTCAGAGTCATGACTCAGAGTCACTGAGTCAGAGTCATTCGGCACCCAAGTAATGTCAGAAATAATTGAGTCACCAACAAGTTTCTTAAATTTAAACCATTGCCTAATGAGATTCAATATATAACCCATGTCTCAACCGTTAAACTATATGACATTAGGGTTTCCTTCTGATGACAGATGCGGATAAACCTCATTCACTAATGCCTCCTAATAGAGAAGATGAAATTTTGAAGATACACAATAATGCCTTTCATGTTAATATTTTCTAGTGTGTAAACATGAAGAAATATATTTTTATTTTCTGTTTTGTTAAAAGAGGAGGATAGGTGTTTAACGATTGTGTCTATTTGAGTGCAGGCATAAAAGAGTAAACATAAATACTGCAAGTGATTCGAATTTGTTTGCAGTTCCCGCCTCATGTATTCAACTAGCCCCATTTTTCAGATTATCCCTTTATCAATTTCAAATGTTGTATACAAAGTGCACAATAAAAACCCCGACAAAAAAGATGCTTCTTCANTTATCCCTTTATCAATTTCAAATGTTGTATACAAAGTGCACAATAAAAACCCCGACAAAAAAGATGCTTCTTCATTATTTAGACTGTCGATGAAACATAAGAAGCTTTAAAAGTATGATTAGAATATTGTACGTTTGAATTATCGCCACTATTGAACATTTCAAACTTTCGTTTAACACAAAATGTCAACTAGGAATTAAGCAACATCTAAAACAGCAAACGTCATTTGTCATACTGATTCGACCTTTCTTAGACTAAAGTACTTTAGAGTACTTAAAGTAAAGTAGAATTAGTTTGGAAAACTAANTTATCCCTTTATCAATTTCAAATGTTGTATACAAAGTGCACAATAAAAACCCCGACAAAAAAGATGCTTCTTCACTATTTAAACTGTCGATGAAACATAAGAAGCTTTAAAAGTATAATTAGAATATTGTACGTTTGAATTATCGCCACTATTGAACATTTCAAACTTTCGTTTAACACAAAATGTCAACTAGGAATTAAGCATCATCTAAAACAGCAAAAGTCATTTGTCGGACTGATTCGACCTTTCTTAGACTAAAGTACTTTAGAGTACTTAAAGTAAAGTAGAATTAGTTTGGAAAACTAATAGAATAAAAATGAGCCAGAAGACTGGAAATTCTTCTCAAACGTGACGTCATCGCTCTGTTCCGTACCGTTTTCTAGCTGAAACAGATAAGAAAAGATAAAATGATTATGTTAAAGATACTCGTCCGACACGAAAATGAAACGACAAGGAAAGAAGTTATCCATTAACGGCACGAAACTATAATGGTAAGAAAAATATTGCAAATTACGGAATCAAATATTTTGTTGTTAGGTTGTACAACGTTTACATAGTTAAACATCAAATGCTACATAAGACGATGAAATATATAAAACAATACAATTTTATGTAATTTTGTAAATGCCTACTTCAATGAATAGGTGTGAGGAATTTTGTGACTTATATTTAGCAATATATGAAAATGCAACGTTTGGCAGAATGGAATATCCCTTAGATTAAATGAGAAGACTGCAATATATTTTTAAATATTGTTAAATAGTGTTAAATAGTTTTGCTAGGCTGTGAATAAATTTTATTAATCAGTTAGCAAAATTCTCAGTTGAATTACATTCATATTTCGACATAAGGAATACATAAACGTTTATTGCGTTAACCACAATCTATGTATTGAATATACTAGGTATAGTCACCTCATGTAAATTTTGTAATAATATTTATATTAGGTAGCAGTATATAATATGAACAATTAAAACAAGCTTGCGCGGATTTGCGTGAGATTGTGTAAAGTTCCTCTTTTACACAATTTCACGTAAAAGACGTATCTAGTATTTTACTTAAACCTGTAGCTTATGGAGTTAGTCCTGTTTAAATCCGCATTAGTTAATCGAAATAATTTATTTCCAATCTCAAATTAATTTTACTCATGGTTGATAGTTACTTCATAATTTTTGCTCTAATCCCATTTTTTGAAGAAAAATTCGCATACCAATCCCAAAAAAAATTCCAATTCTACTTAAGCCCATAATCTACTCAGACCAAAACATTTAATTGATTAATTTCATTAAAATTAAAAAAAATGAAACCCATCAAGATGCTTAACGGCTTTCGCTTTNTTCCAATTCTACTTAAGCCCATAATCTACTCAGACCAAAACATTTAATTGATTAATTTCATTAAAATTAAAAAAATGAAAACCATCAAGATGCTTAACGGCTTTCGCTTTGTTTCGTTTCGTTCCGTTTGATTCGTGATTTTAGGTAAAGATTTTTTGCTAGAAACGGAAACGGAAACAAAACGATGAGATTATTGGATAAAAGTTTTGAAACAAAAACGAAACGGTAATTTCCGTTTTGTTTTATTTTAAGACGATACTGTGCATCCCTAAGTAATTCATATAGAAAAGACTTTATGTGTATTGAATTGGCTACATGATTGGCATGACTATATGCTGGTGATCTAACAGTTATGATTTGTTTGTGAGATGGCGACTCATTATTATCTATTTATTTATTATACAGAGTGAGTTTTTTAGTCGGAGACGTGAATACCCTAGATCACCCACCTCACCCTTCCATTATGTTTACACCAATTTGTAAGGTAACAAGATAGAATAAATATAAATTTACGGGTGAGGTTGGTCATTTAGCGTATCCACGTCTCCTACTAAAAGATTCACTGTTACATAATTTTAAATTACTGACATGCATTTAAATCAAAAAATATTTTATTGCAACNCTACTAAAAGATTCACTGTTACATAATTTTAAATTACTGACATGCATTTAAATCAAAAAATATTTTATTGCAACACATTGACTTACTAAAAAACGCGTTTGGTTAGTCAAATGCAAAAAAAATCCATAAACTTAATTTTGTGAAAATAAGTCACCGTCACACAATACATTGTCCTATTCACTAAATTNCTACTAAAAGATTCACTGTTACATAATTTTAAATTACTGACATGCATTTAAATCAAAAAATATTTTATTGCAACGCATTGACTTACTAAAAAACGCGTTTGGTTAGTCAAATGCAAAAAAAAATCCATAAACTTAATTTTGTGAAAATAAGTCACCGTCACACAATACATTGTCCTATTCACTAAATTTAGGCAAGTATTTTCCGATTTGTTTATTTCACTGAAAAATAAACTTTGTTGTATTATGCTATTGCTTTGTAAAAACTTGCAGTGACTTGTTTTCACAACCTTAAGTTGACTTGGCATAAAGGTATATCTTGACATCACAAAAAATATTGGGACATGGGGAAAAATGGTACATATTGTTGAACGACTTTCCTCTAAACGTCAAAAAGAAAATTTAAGCCGCCTTTGTCAGATTTCAACGTGACTTGGCATAAAGGTACCTCGTAATCTCATAAGATAAATGGGACAAAATTCTTTACGATTTTTTCTATGACCTTTAGAGGTCATTTGAGGTCAAGTACGAATATTAGTCATTTTTGTCAGATTTCTACGAGACTTGCCATAAAGCTAGATCTTGAACTCACAAAGAATTGTTAAAAGGGACAAAATTCTTTACGATTTTCCCGTTATTTGTAGAGATCTTTTAAGGTCTTATATTACATTCATCTTCGACAAATTTCAACGAGACTTGCTATAAACATAGATCTCAACCTCACAAACAATGATTGGTATAAAATCNATCTTCGACAAATTTCAACGAGACTTGCTATAAACATAGATCTCAACCTCACAAACAATGATTGGTATAAAATCTTCTACAACTTTTCCTGTCACCTCCAGAGGTCATTTTAGATAACATAAGAAATATGTCGTCTTTGCAAGATTTCAAAGAGACTTGGCAAAAACGTAGCAGTTAACTAAAATCGGACAGAATCTTGTATGACACACGAGTGATATGTGGAGTAAGAGTAAGGTCATNATCTTCGACAAATTTCAACGAGACTTGCTATAAACATAGATCTCAACCTCACAAACAATGATTGGTATAAAATCGTCTACAACTTTTCCTGTCACCTCCAGAGGTCATTTTAGATAACATAATAAATATGTCGTATTTGCAAGATTTCAAAGAGACTTGGCAAAAACGTAGCAGTTAACTAAAATCGGACAGAATCTTGTATGACACACGAGTGATATGTGGAGTAAGAGTAAGGTCATATGGAAACCAATATTGCTGGTTGATTTGTTTTAAACTGCAGATAGTAATTCTCCCAAATCACATTTAGAGTTGACGCAAAAATTCGTAAAAGATTTTATTTACACATTGTGAGGTCAAGGTCTGGCTTTATGGTAACTTTGGTTGAAATCTGACCAAGGCGACTGAAATATTCTATGAGACTATAATGATTTTTTTAGGTCACAGGCAAAGTGGTACAGGATTTTATCCTATTTAACCATTCTTTGTGAGGTCAAGTTTAACTACCTTTATGTCAAGTTTCGTGGAAATCTGACAACGACGACTGAGATTTCCTAAGTGACCTCAAATAACCTCTAAAAGTTGCAGGAAAAGTCTCACAAGATTTTGTCCCATTCAAACATTGTTTGTGAGGTCAAGACCTACTCGTTGAAATCTGTTGAAAACTACTGCACAAGATTAATTGTACAGTGTCCTTTGATATAAAGTCAACTCTTTTTTAAAAACAACAAAAAAAAATTAAATTTTTTTACTAAATCAACATAATCTAATATTTAAATCTGTTTTCTAATAATCTTACATTTTGATATGCATTTTGGATAGACTAGAAGTTTCAATAATAGCTGGCCCAGTACTAAATATATAAATGAATTTGACGTACAGAATTTTATACAACTAAAGTATATTTAGATTTACGACGACTCAAGTGTCATCCAATCAGAGATGACAAATGTTGCAACATTTTACATGCCAAATTTTCAATTTTATTGTTACTTGACGATATTGCTAACTCGCAATGTATCTGATGCAATATGTTCAACAGTAGAGAAAATTTAATCAAACTTGTTTTACCATTTGTAGTTTTAATTTTATTCAATTTCATTTATTCGAGTAAGAGTCAAGAAGTAAATGTCTCTTAGTTTTTCTAGTCCGTAAAATTTCTTCTTTTCAAATTAAATTACTTGTATAAGTTTGTACTTTGGTAAACTTTTTCTCATTGTTCGTAATTTCCTTGGATTCTTTTGCTCCATTTATTGGGTGGAGACATTTAAGACCCAATTCATCTTCCTTATGTCCCAAAATGGCTGATTACCCAGCTTTAACGATTTTCACATTGCTTCCCTAAGCATTCTCAAAATCACAGACAACAGAATTCAAACGCCTTATGTGAGTCAACAATTTTCAATTCTGGTCCAAACAATGTNTTAAATTACTTGTATAAGTTTGTACTTTGGTAAACTTTTTCTCATTGTTCGTAATTTCCTTGGATTCTTTTGCTCTATTTATTGGGTGGAGACATTTAAGACCCAATTCATCTTCCTTATGTCCCAAAATGGCTGATTACCGAGCTTTAACGATTTTCACATTGCTTCCCTAAGCATTCTCAAAATCACAGACAACAGAATTCAAACGCCTTATGGAGTCAACAATTTTCAATTCTGGTCCAAACAATGAAGATTTGGCCTCTTGCTCCTACAACTTATTTTCAATAAAGATAGAAGTCTATCGACTTTATTTTCATGTTATAATTTACAAGACATTTTCCACGTCATCTCAAGATCTCACCAGAGTTCCAAAGAGAATGTGAAAATTTATTTAATGGTATAGATAAGATAATTTTCTCTATTAAAAGAGAAATTCCAACCACTTACAGTTAATCGCATAATCAAAATTTTACTTTCTTCCCACTAAAATTTTGTGGCTTAAAGCCTATAATCAAGGNATAAAGATAGAAGTCTATCGACTTTATTTTCATGTTATAATTTACAAGACATTTTCCACGTCATCTCAAGATCTCGCCAGAGTTCCAAAGAGAATGTGAAAATTTATTTAATGGTATAGATAAAATAATTTTCTCTATTAAAAGAGAAATTCCAACCACTCACAGTTAATCGCATAATCAAAATTTTACTTTCTTCCCACTAAAATTTTGTGGCTTAAAGCCTATAATCAAGCCGCAATTATATAAAAATATTAGTACTTAATTTGTTGCGATTCTTTTAACGATCGGCCAACTTACGTAAATTCGGATGGACGAAAGGTCCATAGTACAACGACTCCTTTAGAAAAATTAATTTAATTTTAAATAATTGAAACAAACAATAATTGTTTGTTTCAAAGTTAATGTTAATGTTATTAAAGCTGAAACAGGAACTTGAAAATAAAATAAAATACTTTGAGGGAAACCTAAGCTAAAATGTTACTTTTGAATTTATGGCTTTCAAAATCCAAAGTCTCTTAAATCCAACCGGTCCTAACTCTTATTGCTTAAGCAGAGGAAGAAACAACGGACATACTGATACTCCAATTTTCATTTATTGCAGTTAAACGAACGTATGAAAAAAATGAAACTACTACTGCTAAAAATAATCCTTGTAAACTCGTATTTATGCTCTAAAGCAAAATTATCTTAATTATCTTCATCTTAATTTCCTACACTGAACTAGTTACAAATCTATGAAAAATACTCAAACTAAAATTCGGTTTGGTAAAGGCAATTTGAAGCTAAATTTCTTAAAGGGGGGAATTGGTTCCCTATTATTATTTCTGACCTTTTTCACATTTTCATTTAACCATTTTTAAAGTTGTAAAATGAAAAAGTTGGGATTAAAACTAAACTAAAGTCAAAAACCCAACCAGTCATAACTCCAATTGCTTGATTGTGAGCACCGACTCAACTTCTACAGTTCGACATTCCGACGTCCTTCTAAAGCTTGATGTTTTTTCCAAAAACCACATTTTTGGTCTACTTGTTCAAAAAAAGTGAGGTGTTCATACAGTGAAATATACCAAAAAGACGCAATAAGCAGAGGAACAAACAAACATACTCATACTCCATTTTTTCTTGTTGTAGTTGAACGAGAATACGAAAGAATTGAAACTAATACTGCTAAAACATTTTTTACGCTCGTAAGTATTATCGTAAGTAGCTCGTAANAATACGAAAGAATTGAAACTAATACTGCTAAAACATTTTTTACGCTCGTAAGTATTATCGTAAGTAGCTCGTAAATATAAGTATATAAGAAATGACACTTTAACATCATCCNAAAGACGCAATAAGCAGAGGAACAAACAAACATACTCATACTCCATTTTTTCTTGTTGTAGTTGAACGAGAATACGAAAGAATTGAAACTAATACTGCTAAAACATTTTTTACGCTCGTAAGTATTATCGTAAGTAGCTCGTAAGTATAAGTATATAAGAAATGACACTTTAACATCATCAGATTATTGACACCAACACCCTACAAACACAAGTTGCACATTCCAATTCCTTGTGGATGGAGACAATGTGTTCAGAAACTTTTTAGAAATTTTCTAAATTTTCATTTTTAGAGCATCCGAAGAGATAAAAGCGGTAGATAACGCATTTATACCGACAAAGCTCGTAATAGCAAAAATGGAATTGTCGGATTAAATTGGTATATCGGGATGTAATTTTAACCGATATGATAGCATTATGTTGTTATAGTAATAATTTGGAGCAAATGTACTAGATATACTAGACATACTAGATATGCACAAAAATTATTTAGCCTTATTCTGATAGTCAAAGTTGATAAAACCCGGGTTTACGATATGAAAACCCGCGATACTCGGGTTTTAGGATNTATAGTAATAATTTGGAGCAAATGTACTAGATATACTAGACATACTAGATATGCACAAAAATTATTTAGCCTTATGCTGATAGTCAAAGTTGATAAAACCCGGGTTTGCGATATGAAAACCCGCGATACTCGGGTTTTAGGATTTTTCTTTTGCTAGTTTGGCTAAAAGAACGACATGGTGAATCTACAACAGCAAAGGGATCACACGCCTTAGGGGTTTCCTTTTCTACCTACAACCCAAAGCCAGGTTTTACGCCAAATTTACAAACCCTTTAAAAGCGCATATAGCGAATAATTCAATTCAATTCAATTCAATTTATTTGACATAGGCGTAAGCCCCAACAGCAATAATCAATTATTACTAGTCTAGTTATCTGTTTAGTTTCTTTGCGCCTATTTTAGTTAAAATTTTTGGATTATTTCTGAGATGTAATTTTTAAGTATAAGAGTGTTCCTTCTTAATATATTAGAATCAGAGACTAGATTGATGGCTTCCATTATGCCTTTGGCGGCGAACTGAAATGGTGTTCCCTTTGACTTACTGAGTTGAGGGATACCCAAAGGGAAGAGCTGTAGCTGCTGAACAGGCTGGTAGTGTGAGCAGTGCTTCTAATTTTTCCGACTTTATCAGATAGCAATGAGGCAGCGATTTCCTCAGTGAGGCTAAGTCTGTCTTGTAGTAGGCATTGTTTTAGTTTTTCGAGCATTAAATCCATTCTAGCGATGACTTCGTATTTTTTAACGTTTGAGTATGTAGTGTTCTCCTATTTGTTGGAGTATGATTTCAAATTGGTGGCACCATGTCAACTTCCCTATCGGGAACTTTTCTGATACTTTTCTCAGTTCTTGATAGGCGTTGGCTATGACGTCTGTCTCCTTAGCTAAGAGTAACTTGATCCATAATTCGATGGCTAATTTAAAACTTCATGTTTTAGGTGTAGGCTGCAGGTCTCCAGTAGAAGGAAATAACGTGGTGTAGAGAAGAGGAGGTTTAAAAAAAATTTGGTATAATGCTGTTGGACGATTTCCAGCTGGTCTGAGTTTGCAAGACCCCATACCCCTTGTTGGTTTAATTATGGAGTTGAAAAGAAATTTATCAGTGATTAAATTCATGTTTTTGACCTTGTGCAGTAGTCACTATACCGAATAATGATGCAGATAGCCAAGTCTCAAAAAACAAAATTTAACCCCTGTTACTAAGTCGAAGAATCTGTAATTAAAAGTGTTAGTTATACTGATATACAAATTTGGAAGATATTTTCAAATAATAAATCATTTTGACGCAGAAGTTCTACTATATAATTGAACTAGCCGACGCTCGCATGGCCCCCGCTGCCGCGGGCATTGCATCAAAGGTAACGGAAGCAGATGAACAAAAAATGATGTAGCGAATTTTGTACAAAGTAAGCAAGTACACGAGGCAGCGTCTGTTAATTAGCTGGATGGTCTGAATAAATGGTATATGATTTGGCCGTACGAGAAGTAGAATAAATCATGGTTCAGCGAAGTTGGTATCTGCATCCAAGTCAATGCCGATGTCCAATGTATGATCCTTAGATCGAGGTTGGTAGTTAGTCGCTCTTAAATTGGAAATATAAAAAAAATTAATTGTGTTTGGCTATTTACAAATTAAGTCTTAATTCGTTACTCAACAAATTTCCTTGTACACGCAATTGACAGTAAACCATTTATCAACACCATCTACAAATTTACATTGTATGTGAGGNATTTACAAATTAAGTCTTAATTCGTTACTCAAAAAATTTCCTTGTACACGCAATTGACAGTAAACCATTTATCAACACCATCTACAAATTTACATTGTCTGTGAGATTATATAACTTTGAGTTCAGGTTACTTTACTCGGGCATCGTCGTTACCTTTATTTTTACTTCGGCCGTAAATAAACATGGTTTAAGATAATTAAATACCAGACAATTACTGGCCTTATAATTTGCTCATTGTCAGCGTTTCCAACCAAATTTATCGCATTATATTAATTTTAACTACTTAGAATGCCCGTACAACGCCGGTCGCTGCCCTCATAATATTTGGATTTTATGCCAAACTTACTCAAAATATATTGGGATCGAATACCAAATTCAACCAAAAATATTCGAGTCATATGCCAAGCTCACCAGAAATTCATTGGGGTCGTATGCCAAGTTTACCAAATAAATATTAAACAAAAAAATAGTATCCTTGCTATGAATCGAACCTCGAACTTATTTACCAAATCTCCTACTCTATAATCATAAAACCAACTGATTTTTTAGAGATGAATAGGATTTTAAAACTCTTTAAGTTGACACTTGCACCTGTGTAGCAAACCTCACTTTATTATGAAAGGTCAGTCGGGTGACCTCTGTCCTCAATGAAAATAACTCCAATAAATTTTAAAATTAATCTAATCAAAGTGTATTATAGGTTTCCCTATATATGTCTTAATTTTGCACACAAGTTAACAAGATGGTTTGATTTAAGTAAATGATATTGTTATGTTCCTTTATTGATGGGAATAAACGATGTTCTATTAAGGTGTTTTTGTTGATACTTGGTTGTTGGTTTTATTTATGAGGCTGTAGATGTGATCTGATCTAATCTAATCTGATCCTTGTTGCTCGGAAGGAGCTTATTTATATATGGTTTGGATGAGCCAAATTATGTCATGAATCGAACGTGGAACGATATCGNGCTCGGAAGGAGCTTATTTATATATGGTTTGGATGAGCCAAATTATGTCATGAATCGAACGTGGAACGATATCGGTGTGTTCAGTCAACACCCGAGTTCCACGTTGGACTAATGACAATCTGAATCATCGTAACCTAAATAAATCATGTTTTTTATCATTTTGGGGAAAAACTTAATTAAACAGCCTGATATCTGCATCAGGACATTGTTGTTTATATCATTTTGGAAAAAATTGAGAAAAAAAAGCAACATCAGGCCACNGCTCGGAAGGAGCTTATTTATATATGGTTTGGATGAGCCAAATTATGTCATGAATCGAACGTGGAACGATATCGATGTGTTCAGTCAACACCCGAGTTCCACGTTGGACTAATGACAATCTGAATCATCGTAACCTAAATAAATCATGTTTTTTATCATTTTGGGGAAAAAATTAATTAAACAGCCGGATATCTGCATCAGGACATTGTTGTTTATATCATTTTGGAAAAAATTGAGAAAAAAAAGCAACATCAGGCCACCNGATATCTGCATCAGGACATTGTTGTTTATATCATTTTGGAAAAAATTGAGAAAAAAAAGCAACATCAGGCCACCAGGAATTGAACCTCCGACCATACTCACCAAACTCAAATGGTATAACAACTCAACCATGAAATCATATAATGTTTGTGGGGTTGGTTTAAAAACTTATAAAAAAATCTTATAAGGAGAGTGAACATGCCTTTCACATTCCATCTCTCAAACCAAAAAAAAAGACATATACATACTATATGACAAATTTTTTGCTGTATTCTCCCTATCATTTTTGTTCTCATTTTTCTCATTGTTCTCATTTTTCATTATAAAATCAAAAACTCGAACATTTGACCTCTGACCTTNCTCATTTTTCATTATAAAATCAAAAACTCGAACATTTGACCTCTGACCTTAATAAAAATAGAATGAGTGACATCATAAATAAATACCAATGATAATTGTAATAGGTTAACCTATATCTAAATTGCTTAGTTTAAGAAAATTTGTGCGTCAGACACAAGAAACACACTGAATTATAAAGAAGATTACTTGTGATTGCTGTTAAATATGACACAAAAACAAAATTCTGTAGGTAGGGTTGAAACTAAAGCCAGCAAGTTTCAATATTAAGATGCATTAGTGCAAATAAAGACAAATTAAATGTTGCCAGAACGGAGTAGAGTTGTGTTAACATTGTATCGAGATTTTACTATTATTTGGTTTACGGTGAATATTGATGATAACTCAAAGCAGATTTAATTTCGTAATTTGCTATTAAAGGTGCTAGTTTTTACAGTCACAATTTACTAATATGTAATCTAAAATCAACCTTACTGAGAATATAAATATGAAGCCGACATATATTCGTTTCTGAATTTTAGTATCCAAAAACGACTAAAGTAGTACAAAAATTTGCTGTCAAGAAAGGTTTATATGATTCGCCGTAATTCGTTTTCAAGAAAAAATTTTTTTCATTTTCCATTCTAAGTCCCAAACGGGACAAATATTATAACATTTATTTATAAAATCAGTTTTAGTAAAAGTATGGAGAGTGCGGTAGTTCTTGGATGTAACAAGGCTAACGAAACTTTGGTATCATTTTTACCGAAATGTGTGTTCATACCACTCCGCTCATTTGAAATCAATACTATGGAACCTAACTTTGCCACAAGTGATACTAAACTTTGGATAACCCTATGCTGTATCATGTTGAACTTGAATTAGATTCGTCTACAAAATTTTGATCAGATAATTTATACTCAAATTATTGGCAAGGAATTGACTTTAGGTTGTGAAATAATAAATTTCATTTGACTTGCTTTGATTTTTGGAAACGTGATTGTGCGATTTCGATCGAAAGCAACACCCTGACTTAATTTAAATTAATTGAGTTGTAATGGATTTCAATGTCTTTACTTTAGCAAATGGCTCCTGAAACCTAATAACTTATAATCTCCATGGCTACTTCGTAGACCGCCGGTCTCCTATTTCAAATTACAGTTTCGTTATCAAATTCTCATCTTTTTATCGTGTTTTTTCTCTTGGCTCCATACTCTCACTACTCCATCCATCAATTTAACTACCCTATTCTTCTAAAACCCAGACCCCTTGGTTGATCCCGTGACATTATTTTTCGTAATCCACACATGGTGTGCTAAATTTTGGTACTGAAATAACTGGCAAAGTAACAGCATCTAATGCATAAGTGAACTGAATTTAATTATTTTCACTTTACAACTTAACCCGAGTCAGATAGCTAAATACACCATGATTCAACCATGCTTCTTTTATATGGAGTATTAAATTTTTTGTAGAAATAAACAGCCAAAAATTTTAGTGAAGTTGATTGTAATTAAACATCGATAGACTATAATTCATATTATAAACATGTAGCTTAACACACTAATTATAAGAAATCGTAATCAATAATCATAGTCGATCAGAGTTTTGAGTGTAATCATATAGTCTGTAAATCTAAGATTATTTCCCAATATATTTCGGTTTGTTTTTCTTATATGGAGATATTGCTAGGTAGCTCTCATCCCCTGTAATAGTAAGCTTTCAATTGCAGATGAGAAACGTATTTTTCTGACAACTTTACTGATTGATTATTATGAAAACAGAAATTTTGAGCACACATACAAATACAAATTATAATACTATTAGCGTTGTTGCGTCCCATGTGGGACTTATGTTTAAACTTTTCATCCAGAGCTGAATCCTCGTCACTCATCTCGGTAGTGGATGAGGATTTCGGGGTGTCGATGACAAGGCATTTTTGGGTAACTAAAGAGTCACGAGAAGGAGATGAAGTAGAAACAAGGAGTTACACAGAGATAGAGTTTTTTGGGTCTTAGCCCTTTATTTCGGATTAGTTTTTTTTACAATTGTTTTTAAGTTTGTTTAAATTTTANGGATTTCGGGGTGTCGATGACAAGGCATTTTTGGGTAACTAAAGAGTCACGAGAAGGAGATGAAGTAGAAACAAAGAGTTACACAGAGATAGTTTTTTGGGTCTTAGCCCTTTATTTCGGATTAGTTTTTTTTACAATTGTTTTTAAGTTTGTTTAAATTTTAANAGTTTTTTGGGTCTTAGCCCTTTATTTCGGATTAGTTTTTTTTACAATTGTTTTTAAGTTTGTTTAAATTTTAAAATTCTTATTAAAATCAACTTGATATTTGTAACTAAAACTCGAGCCGTCGATTAATTGGAAACATCTTGTATTATTATTATTCTAAGGGAAGTCAGGCCCAACAGGAGATTTCCGGCGCTGGATATTGAGTACATCTCGGGTCGGGTAAATTTAATGTTAGCAAAAGTAGTCTTGATTAGTCGTCAGGAAGGAATCAATTTTACAAACTTAAGTATAATTGTTTAAATAACGTGTCATTCAGATTCCACTAAACCAAGAGAAGTCTTAAGGTCAACGCCGAATTAATAACGAACGATCGTAACAACTGAGCAATCTTATCTACTTCATTTGATGACACTCCGGTGGATTTTGAGCACACATACAAATACAAATTATAATGCTATTAGCGTCGCTGCGGTTCTACGAGCAGAAGCAAACAGGTCAAATTATATATTGCAATCACCGAAGCATTTACTTTTTTGGTCTTGTTTACCTTCTAGCTGCTTTTGCTATTACTTTGCCTATACTTCGATATTTTCGAACTCTTCAATATGTTTATGACTCAGAGCACTCAGCTAGCAATCGATTTCAAGAAACATTTCAAATTTTCAGTGAAGTTATCCTTCAATATTTACTTTTTCTTGACGACTCAAAGGATAAATAAAACAAGATCTATGATGCGTTTAAGAAATTTATTGTAGTTGAAATTAAAACAATTTAAACTGGCTCTGTGGCGTTTCAATACTCGCATTAAAAAACATACAGTAACAACAGAAAAATAAGTAAGACGCTTCTACATTTGCAAGCATTTGTTGGGGAAATNCACTCAGCTAGCAATCGATTTCAAGAAACATTTCAAATTTTCAGCGAAGTTATCCTTCAATATTTACTTTTTCTTGACGACTCAAAGGATAAATAAAACAAGATCTATGATGCGTTTAAGAAATTTATTGTAGTTGAAATTAAAACAATTTAAACAATTTAAACTGGCTCTGTGGCGTTTCAATACTCACATTAAAAAACATACAGTAACAACAGAAAAATAAGTAAGACGCTTCTACATTTGCAAGCATTTGTTGGGGAAATTTCTCATCAAATATTAATATGCATTGAGACAGTTGAAAACTCATATTATTTAATCACAGACACAGCTTAGAAAATACAAACAATCAAGGCATATTATAGGCTCAAATACATATGAATGAATTTTGATTTCTGATACCAAGTTAATGACATCTGGAAACTACTCTAAGTCAGATAAAATAAAACTATAAGAATTTAATTACATAATTAGTGCAATACTTATATCTATTCTAATGAGATTTTCTTGATGGTTGTCAAAAAGGTTTTTTTTTTGCTTTTGTCATTTAGAATATTTTTCCTTTCAACTTTTACTCTAAAGTTCAATTTCGACCATTTTCACGAACTTGTAATTCGGACACAGTTCTTCGTGTTTCACAAAACAGTTTGGTAGATAACTTGGGAAATTATGCTTAAAATTACATGCCTGTCGTCTAAAACAATGCTTGGCATTATAAATAAATAATAAATCGGAATCATGAATCAAGATTATAGCCAGAAAAAACATTAACGTTCAAAATATCGTGTTTCTGTCGTTGTCCCAAAGTGGCATTAATTTTACATAAACGTATCGCATAAACGTTAGACGTTTATCCTATTATTATAACAATAATCTTAGATACAGTCCTAAACTGTGATTAATCTTTAAGTAGTTTTTCCATATTTGTTATGCAGGTCATCTAAATCCAAAATAACCAATAATCATACCTTCAACAGCTTTGTCCTTTCTTTGAGTTTAGAAAGGAGTTAGAAACTAGGAGTAAGGGAGAAAGCATGAAGAATACTCCTGTTAATTATCCACTCAAAGCAAATAAAGTCTAACAATTTACTTAAATTTATACTTAAATTTAGTGGCCCAGCACAGCTAAATTCATTGTATAACACCTATGTTTAGTCGAATTTGCCTTACAGTCTTCAATTTTGTTAGTTATCTATCCATCTTTGCAAAAATATTTTGTTGCATTGATGCAGTCAAAATCAAGAAAAATATATCGCGTCGTAGCCAATTAAATTACGTGACATCATTCGGTTGGATAAAATGTAAGCATTTTCAATTCGAACTAGAATACTCATATAATACATATAAGTTAAAGTTAGTCATACGCAAGATTCTTAAATTCGTTTATATAAATAAAAGAATAGGATTTATTATAGTTATCTGATTTCTTAAAAATAACTAAAAGAAGTATTTTGATATTTTTAATAAATAATTAATTTTTTAATTTAAATGCAAAAATAGTGAGGCGTTGGGACAATACTTTCAACTCATAACGCTTAAAATTATAATACAGCTAGACAATCTTGAGTGATGTATCAAGATATGGTGAAACTCTCTGGACAGTTTGAAAACTGATTGCAAAGCTTCAAAGTAGTTTGTCAAAGCTGGAAGGAGATTAAAAAATTTTTGAAAGTTGGGGACAGAAATTGTTCCAAATTTTAAGGAACTTTCAGTAAAACATGGAAATTTCCCAATTTAGTAAGGTTTTAATTTACATTTTCACATCTAGCTTGATCTGTTTGGTTTGTCTTCTTCTACACCTGTTACTCATTTGTCAGACGTAAAAATGGATCATGGTTTGAGGGTTCAAAATATTTCAAATACAAAATGTTCATTCTAATGCCCAAATTAGAACAATTGTGAAACGGTGCAAGCTACTTATTAGTCCAAAACTTCTTCTCACATAAGAAAACGTAGAGAATGATACTGCATAAGTCAAATTTTTTTGCTGGAAAGATATATCAAAGGGCTTCACTGATGAGCTACAAACCCATTGGCTTTAACCAAAAGGAATTTTTCCTAAGTAATCAGAGTAGAAAAGAATATAACCTTTTTAAGGGTAGAAGTTGCTGAAGTCTCTTAAATTTTTAATTTGTTAAATGCTGTTAAGTCGTCTATTGGTTATTGTCAACCACCATGATTTCAGCTGATAGTGCTAACAAATTGTTAGCACTATTGGTCAGACCAGCTTCAATAATGTAAAAGCTGCATTCAATTTTACAAATGCCGACTGATTTATTCCAAATATTAACTGTGAGTTGAGTAGCTTAGTGCAGCAATACATTAAGGATTATTTATAAAAAGAAACATTACTTTTACTACATTTTTTATTATATTAACTTAGTTATTAAACAAAATTATTTTATTTTAATTTATTTTTTAAATGCGTAGCACCGCACATAGACTATATCATATCATTAAGTTCAGGTAGCATATATAGATTGATAGATCGATAGATAGATAAATATATAGATAGGTAGATATGGATAAAAACGGTGCATAGATAGATAAATAGGTAGATGATTAAATAGATAGATTGGCGGATAGATAAATGGAATAGGAAGGTGGATAAACAGATGGATAAAAATGAATAAATATATATATATATATATATNTGGATAGATAAATGGAATAGGAAGGTGGATAAACAGATGGATAAAAATGAATAAATATATATATATATATATATACATGGATAGATATATGGACAGGTATATGTAGAGAGATGGAAAGATAAATAGATAGATGGATCGATAGATCTTTAGATTGTGATAAATAGATGCTAACTGTTTCATTTAATTAGCAACAATTTCCCACAAGAGATCCAAAATTTTAGTTTAAACTAGCAATTTAGAGAGAGCTGAATATAAATATATATTTAGTTTCCTGCTATGCTATTTCGAAATAAAAAATTTGTTCCTTAGCAGCTAGTAATGAAATCGTGCAAAATTGATGCTAGGTTTAATAACTTGAAATTTATTTGACTGTCTGCTACCCTGNGCTAGTAATGAAATCGTGCAAAATTGATGCTAGGTTTAATAACTTGAAATTTATTTGACTGTCTGCTACCCTGCATATAATTAAATGAATATGAAAGTAAAGAATTTCAATTTACTATTAAATGAATAAGTCAATAGAAATTTAGATTGGAAATACAAATTAGATAGTTAAGCGAAAGGAGAATGTCTATATCCAACTACGAGAACAAGGAACGAAAAAGTCTGATGGTTTCTTCTAATTTTATTTACTACAGCCAAATTTATGTCATAAATCTGGACGAACTTCCTGAGTTCAGGATTTTTGTTGGCATTTATTAACTGCAAATTAGTGTTGATAAACGGGTGTCGATTTTGAAATGGCAAACAATTATAGGGCGCAAAAATATCTAGAAAAAGTTTTTTTCTATTTATCTTACACTACAGAAGAGCGTATATAATTGATGATGAAAGAAATATAGGCATTAATATATACTAGCACAAAAACTTTTTCCAAGTGCATATTAGCGATAGTCTGTATGGTGGATGAAAATGGGTAACAACCCATAGAAACCGCGAACACTTAGCTAAGATCAAAGACGGGAGTTTGTTGAGCCTTGTGTCGTCCAAAAGTTGTGTACAAATCGTTTACAGTCGTGTACAAGTCTTCTACCAGTCGTCTAAACGTCGGCTACAAGTCGACTGCTAGTTGTCTACAATTATTTACAAGTCCTCTACCAGTCATCTACAGTCATTTAAAAATCGTTTATCAGTTGCCTAAAAGTCGTCGATGAGTCGCCAACATGTCGCCCATAAGCCGCCTACATGTCGTCCACCAGTGGTCTACAAGTAGTCTACAAGTCGTCCACGAGTCGTATATCAGTCGACTCTAAGATTAGAACTAACTTAATTTTTTCGTAATAAGAGAAATCCGATAGAAACGGAAAGCATATTTGTGGAGCTAAATAAAACGATTTTAGTTCTATTTAAAGTCAAACTCAGAATTTTTATTGCTCGCTCTAACTCGTACTTACCAATCGTTTACAATGTCGAGCATATTAGTGTGAGAGACACTAATAGTTGGTGTCATAAGTAGGAGGTTGCTACCTTGGTTTCTCTCCATCCTCCCATCTTCCAGAATCCACCTGTTCCCCTACAGCGTCTGTCAATTATAATGAATTCGTCGGATTTTCTTAGAAGCAAAAATCGAAAATCTGAATTGGGTTGCGTTTGCTGCCACAGTGTTATTGACATAGACTCTTCTTGGGCTAACTCTCCTTTTTTCTCTTGTGTTCCCGCTGGCAAGGATTTTTAGCTTAAATTTTCTTTCCCATGTATTTCTTCTCTGCTTCGCCGCTCCCGATGTATTTTCTTTGGCTTCGCTGGAGGTTCATACAAGTCTTTTGGCTTCCACAAAAAGTTTATCGGGAATTGTTTCGATATGATTTTTTTTGGGATCACGCTTCTCTAAAACTCCCACAAATTTCTACTCTGACTTACATTGCGAGTTCCAAACATATTTTGCCTAAACATATTTGGTAGCTTGAGGTTACGTGAATGGAAATTTGATCGCAAGCGAAACCCAACGATGATGAATATAAAAATANTATTTGGTAGCTTGAGGTTACGTGAATGGAAATTTGATCGCAAGCGAAACCCAACGATGATGAATATAAAAATAAATTAGATTTTCGGCATTATTAGTAAATATATTCGATTATGCATAATTTAGCGGTTTGCAAAATAAACATTAATTTTTATTAAAAATTGAAAGCCCACAACGCACGCCATAGCCGTGCAGGGCATGTATGTAGTATAATATAATTTAAAACCTTTTTGATATATTTTGTTTTATTGTGGCATATTCTAAACAATCTTTCAAGTATCTTTTACTCTTAAATAATAAATTTTGCAAAAATTTGAATACGTTTTGACCAAGGACCATTAAGCATATTTAGAAATTACTAGCTGATGATAACTTTGTAGTTGGAAGTCATTGTATGAGCAAACGTAGTTTCCAACCAACTTAAAACTTAATGTCACACTGGTCCACAAACCATCCGACAACATAATTAAAAATTTGAATAAGTTAGAAGACTCCAAGATAACCAAAGAGATACTTGTCCTCCTCACTAAATCTAGCTGAAGAAATATCTAATGGAAAATTCCCCATTTCTCTCTTGTTTTTCTTAATTTGATGTATGACTTCACAAGTCAACTTGTTCTTGCACAAAGTAATGAATACATACGACGAAACGTTGATGATGATGAATTAAGTTGCTGACTAAAGAATTTCNCGAAACGTTGATGATGATGAATTAAGTTGCTGACTAAAGAATTTCACTACCATTGTTAGAAATGGTAGTAGATGTTGTCCTTATTTTAGCCAATATACATTGAGAATTATTTAATTACTTAGTGTACTTTTCCAGGTATGAATACTTTTAGTTGGTTTATGATGCTAGGAAATAAATTATGATAAATTAGGATAACTTTTTTTTACTAATTACTTTGAGATCCTAAAAACATATTTAATGATGAATATATTTGAAGAAAGCAGAACAGATCTTAATTACTGAGTCAACAAATTGTGATAGTGATTTGGCATATTGTGGTCTATCTCTGGGGCATGCCTAATATAGTTAGGATTCGATATGTCACTTGGAACCTATGTACCTATTAGATCATCAGACACGATCTGGCGAGTATTCAGGCAACTTATTATCTATAGGTTAGGCGCATGCACAGAAATTTAGTGTTAAATTATTTGATGTGTCATCTGTAACGCTCACGTATTCCTTACTTTTACTTTCCGATTAGCCTTTAATATCTGCCTGACTGTTAACCTAGTCGAATAGAGATTACATTTTATGAACGGAAATTTAGTGCTGAATTCAACGCAACCAACCATAAGGTCGCAGCTTTTTACATAAAAAATTTGTGACGTAAAACGTTAAGTGTCTCACATTTGTTCAATTTATTTTATCTTAANGCAGCTTTTTACATAAAAAATTTGTGACGTAAAACGTTAAGTGTCTCACATTTGTTCAATTTATTTTATCTTAACTCATTTGGAAACAAAACTACTTAACCGAGACAAATGGGAATAACATTTTGTGAACGAAAATTTAGTGCTAAATTCAACGCAACCAACCATAAGATCGCAGCTCTTCAAATATAAAAGTTGTGACGTAAAACGTGGAGTGTCACATATTTTTACAATATATTTTATCTTAACTCATTTGTACCCAAAATTATTTAACCTAGACAAATGGGAATTACATTTTCTGAACGGAAATTTAGTGCTGAATCCAACGCAACCAACCGTAAGGTCGCAGCTCTTCAAATAAAAGTTGTGACGTAAAACGTGGAGTGTTACACATTTTTACAATGTATTTTATCTTAACTCATTTGTAAACAAAACTACTTAAGCTATACAAGTGGGGATTACATTTTCTGAACTGAAATTTAGTATTGAATTCAACGCAACCAACCATAAGGTCGCAGCTCTTCAAATAAAATAGTTGTGAAGTAAAACGTGCAGTGTCTCACATTTGTTCAATATATTTTATCTTAACTCATTTGTACTCAAAACTACTTAAAGAATACCTATTCGGCAACTGCATCGAAACGTCACTGTTTTTTCTCGTTCCCTGTAATTAGCCCTAAACAAATCATTCCAAAAGAAATTAGTTCCAAAACAGTTAGCATCAATGCAATTAGCTCTAAAATAATTATTCCCAACCGGTACAGATGTCACAATGCAATAACTCTGGAATCATATCCAAGTATCTAAGAACAAAATATATTCAAAACATTTATTACAATTAATTACATTCTGATATATTTATACATTCACAGGTTGGAGCTAACTGTTTTTGGGGAAGTTGTGTTGGGACTATTGATTTTGGAGTTTATTATTTTTGCGCTATTTGTTTTAAGGTTAATTGTGTGACCAAGTTTTTCGTAAACTAGATCATAGTCTAGTGTCATACGTTACTCAAATACATCATCAATAGTTAAAGGAAATGAATTCTATCCACTCAACCACATGGCTTGGTCAAGTTTATAGATCATCATATTATATTTCATGTTTTCTAGCGTAATTTCGTTGTTCTTTCAGGGGTATAGCTTTATCAACGGCAGATTCTGTTATAATCGTGGATTTACTTATTAGTCTGAAAACAATTAACCTTTCATTGTATTTATCCTCGACATTACCCTCCTGTATTTATCCTCGACCTCGACATTACCCGACCCCGGGAATTATCCTACCCCAGACATTACTCGACCCANCCTCCTGTATTTATCCTCGACCTCGACATTACCCGACCCCGGGAATTATCCTACCCCAGACATTACTCGACCCAAGGCATGACCCGACCCAGACATTACCCTAACCCGGAAATTACCCGACTCTGATTATGATCCGATATCGTCATTATCCAACCCCAGACATTACCCTAATAACAAAATCCAAATCATGTACCTCTCTCTCCATCTTGTTTCAACATTAGCAACGTCTTGNAAATCATGTACCTCTCTCTCCATCTTGTTTCAACATTAGCAACGTCTTGCATTCCTGTTAGATCAAAAATAGAACCTAAAAACCTAGCAACCTAAGCTTACCACGGTCATTATCTTACTCATTACCTCGAGTATTACTTACTCCTAACATTACCCAAACTAGCTCAATCATCCCGAGCATTACCCCAGACGTTCACCCACCCCAGAGATAACGCAGTACCTTTCCCTCGACCGCCCTATTGCGCATCCTAGCGCAGCGCCACATTGCTTTACCTCCCCAATACACTCTTTACCTCCTCAACGTAATTCCTACCACCCAATACCATGTCTACCGCCTCAGTGCAGTCCCTACAGCATCAACGCACTCTCTTCAGTCCTAACACATACACTACCACCCAAGAGCACACCCTACATCCCAAAGTTTCTCGTTTCCGCATCAACGTACTTCTACCAACCGACTGTACTCTCTACTGCCAAATCTTCCTCTCTATCGACCTACCATTCATCTTCCTCCTTACGTTTTATGCATTGCAACACAGGATTATCCCCGTTTACAATGGTTTATTTCATATTACCTTGAAACAATAGCAGGGACTCACTTATGGTACAAAGGGTGCTTACTTTGAATTATCGTTTATAAATGTTCTGTTGGAACAGATTATTTAACTAGTTTTCAATAATGAAGTACTTTAGAGAGAGAAAATGGTGAAGATGTGTTCTCACTACCTACCGGTAATACAGTGGGAAGTAGATAGAATTGGATGAGTGGGTGGGACATAAACAAAAACCCATATTATTTCTTCACACTCGATTTGCTACATTTCCTGCAAAAAGCTTATGAGGAATAGCTTATTTTCTTCTCAAGAAATTTACNCCTCCTGTATTTATCCTCGACCTCGACATTACCCGACCCCGGGAATTATCCTACCCCAGACATTACTCGACCCAGGGCATGACCCGACCGAGACATTACCCTAACCCGGAAATTACCCGACTCTGATTATGACCCGATATCGTCATTATCCAACCCCAGACATTACCCTAATAACAAAATCCAAATCATGTACCTCTCTCTCCATCTTGTTTCAACATTAGCAACGTCTTACATTCCTGTTAGATCAAAAATAGAACCTAAAAACCTAGCAACCTAAGCTTACCACGGTCATTATCTTACTCATTACCTCGAGTATTACTTACTCCTAACATTACCCAAACTCCGGCGTTAATCTAGCTCAAGCATCCCGAGCATTACCCCAGACGTTCACCCACCCCAGAGATAACGCAGTACCTTTCCCTCGACCGCCCTATTGCGCATCCTAGCGCAGCGCCACATTGCTTTACCTCCCCAATACACTCTTTACCTCCTCAACGTAATTCCTACCGCCCAATACCATGTCTACCGCCTCAGTGCAGTCCCTACAGCATCAACGCACTCTCTTCAGTCCTAACGCATACACTACCACCCAAGAGCACACCATACATCCCAAAGTTTCTCGTTTCCGCATCAACGCACTTCTACCAACCGACTGTACTCTCTACTGCCAAATCTTCCTCTCTATCGACCTACCATTCATCTTCCTCCTTACGTTTTATGCATTGCAACACAGGATTATCCCCGTTTACAATGGTTTATTTCATATTACCTTGAAACAATAGCAGGGACTCACTTATGGTACAAAGGGTGCTTACTTTGAATTATCGTTTATAAATGTTCTGTTGGAACAGATTATTTAACTAGTTTTCAATAATGAAGTACTTTAGAGAGAGAAAATGGTGAAGATGTGTTCTCANAAAAAATGGTGAAGATGTGTTCTCACTCTCTACCGGTAATAGAGTGGGAAGTAGATAGAATTGGATGAGTGGGTGGGACATAAACAAAAACCCATATTATTTTTTCACACTCGATTTGCTACATTTCCTGCAAAAAGCTTATGAGGAATAGCTTATTTTCTTCTCAAGAAATTTACNTTTCACACTCGATTTGCTACATTTCCTGCAAAAAGCTTATGAGGAATAGCTTATTTTCTTCTCAAGAAATTTACAAAAAACGCATGTATTATTACCAGTGATTCATGATCATGATACTTTATGTTTACTTTCATCCAGTTTCAGATAATTATCCCTATCTCCGACTTTTCTTACAAAGGAATGTTTAGTTTTTTTTAATATTTACAAATTTTGACTAAAATTTGAAAAAACTTGGAAAAGCAGTATATACTCAAAACACATATATCCCTTTGCTTTAAGATTTTGACGAATATCATAATAAACATAATTACATTAAATATATTATCTAAAGTTTTGCATGCATGTAATTTATATTTTAGATCCTAAATACGAAGGTTCTGAGGCGAGCTTGTTTATAAGCATATCTTGAAAGTTTTAGTAGAATTCTTACTCTCAAACTTACATAATCCGCTTTGAAGTCTCTAAAGTAAATGAACTGAGGAGTGAAATTAGATCCAAACCCTTTTTCTCCACAAGAGTCCTCAGTGAGGACTCCTCACCTCTCAAAAGAGAATAATGTAGAAGGTGGAGTGGTTCTTAACACTCTTCCATCCGTCCGTCGCTATCCGTTTGCATTACTTTCCACTACTGTGCTATGTCGATATTTTCTATTTTTACAAATAATATTTTAGTGATTTCATGAACAGAATATACAAGCCAAAGGAAATGTGAAACCTATTTTTGAATATTCATCCAAACAAAGTAATGTTGTGCAAATTCAGAATCAAGAGCCTGGCAATGTGTTGAGCAGCAACTGTATGTTTTCTGGTTTAGTTGAACCTCTTCGGAGGCTGAGCTCAACTTTTTAAAATTGATAAGTCACGTAAACTTTCTTCTCGAAAAAACATGTAATATAAATCGTGTTTATTTACGATCTAAGAGGGAAGAGTTGAGAATATTGGTAAATATGATGCATAATGATAAACGTCAAAAATTGTACAAACAAGAAATTTAAATTTGCTAGAAATTAATTTTTTTTTGTTGCTCGTGCGTTCTTATCACCACAATACGACTTAACGAAATAAAGTGTTTAACTTATTATCGTCGTTGAAATGATTTTTAAACCTTTGATAGGGCTAAATATTTGCAAGCGCTGATTCTGCAAAAATTTAAATGAAATTGGGTATTATTTATAATATTACCAATATTTCCCAGTNGGGTATTATTTATAATATTACCAATATTTCCCAGTTTATGAACATTTCACACCCCGGTATTTCTCAATATAATTTCTCGCTTGGTATTTTGCATTAGGAACAGGTTAGCTTATTTAATTCTTAAATGCACTTTGTCCTCATGACACAACAAATTAAAAATATCCGAAGCACCATCTATTTTGTGAAGAAAAATATTCCACGACATTTCGTCGAATTTCGCCCATGTGTTGGGTAATAAAAATTGTGAAAAATATTTTTGGAATTCCAAATTTGGCTTTTACGCCGCCATCATGACCTNTTTATGAACATTTCACACCCCGGTATTTCTCAATATAATTTCTCGCTTGGTATTTTGCATTAGGAACAGGTTAGTTTATTTAATTCTTAAATGCACTTTGTCCTCATGACAACAAATTAAAAATATCCGAAGCACCATCTATTTTGTGAAGAAAAATATTCCACGACATTTCGTCGAATTTCGCCCGTGTTGGGTAATAAAAATTGTGAAAAATATTTTTGGAATTCCAAATTTGGCTTTTACGCCGCCATCATGACCTTGACTTTTTTCAGAATTCACTAGGTATATATGACGTATATTCGATGAGAACAGAAAAGTCTAATTCTACCTACCGGTCCCCATATCCAGAGTCGGATTAATTTCCTTGTAACACCAAGGCAAATATATTCGTAAGGAACATAAGAAACTAATTCCATTGGGTGCTCCTCTAATGCAGTGGCGCAATTATTTTTCTTTTTATTTTGTCGTTGTCTAAATCATTCGCTCTTTGTTAGTGGGACTTTAATATTTGAAAAGGTTATCCTGCGACTCACATATTTACCTTCAATAGTACATTTTCCACAACCGTAATAAGCATTGTGACCTTTTGTTCCCGTAATGAATGACCTTGCGGATGAATCAGTAACTAAAGCTTCAAGAAAAACACTAAACAAAACACTACCAATTGAGAGCACATTGTGCTTGTGTAACAAATTCTTCAGTTCAGACACAAGATCAAACAATCGTTTACATTATCTGGTTTCAACTTGTCATGAAGTACCCCAATAACGAAAACATCATTACAAAGTTCCTAGCAATAATAACATCATCAATACATATTCAAAAACATCAATATTAACTTGAATATATACGGTTGTCTTTAGATTATTTGACAACCAAGCCTAGAGTTTGTCGGTGAGACTTGTTAGGTTGTTAGATTGTTAACCTAACAACCAAAATAACAATACACACATCAGGAAGTGACTTTCACTTTAATTTTGAAGGAGTGTGTGGAAGTGACCTTGAGTCTCTGAGAAAATTGCTGAAGCAAATGTGTTGTCACAGTAACTTCAATAAATTACTTAATCCTGAGTGTCACTTAAACCTCTGGTACACAAAACAGAAACTTTTAATCTGAAAGTGTGGATTAGAGATTATGAATTAAAATTTCTAATCCGCGTTCACAGGATTAAGGATGATGGATTAGTTTCTTTAAGAGAACTTAGCAGGATTACGGATTACGGATTATTAATCCTTAATCCTGATTAATATTCCGTTAATCCTTAATCTGGAGTATCCCAGCCATGGCAGTCAACGATGATCATGCTACATAAGGAGATGTTCAAACAGTTGATTAACGAACAAGATTAAAATGCATCTCTTCAAGCTTTTGCGGTATCATATCCTGAGGAGAGATTTCGCTAGCTAGACAAATGTAAACAAAAACAAATTTTTAGCGCCGCAGTAAGCACGTCCAAAATGGAAACAAATATTATTAAAATGATCTTGCAAAATGTGATTATTTTAAATAAAGTTGCAAATTTTCACTCAGTAGGTTTACATTATCATATGCACTTTTTGAGTTAAGTTTTGGAACCTAGTCACGCCGTAGAAAATACGTACTCTGAAAATAGAAAACATACAATACAATTGGATCAATTTTCATAGAAATTGCTAGACTTGAACATTGAAAACAACGATTCAGTGTCAATGTGTACTCAGAAGCAGATTCTAGACATGCTCCACACTACCGTGTTTTCTGTTCTCATCAAACGTAATGACCAGAAGATGAATATTTAGTCGATGAAAACAATCTAATTTATTCTGGCAAATTTATTCTAACAATCTAGTTTAATTCAGATAAGTTTTATTCTTTGATTTACTTTTAGCTTGCCACCAAAAATTAAAAAAAAAGCGTTTTAAAGGTAAAACAGTTTCTAATTATGTTGAACGAGTGCATAGAAAAAATTGGGTGGGAGACATCTAAAACATTTTTGGAAAAATGATTTAGAAGAATGATTTAGAATTAGAATTGTGATTCAGACACTACTATAACATGTGGTGTTAACGTATCAACGGTAAAAAGGTCATTCACAGTTCTACCACCAAAAACTGAAAACGATACACCTGATCGTCACACAAAACAAATTGATTCTCATCGCTTTTGTGAAAGTAATGTGTATTCTACAGTCGAAACCTTGAACCAAAAGTGTTTAGAAGGTGACAACTTTTCAAGATTTGGTAAAAGACATTCAGAAAATGATAAATTGAAAAATGCAAGTTTAAATATCATAAATTATTCAGTAAACCTGCACTCCTAGAATGCAATGACATAGCAGCTCAACGTGAGTACTACTTGCGCCACGTTCATTTCCGGGACACGGGGTACAACATATTTTACTGTAATGAAACACGGTCTCTCCAAATCAAAAACGAAATAAATGCAGGCAACTTGTTTTAAATGATACAGAAGGCAAAACTCAAAAATATGAAGAGAAATATTGGATTCGATATTGACTAATTGAAAGAAACATGGAATTAATCAAATCTACCCAAAATCCTGTTCTAAGATTAGAAAATTCTATTGATAGCAGTATCTGTGTAGAAATTTTCGAAATTTCTAACGACGACATGTCGTTCGCTAACTCATACTACAATTTAATGACTACAGCACACAACTCCAATTTTAAGATGATTGTTTGGAAAACTGTAATATGTGAATCCCGCCGAGGGCTCAATGCTATTTGGTTCGAGAGTATATACATTTTATGTAATTCATAACAATAGAAAACATTTTAGTTTATTTTTTGCTTAGGCATTAATTTTTGTCACTTTTAAGAAATAGAGAGTAACCTCGATGTGTTATTTGCTATACCTTTAGCTCCTTAGCCTGGATACAGATATTTTTATCCATCTAACATAAAGTGTCGCTCTAACTGTGTTGCTGAGTGTATTTTAAAGATTATTTTGGTTTAATATTTTCAGTTTTCCAGGCTCGAAAACTTGTGTAATTCAAATTGGTCCGCCCGTACCATACAGCACGCACATTGTTGGTGAGCTANTTCCAGGCTCGAAAACTTGTGTAATTCAAATTGGTCCGCCCGTACCATACAGCACGCACATTGTTGGTGAGCTAGGCGTCGATTGAATTTCCATAACACCTTTTCTGAAACACAAAGATTTCATTGACCCATCGGAAAAGACAGAATGATTTAGCTCTGCTTTTTCCGTGTGCCAATTAGTCAATAATTANAATTTCATTGACCCATCGGAAAAGACAGAATGATTTAGCTCTGCTTTTTCCGTGTGCCAATTAGTCAATAATTAAAACCAAATTTCAATTTTGCCTAAACAAAGTGAAGTCTTCTGTTATGATTTTCCTATACTGTTGTTGCTGCAATGTTCACAGCCACAGGCAGATAAAACTAATTCACAGAAATCTCATGTCACCTGGAATTGTTCCCATAATGGTAAATCCAGCACACTCAAAAGTTATGTGCACATTTCATTGTATTTTTAAATATCAAAGTGTTATCAGACAATTGTACTTGGAGACGATCGAACTCCAAGTCCAAATACTTTAATCATCTTGGCGAAATTAATCTCACCACTTGTTCTTAATCTTAAAAATTAAGATTAATCAGTTGACACTTTTTATGGTGAACTATAGTTCTAGTTTTTTCTAATTTTCAGTAGCAATTTCTCTATCTATTCAGGTGTCCAAAATAACTTCTTTACAACTTTGAGGTTTATTATAATTCTTACCATTTTATGTCATTATTTAACAGCTTTTAACAACCGTTGTTTATTAAAAACTATTTCAACTAATGGTTTCAGATCTCTGATTACAGCTAACAATCTACAAGGTTTAAACAAACTAATGNTAAAAACTATTTCAACTAATGGTTTCAGATCTCTGATTACAGCTAACAATCTACAAGGTTTAAACAAACTAATGACAAATTTATAATTCAAATTGCCACAGCTATGTATTGGGCTTAGTCAACTGTTCAGTTTGTTCAATAAAAAATCATGAAAGCTTACCCTGTCATATAAAAAATATACATAATAAAAATAATTCATTTCAGGCTTGATTATTTCATAAAGTACTTGTCCAAAGTTAATTTTAGTTTCCATTTTATGCCAAACTAACTTGTAGGGTTAATTTATCAGAATTCTTTAGACTAGGGTTAGAAATATTAGATTTACATAATGTAACATTTTGACTTAGGGATGCAAAGTCATGAATTCATATTACCATTTGAATACAAAATATATTAGGATTAGCGCCAAGCGCGCCATTTCCGACTGAAATTATATTAGAACTTTTATCGTAATACAGAGAAGCGTACAATCTCCCACGCAGTTATCTGACTTTCCCCGTTTATCACTGATTTTATGTATAAAAAATTTAAGATATAGAGAAGTTCACAATCATGTTAAATGCACTATGCCAAAGTTTACAATTAATTTTTCAGGGATCATCTACAACTGAAACAGCACATATAATAAACACAATTGAATATAAAATTTGAAAATATAGGCAGTGTAGAAAAATGAGAAATAGTCATTTTAAAAGTAAGTGAAAATTTTGTTTCTTCGCTTCGTGTAAGTTGTATCGGTATATAATCCTATTTCTAATCTCAAAATATTCATTACTAATTCATTCCTCCTAATTAATTGTAATTTTTTCCCTTAATTCCCATTACTTTCTTTTGTATTTGATTAATTTTAAGTGATATATATCTATTACAATGCGTGCATTACTAGCCGACACGCAAAGAAGGCTTCCACTGCACGTTGATAATTTTGCTTTAAATAGGACAAAAGAATATAGCTACCAAAACGGATAGCGGCAGGATGTACTTGTTCGAAAATATTGACTGTTAACAAATTATGGCAGAGTTGAGAACTACATGTTTATACAATTGACGTGAAAATAATAACTTATAAAGTTGTATAAAATTGAATTCATCAAACACTAAACATTTTTTTCAAAAATTTTGTAAGGAAATAGATTATAGTGAAGGGATTTTGCGAGAATGACAAATGCAAGCCCGGAATCCATTTTTCATCTGCTCATTTATATAACACAAAAATATAGAATATAGCTTACACTATGTTTCATAAGAGTGGAGGTAAAAGTAGTACGAGGTAGCATGCATGCAAGGTACCACACGGTATGGTATCTAAAGTTGGTGAAAGTAACTATACGGAATAGAACGATGCTGGGTCGTGCCCGTGCTAAATCACTTTTTGCGATCTTTCTCAAAAACCAATATTCAAATCTCGAATAACAAAAATGGTGTAGGTAATAAAAATATAATTCTGACTAAATTACAACAGTACATAATTTTGTTAAACAATTCTAAGTATTTTATAAGTACATGTTAAAATGAGCAAAAATTACTAAGGAATAATGTAAAGAATAATAAACAAAAATATTAAGCATTTTATAAATATACAGTTAAAAACAGGAATATACCTATATCTTTCAACTATTCGTTGAGCTGATTTATTTCTAAAACGTAGAAATTTGAAGCTCTTTAAAAGGTTTGTTCATTTTCCTTGAAACACTGTTGATTGAACCATACAGGAAACATGTGACATGTATTTAGCTAAGTTCGCTAGCGAGATCGAAAAAAAATTTTTAGCGTGCATTGATAATAGAATCCAGCGGTGGTCCTTAAAATATGCGTCAAGTGGACAATAAAAATCTACTAATAAATTTCGAGTGAAAATGAAAGAAATTTTGACGACAAAATTTGACATAGTCGTCAACAATTATTATCCCATCCGTAATGAACAAATATTTTTTGATCGATTGGTGTATTACTTGCCTAATTTGCGAGAAGTCATATTTTCTACGTTCAGGTTGGATATAGTTTATCTTTGTAAATTTTTATTTGGTTAACGAAATTGTTTAGCTAGATTTATTAATTAGTTTTGATAATTCTTTCCAATCCGAAATCGAGACAACAATTATTTATAAAGTATGACTTTGTTGTATTGAGCTTAATGTATTGTACTAATAATAGTTATTTTACTAAATTTTATGTATTAAAAACTGATTAATTTCTGTAATCATAAGTAATGTGTTAAAATCCATAAATTCGCAATAGTTTGCTACTGATAAAGATGAATATAGCCTATATTTGATTAACGTTACACATTTTTAATTTTTTTTCTATTTACAGAAAAAATTAGTTACAGCGATGTTTTTAAGTGAAAATAAATCATCATTTTTTCGTCAAACGAATATTCTCCTTAAATTGTATTCACGTTGTTCATATTTTTCAGTCATATCATAATAAATTTTTATTTGGTGAAAATGACAGGCGGAGATAGTGAATAACCACCCAAGTCCTGCGTCCGCAGTTAAAAATGCAAATTTTGGAAAAAAAAATGTAATTTAAGTATTTTTTAACCAGATAATCAGGTGAAAGAGGTAATTAGATTCTAGAAAATTTAATTTGAACATTTTCAAAGATTTGGCCATATTTGGATTAGAAATCGCCAAGTGTGCTCTTGTCCCAACCTATTGCCAACGTAAAATAAATTGGAAGAAACTAGGTATGTTCAGACTAGAGAAAGAGAATACAAAAAACACCCTGTAGTGTAGTGAGAATTACACATCCATATACTAAAACAAATATTTCATTTTCAACATACCTTTTTCTAACTTCAAATTCTAATTTCCAAAAATCGAAAAATAATTGGCTTTTTATCTACCTTCACTGCTAAATATCTCATGATGAGATTGCAAACAATAAAATACTTCAAACTATTACCACAAGATTTAATTGAATTATAATAAACTGGAATTTATTTTAGACTTAGAAAATACGATAGAACAAGATGTATTAAAATGTGAAGTGAGTGTACGTAGACCTTAAGAATTATTGAGCATGACATTTTTGGTGCGATACTGGATAACATTTGTCGTTTCTGCTTATGTTCTGATATATCACAGAAGTCGTAGGTTGCTGAAAATCCCTGAGAACCATTAATTGAGTTTGAGCGAAAAGTGAAACGGAAAAACTTCCCTTCGGACTGAATACGAAATGGATCCTTATTACCACAAGTTCGTTCAAAGGAATCATCAACATGCATGAAGTTGGAGAATTCCACGTAGTCGGATTTTGTACTTTCATCACAACTACAAAAAAGATTAGAATCAAGTTTTTTAGTTAACATGTACTATCAGTTTTTGTTCACTATTACAAGCTTACAAAAATAGGTTTAATTATAAAACAATGAGTAGAAAAATACAACTTATAAACCCAGAATTTGAATCAGTCCAATCTAAGTACTATTAAATTGCTTAGAACGATTCTAAAAATTGAGCAAAAATTAACAAATAAATTCTTAAATTACGTAAAATTTGCTAAATATTTATTAAAAGAGTGGGTTTAAATCACACGAGCAACTTGTCTTAAACTTTCATTGATGTTGACATTGTAGTAAGTCTGACCTGTTGCCCGTTTGTTCTGGACACAAATATATACTTCATATATATACATTTACATAATGTAAATGTAAAAGTATTTACATCCAATCGAGTTGAAACCCTTAATATCTTCATGAGCAATGCTTAAAAGTGACGCCGCGGTATCTGCTTGACTGCTGTTAAATAAGAAAGACTTTGCAGGTCACAACAATAGCGAGAATCTACTTTTCGCTCATACTCTTTGCTCGAGAAAGTCTTGTTCTAGAATCATGAAGTCTTTTTGCAGCAAGTATTTTTTATGAGATATTTTATTATTTTTTTTTATTAAAAATGACGTTGAAAAATAGAGAGAAGTTTTTTTCTAATCTGGTCACAGGGGACAGTCTAAGTCACTTGATCCTTGTAAGCGGATTAAAATAAAAATTTCTCTATTTTACTGACCTTTTCATCAAAAGAAAATTTATATCTGCGAGAAAAAGTGAAGAATCTGCTGTACTTCTACGTTGCACAAAAGCCTTCTTAGCTCAAAAATGACTATCCATACTTGTCTCAGGGATATCACTCAAAGTAAAAACCGAGGTAATCGTTAAGTTCCAATTTAGTAGAATGTTTAATAAAAATTTTCACGCTGCAAAAAAATTTAGCGCAAATATGGTGATACAAAATTATAAACCAATACTTTCTCTTGTAATAAGCATGATAAAAATTAATCTGTCATTGCTTTAGAAACAAGTCCAGTACATTATGACCCATTGTGGTTAAACCATTCAAAAGATTTTTAAGCTCCATTTAGACATCGCTGTCGAGTAGAATATTTACATATATACCGAATTTCAAGTTAGTTGAATGTGCAGTGAATTTCTATTATAATGAATTTTAGGGATCACCAATATTGGTTCAATATAGTCGGAATTTGTTATATGCGTATAGTAAACGGACACCATGTGCCTCTCTTGGGCATAGTTAATGAAATGGGGGTTGAGGGTTAGAAGAGGTTTGACAAACTTGTATTTAAGTAAATAATCGGTACCAGACATTTCCTGACTCAATATACAGCTGTTCCATAGTTATTCACATTTTGATTTTGCACAATTTTTGAGCAAATTAATTTTTAATGACTACTTTTGGAGAATGAATATTTGAAATCATTTACATAACTAAAAAGTATGAAATTTTTTAAATAATCACATTTGCAATCATTTACTAATGGAAAATATTACAGGTGAGCAAGCTATATGTAATTAGTATACAAGTATTAGCATTTCGTCATCTTGCAACTGTTTTTGAATATAATTCGTAATTGTAATTTACTTACAACGAATAAATTCGTCACTTGTTCAATCTACAGATAATTAAATTAAATTTAATATATTATTTCAAATTACAATGTTTTTGGTTTACTTCTTTTGGTATAGTTTGAGGGTGCACCCTTCCGGATTACCCTACACTGTTCGTATATGAATATCGGATAGTTTCGAAAGACGTCTCCATCACAGATTATAGACAAAAATAATAATATAATGAAATTACTGTATTTTGTACCTCTTGAAAATATATTTATGTAATGCGCAATTTGTAATTGTAGCACAAATTTTCTAATATCGGAATTTGAAGCAAATCAAGCATCTCACTTAAGGAAAATAATTATAAATTAGCTTACGGTTTTTTCCCATGAATTTCGAATTGCTGGAACTGTAAGTGGATGTGTTGGTTATCCATTCCATAGAAGAAGTAGTGACACTCTGTGTCCCCTGGATAATTTCCGGGGAAGTTGGGACTGCTGATGGTCCCATTGGAGCTATTAGTGCTGTTATACACAAACCCACAAGGAAAATCCTTCAACTGCTTGTCTCCATTCATTCCATAATCTATTGGTAAAAATGTTTAAATAAAATAATAAATAAATTATCATCCATATGGTCTGTGCCATTAGGCTTTGTCATTCTCTAAGGCGTTTCAACATTTCCGCATTTAGATATTCAATAGTTCTGAACATCTTTGTTTTACTCAATGTTACATATACTCATTTTGTCATATAATTTCGAAACAAAATGCGTGTGTTCCTCATAAGCACAAGATAACAAAAATCAGTATACTGTTCTCCTTCTGAAAGTTTAATTAATAAACTAACCTTCTCTGAAGTTATAAGTGGCACTAAATCCTTTTGTAATACGTGATGCCTTGTTTCCATTGAATTCTAGATAGAGTCTGTGTGTGTTCGACATGAAAGGCAATGGATCATCCGTTTCACAAAAACCTCCTACTTCAATCTTAGATCCTCCAAGTTGTATAAAGACACTCAAACTACTATCTCCCACACAACTAAAACAAATGGACAAAAATTATTGATTTACTATCTATTGCAATTTGCCATGAACGAAACAGAAGAAAAGTAGCGCTTTTAAGATTTTAATATACGTATCTACAAAACTATTTAAAAATAAATATTTCACAGTAAACTGTATGGCTACACATTTTCTATAAAATTTTGTCTATATTCTTCCCGCTGACCGTTCTCCCGTCCGTTCCTTTCCCCCTTCTATCTTTCCAAATCTGCAAGTGCTTGTGGAGTACAAAATTTCGCAACAATTTAAGATTGATGCCTCGTGAATACTATAGCTGCGTTTTCCTAAGCTATTGAGGCTATTACTAAACTTCAGTTGATTGCCTCCAATCTGCAGTTGCTACCCTTTGATTGAACTCATTTTGTGTGCATTTATCAGAAAACTGTTGATATTTCATTTACTAATGTAATTCTAATCATATTTTCTTTTAGTTTCAACCAAACTTTGAATTGATATGAAGAAGGTGATATCNTTCTTTTAGTTTCAACCAAACTTTGAATTGATATGAAGAAGGTGATATCTATCAGGCCATGTAATATAGTACATTCAATATATTGAAAAATTAAAATATATGGGATTCTTTTAGATGAAAATATTGACATTGAGGATGCCCAATTTTGAATTTTTTAATATCAAAAATACTCATTTTTTGCGAAAAAAAAGTAAGTATTTTTGGTAAAAATATTGGTTTTATTAAATTTAATTAAAAAATATATCGGATATTGATTCACATAGCCTGTAATAGTTTTAAGCTGTTATTTTTTTGCGTTAAGTTCACACATAATGCTTGTGTATGTAAACAGCATGTCAATATCAATATTTCGGGTCTCAAACATTGAAAAATAGAAATATTGATATTGAAATAAATGTTCAATTTTACATGTCCCAACATCTATGTTGTGCAACCAATGATGTTAGCACATGCTCCTAGTGTGAAAAGTTTTGAGGTGATACTTTGATTAAACTGGCATTTATGATTTTCCAGAATTCCTAACAAACTATCGGATGATGCTATGGTTACAGATATCCACTTTCTTTTCCGATGCAAATCTGTCTTAAACCAACTATGTGTTAATTGTAAGATTGAAGATGTCGGTATTCATATCGGACCTCTGACTGAATTTTTCCTAATAGCCAAATATAGTTTTTTGTTCCACCAACGAAATAATGGGTTGATTATACAACTAGGGATGCTTGTGTTCTAGATAAATTAATAAAACCGAAAATTTAATTTTTGCTAGTGTTGATTTGCTGAAACATGACCAGTTATTTTATAATTATGTCCGATTTACTACTTCTNATTTAATTTTTGCTAGTGTTGATTTGCTGAAACATGACCAGTTATTTTATAATTATGTCCGATTTACTACTTCTCCTGATAATACCCTTTTCGGATCAAATTATATACTTCGAAGGAAATAACATTGTTAGAATCAATTTTTTAGTATCAAATCTTGATTGACGATGAAAATCTTTAAAAATTTAATTTCTATGCGTCATTGGTTTTGAATATTTGACCCTGGTGACTATTTTTTCGTGTCCTGTTACATTTCAATGCTGTCATGAAAAGATAACGTAAACTGGACACATTATTAAAACAAGGAGTTTCTCCCAAGAAGGTTACTGAACAAAAGTAATTTCTAACTGTTTTATTCATTGATAGAGGTATGTATCAACATATATTTTGCCTCCACTTGAATTGTTAATGCTAGTTTGGCCATATTCTCTATAATGTATATTTACTATGGAATATCTAGCAACCTCTATCAATCTCGAGTAATGGCCGTCAATATGGACAAATGTACAGAAAAGTTAAACAAAATCTACTGTTTTCGCAATGTCAACTAAAGACAAACAATGTAGAGCAATAACCAGTAATGCAATGAATGTACTAAGCAAATTTTGTCTAACCCTGTGTGTATGATTATGTGGCGTGGAGAAGCTCATTCTCAACTTCAGAATAATTACCTTCAAAATAATTTGGTCGAAATGTAAAGCTCTAATATATTTACGAATGGCGTATAAGTATGTTCTTCTATTCTCTATATCACTATTTAACATAAGCTAGGCTCTAATTTTTTAATTAAGCAATTTAGATAAATTTAGATCATGATTCTCAGCAGATACACAACTTAATTATTTTTTCTCTACTTACATCTTATTCAATGAATTAATGGAAAATGCTATTACTGCATTATGATTAAATATTTTCATATATTGGTAATCAAAGAAAGTTTGATTATATTGCTCCAAGGGTCTGATTATAGACTACACGTTATATTATGTTATCATGGAATACATGTTACATAATCACTGTAATCATTTAATTATTAATCGCGTTAACTAAGCCTGATTCTTTCATAAATTTTCAACTTATACATTATGTAAAAGTGTCGCCAGTCGAAATTACCTCTTCGTATGTTTCTGTGAATGAAAAAGTTGAAAATTTGTAAATAGTATCTGGACACGCTCTTTCCCATGACCAATAAATTGGAAAGTACATCGCGTGTTGGTGGGGTAGTAGTGTGGATAATTGGGTGATGTGAAAGTCCCATTTCTTCCTCCTTCGCTCCGCAAGACTTGATTACACTGTGGAACTAAAACAAGGACTAATTCATTACAAATGGATAGGAAACTGTAAATTGGTTTTCACAAAATTGTACCTAAAGTGGATGCTTGTGTAAGCCCATCATCTCTTCCTGTACCAACAGAGTCTAGAAGGAAAATACAATATGATGAATAATTAATTAGGAATGAATTGGAATAGTCCTTTGCACAAACTTTGAAAGTATTTGGAATCCCATTAATGTCGTCTGGTTAAGCATTAGCTTTACGAAGAACACGAAACACTACTCTAGCATATAGCTCAGAAAACGCAATAAGGTCCACTGTAAATACTGAAGAAAAAATAATATAATATAAAGCTAGTAAGTTTTCGTACAATGAAAATTTATGATAAAATACTATAATTTTGTTGAAACAACGTTAAATTTGGCATCGTTTAATTTCTTAAATACTCTAAATTGGTAAAAAATTTAGTTGCCGTTTATAGTAGACGTTGAATAAACTTGTGAAAACCCTTTTTCATCTAAGTATCATCTTGTGTAGGCAAGACTCAACCTCCACACCTAATTTTTTTTTCACAAAAGTAGTATAAGTGACAAAGTAGAATAGAAAAAAAAATGCTTTTTGTATATCCGGATTTTTTGTTAATAGGTTTGCTAGTTAGAAATTTAAGTTTATCATTAATATGTTAACAATTTTTTTGAACATTTGTTTTCACAGTCATACTCTTTTGTCTAAATCTGGCAGGGTAGAAAGAAATTTTTTGGGTATGAGACTATGGCGCGCATTATACTACAAATATGTATTATACTAGATACTAATGTGTATTATACTAACCAGAAAAAAATATATATTAAAAATTTCTGTTCGTAAACCTTTCTTATAGTTCAAGAAATATATATTCGTAAAATGAAATTATTCAATGAGATACCCTACATCGTACAAGAAATGGATAAATTTGGAAATGACACTTGTAGTAAATTTTACGAAGTATAACTCTACAATACCATCAATTAAGTCAGTGTCATGTTCATCCAGTTAAGTATACTCTCAATTTCTAATCATACATGTTAGGGAAGGTAGTATAACAAACAACTAAGTTGAAATTGGACAAAGCGGACTACAAATTAAATGATATATGAGTGCAATACACATGGACACTGTCCAGTAAATCGAAATTACGTCTATTGCAATGTTTCCATCTATGTATTCATTTGAATTATCGTTTTCTTCATATCCCGGAGTACGAATAAATGTATCATTCTTATATGTGGTTACAGTAAGACAAACGACACATAACAAATATTGTTACACATACACAGGTCCAAACAGTAGGAAATATGAGGTACATCCTGAGCAGTATTCAAAATTTTTATTACAGCATAAAGTTTTTTTTTGTTCAAGAGTTTGTTTAAGCTTATGAGCATCAATGTAACATGTTGATGGTATCGGTATAATTTTTCAAAACGAGAGTCAAATTTAATTTATTTGATTTTGATTTTATTCCGTCAGCTCACCAAATATAAAAGTTTATTTCTTAATTTTCATAAAAGTCGACTTATTAATGAACCCTTAAATTGTTTCTTGAATACAAATGAATAACAACACATCCCTTGCAGTGTCATAGTGTAACGGGACAATAGAGTAACAAGCTTTAGTAAAGTAAATATTTACATATGTATGATTATTATTAACTATTATTACTATTAAGGATACTGTGTCAGAAATATAGTTGAAAATTAGAATATTTACACTTATTTTGGCCGCGCCGAAAGGGTGTGCAATAGTTTGCACACTAATGGCTAATGCAGTGTTACCGTGGTGTCGAACTTTAAGATTTAAAGATTTGGAAATTATTATTAATGTATATTTAGTTACCTATCCAAATACAGATCAAACTGTACAAAAAAATTATTTTAAAATTAAGGAATATAAATTTTTTTTTGTTTTGTTTGATTGGAATAAAATTAGAATATGACATAATATAGTATTAATTCTTTTGTTCAATTCGAATTTCTATGTAGTAAATTCTGTGTTTGTATTGCTAAGGGAAGGTGAGAGATATCTTATTTTATTTTGCATTTATTTTATATTTTTGGTATTGCAAATATTACTTTATTTTGTTTTCAAGATACAATGAATTTTTTTTCATTTTTGTACTTTCTACACTGATCGTAAGAAAGTACAGATAAATAATCTACATACGATTATGAAAAAGTACCTTTTGAATTAATTTGAAGATGTGACACTGTAGTTTCCTCAAGATTGTTAAATTTGATTTTGACGAATTGGAAACTTCCTTTGAATCCTGTCCTTGGATATTCAGAATTCGCTATAAATTCCACCAGCAAATTTGGTCCAGTGGATAACACCTTTGTAGTTTAAAAAGTATGTATTGGATCAATGTGTTGTACACGTGTATGTACAAGTGAGTAATAAGTAGCATCTCTAATTACATTGGTGAAAAACTCAAATGTGACTCACTTCAATTTCCTTCGCGTTGTTACAGATGATGGAAATAACAGGTGAATTAAGGGATAAGCCATCCAGTACTCTGATCATATCAGTCTTGTTTAAGCAACTACATATACAAAAGAAATAATCTAAGAAGTACGCTATATATGTTTGCATCCAGATTTCGAAAATTACACTAACAAACTACGCATTATACCTTGATTCGATGGGTTGAAGATCCACATGTTCAAAATTTACGATGACTCGCTCATGCAAGCTACAAAAGTTATTGCGTCCCATCAACAAAACATTTCATATTTACCAGAAAATATAACAGTTTTATAAAAAAAATGTAAAATTTGGTTTAATTAACTCATTTCTTACCTAGCGTGAAAGAAGTATGAACACTTTATGTTGTTTGGATAAGTGGATGGAAAATTAGGTGAGAAAAATTTTTCATCTGTAACTGTTGTGTTGCCACTTTGAAACTGGAAGTCACATTTTGTTCCAGGTACCAATCTTCCGTTCGAAGCATACTGACCTATCAGAAATTATTTTTTACAATAGGTACAATAAACCAAGTTAAAATTTCATAACACCTTGGAATTTATAGCTAATTTATACATGGTAATTCGTTTTGAATTTTATAAGTAATGCAGAGTAGATACTTAATCAAAAATATAATTATGTTAATCAACATAATATAATTAAAACATTTGAATCAGATGCAGTTTGGGTTTTGATTCTGCAAAATTAAAAAATTTTGCTTGCAAAATTAAAAAAAAAAAGATTTCAATTCAAAAGTTATGCAACTTTTTATAAAGAAGTTTAACAATTGACATAAATTTCATAAATCACCGCGAAACCAATCCGAGTGACGCCAACAGCTATAGTACAGTTAAACTGTATAAACTTTAACAACTTTACAAAGTTTAAAACAGAGCAAACTATCACTTTTTATAAATTTAATATACTCTATCAACTTTGACTGTTATCACATAACATGCAAAGTGACGTAGTTTTTACTTTTTAATATCCATATCTTTTATAAACTTTGAAATTGATTATAAAATAAAGTTGCCTATGATAACAAATTACAATTCCTATGGACTAATCTGCCTAAATTCGCCATGTAGGTATGTTTGTCTTTATCTGTTTAAGCTAATTTAGTAGCTAATAGCTTTTAATAAAGAGGAATCAATAAAAACCTGGCAAAAGATAGTCGTACAGTGAAGAAGAAACGTCTCTTTTTTTGCGAGGTTTTTGTTGAACCAACTCTAATGTAGTCATCTGCGCTGCATATTAATATATAGCAACTGCGAAATTTTGAATCCGGAATGGAATGTACATATATACACCAATAGACATATGAAAATAGTAAGGATGGAATGGTAAATAGTAGCAATAGTTGGCTAAAGCCGATAATCGTTGAGAGAATAGGCAAATGGCATGTTGTTTCATCGATGGAAAAATTGATGAAAGCATTATACACATGCAGATTAAAGCATTTAGCCCATTCGAGTAACAAATTTAGAATGAGTGTTTTTGAAATTGTTTTGAAAATTGTTATATAATTTATTTTGTTCTTTCTACTCGGATTCTATTAGTGCTAATGTCCTGTATTGAGAAACAGCAGAACAAGTCTTTAATTGGACTACTAGTAATAGAATCTGTTCACTCTAGAACAAATGGGTTTGAAACTTTTCGGCTCCAATGGTCATTGTATACTTTGAAGTTCGACGGTCGAACTTTTTGTATAAAAAAATAAACTTTTCTTTTTCCTATAAACCGCTTTTCCTGACATTTACCTGAGGACTATGGAACAAATTTCTATCTACTAATTTGTAGCACAAAATTCAAAAACATTAAAATTTTTTTTGTTTTGCTTCCAATTCTCAAATCGCCTGGTTTCTGTAATTGTCCGTGAAACAGCCCAATGTGGAAATTTCGCCAAAGTTTTTAAACTCAATTGATAATAAANAGTTTCTGTAATTGTCCGTGAAACAGCCCAATGTGGAAATTTCGCCAAAGTTTTTAAACTCAATTGATAATAAATCATTGAAGTTTAAATAATTTAAAATCAAATCAGTTTAATTCAAAAAACTAAGCAGACCTGGTTTGCGACTTTCAAAGTCTCTGGTTGTAAAATTGTTTTGAAAACTAGTGGATAAATTACTTGCCAGTCGGAAAGTACTTTGTTTACCTACGCTTATAATGTATAACTGTGCAAAATTTGTTCCAGTTAAAATGATAAAACTTGAATTGAGCTTTGGTTTCTGCGCAAACACTTTCAATTGGTGGAGTAGAAAATGGTAGATAGGTACGACCCCGTACAGAAAACTATCATATCACCATATAAAGTGCTTCTGAAATTTGTCAATTTTTGTGTAGTATTTTCTATATGGAAAAGTTGAGAAGCTTCAATTATAAATTTGTACAAAAAGCCAAAAAGAATAAACCCATGAGGGGGAGGGGAAGTTTCGAACCTAGGTTCCCCTCTACTGTACGCTATTTATTTTTTTACTATTTTTCTCTTTTCCACTCCTGTTGGTCTACAAATGAGATTATAATATTAAATTACTTGTGATTTTTTGTAAATTGAAATATTCATTTTCACTATGGCTAAGCTTGAGCATTTCAGTGGCAAAATTTATCACTGTCACCTAGACAACAGTTTTTAGTCATCAAACAATTTGCTTCAGTCATTATTTGTGCATATATTTACTGTATTAAAAAATTGATATAACAAATCAAGCATATCAAAATTTTAATTATTTTTTAGTGTAGAACAGTCACTCTAATACTAATATAGTCTAATTTTTTTATAAATTTAAATATTCACATTGACCGCTCTCAAGATTGAGTTTCTAAGCCTCAAGATATAATATTTATTTTAATCAAAAATAATCATTTTCTAATAAAGGTTTTAGTCACAAATAATAGTAAAGAAATTTAATATTAGGTTTAGGTCTGAACCGAACCAAATTATGAATTGGCGCCAAGGATCAGTGACGTAGAAGGACATTTTCCTTCCTTTCGACTTAATCCGTCTTTCAAAAACTCAATTCGAAACTCATTTGTTTTTTCTTTTTTTTTGAGAGTTTATAAGAACTTAAGCTATAGTTTCATTTGTTTTAATATTAATCGTAAAGTACGTAATTTTTTTAATAATGGGTTAAAAAAATGTTTCATCTTTTAATATAAAACACAAATATTATACCTGATCAGATAGACAATTCTACGAAGAAGAATGNAAAAATGTTTCATCTTTTAATATAAAACACAAATATTATACCTGATCAGATAGACAATTCTACGAAGAAGAATGCAAAGAGCCTGTGTTTCACTCACATTGGTCCCTTGACACTTAATCATGTTATTGATATTTAAATATTCTCGTAATTTTACCAGATCATTCTTATGAAACCGAAAGTTGACGAAGCAGTGCTCGTCATCTAAGGTACTAAAATTGAAAAGTGTTTTCTTAAATTTTACGGGTGGTTTATCGTTGCAACCAAGCAATCACGCCTTTGTCTGGGCTTAATATTTTAATCTGTTAAGTTACAAAAACTTCAGACTCAAACCGAGTGTGAAAATCGAGAAAAATTAGATCGGTTCAGACCTAAACCTAATATTTAAATTCCTCTAGTATTTAGTCTTAAAATGTCTCTTTAGTTATCTTGTTGCATATACTTCGTTTGTTAAGTACAAGATACTGCAAATCATACATATCAAGAAACGAATTTCCTTATTTTTGTTGGTTTTAGGCAAATTTTTTAGAAACCAATGAAAATGAAAATGGGAAACTGGGAGAATCCGTCATATGAACAGGTAGGAAAACCCATATGATCATAAATGATGGACAACGTCATACATGACCCCAATTCCCATTCCTATAAACAATTTTTTTGTAAATGACTTTTTTAAATGTGGTTTTGGCGCAAATCCTTCTACAAGTTTAAAATTTTTATTTTTGTTTGTCATAGCTGATATTTACTTCGAAACTTTATTACACAAGTTGACTTTACAAACTACGTTTGAGTTCTGTTTCTCTATGATTTTCACAATGTTGAGGAAAGCAATCTGTAGAGCACCCTACTTATACACTTGGGGACGTAATGAAAATGAATTGGCCCTTAAATGTATGTATCTGCTCCATAAATGTAGTAAAAAGAACAGAGTGGAATTAAAAATAAAAAGAGAAAAATTTTAACAAAAGAAAAAGTTAAAGAAGTTAATTCAATTTGAATAAAGGAAACTTTCGAGAACAGAAAAAATGCGCTTGCCAGACTACTTCTCGTTCTTACTCAAAAAGAATAAATTATATAAAATAAAAACTTAAAGCAGTGAATTTGCCTGGATATCTTTTTGTTACTGTTCACCAAATTGGAACGCAAGCAGGTTTTTCAAAGTGTTCACAATATCACTAACAAAATGTTATATGAATACAATCCCCCAAAATTTGTTATATAATGAAGTCAAGGTTTTACAATTCTGAAACTCTTTTGCTCTGATATCCAAATCTAGTTGAAATAGTTTAAACAGTTAGATTATTAGGCTGCTGAATTAAAAACTAGAGACACGGTAATGAGAAGGAGAGGTAAGAATATATAATTTGAAATTGTTGCAAATCTTTAAACAAATTTTAGTACCATTTGCATTAAAAGTAAACTCCTACTATTGAATCAAGTAAATATAAAAAGAGGTCACTTTTGGTACAAAGTGTAGTATACTTTGACTAATTCTGAATATTTCACCTNTCAAGTAAATATAAAAAGAGGTCACTTTTGGTACAAAGTGTAGTATACTTTGACTAATTCTGAATATTTCACCTCATGATTATGAGTTAACGATTATTTTCAATGTTCTTATTTGCTCTTCTACCTATTCTACCTGAACTTCCCTCTGTTTATGTTAAAAATCCATAGTTTCAGATAAACTTACTTGCGTTGATGAATCTGAAAAGTCCCGTGAAACCATAACTACTTTGACTATTTCCGTCAGCTTTTTGTATTGTTGAGTGAAATTGCATGATAAAATGTGTGGTTGAGCTGTAAAATGTTACATTTNTTTCCGTCAGCTTTTTGTATTGTTGAGTGAAATTGCATGATAAAATGTGTGGTTGAGCTGTAAAATGTTACATTTCTCTTGCTCCCACAATGTACGCTGTCCCACGGTGTCAGCTCATTCACTGCGCCATCTTCCAAGTGGACAAAGATNTCAAGTAAATATAAAAAGAGGTCACTTTTGGTACAAAGTGTAGTATACTTTGACTAATTCTGAATATTTCACCTTATGATTATGAGTTAACGATTATTTTCAATGTTCTTATTTGCTCTTCTATCTATTCTACCTGAACTTCCCTCTGTTTATGTTAAAAACNTACCTATTCTACCTGAACTTCCCTCTGTTTATGTTAAAAATCCATAGTTTCAGATAAACTTACTTGCGTTGATGAATCTGAAAAGTCCCGTGAAACCATAACTACTTTGACTATTTCCGTCAGCTTTTTGTATTGTTGAGTGAAATTGCATGATAAAATGTGTGGTTGAGCTGTAAAATGTTACATTTCTCTTGCTCCCACAATGTACGCTGTCCCACGGTGTCAGCTCATTCACTGCGCCATCTTCCAAGTGGACAAAGATCTTTAAATAATCCCCAGAAAGACATCTAGAACACCAGTGGATAATAATAATTATTATTATTATATAAATTTAGAATGGGATCAGTGAGAACAGAAAAGTTTGAATCGAATTTAAATACATAAGGANCTCTTGCTCCCACAATGTACGCTGTCCCACGGTGTCAGCTCATTCACTGCGCCATCTTCCAAGTGGACAAAGATTTTTAAATAATCCCCAGAAAGACATCTAGAACACCAGTGTATAATAATAATAATTATTATTATATAAATTTAGAATGGGATCAGTGAGAACAGAAAAGTTTGAATCGAATTTAAATACATAAGGATNATTATTATTATATAAATTTAGAATGGGATCAGTGAGAACAGAAAAGTTTGAATCGAATTTAAATACATAAGGATACTATAATTGCATGGCAATTACCATGTGTCCCTCCCTTTGTTTTAAATTTTTGAAACATTTACTAAATATAATGCTAATGTCAAGAATATTTGTGATGATAAGGTTGAAGTAGCTGAATTTTGAGTTGAAAACTAATCAAGTTTTTTTTTNAATGTCAAGAATATTTGTGATGATAAGGTTGAAGTAGCTGAATTTTGAGTTGAAAACTAATCAAGTTTTTTTTTTAATTTTGTGCTACTCAACGACATCTAATCAAATTTCTTAGCGAAATTCTCACTTTTTCCATAGTAAGCAAATTAATGCAGAATGCACCCAAGTATTAATGTAAGGATTTGGAACTTGGTATACTTAAAACGATTTTTATTTCAGTCTCCAATTTGTAAACCGAGGGTGGATGCGGTGTAGAAAGGATATTAGATAATTAGCGTTATTCAGCAATAACTTTTATGGTATTTTTCAGAAAAGTAGTTTTCTTGCACACAATGAGTGTTTAAATGGGACAAATCGTACTATAAATTCGCTTGACCTCTGGAGGTCACTAAACGTCAAATGCGATTTTTAGTAGTCCAGAAAACATTTTAGCGAGGAATTGTATACAAATAGTTGTTGTACAAGCAAACAATTTTAAAATTATTCAAACCTTACGTCTCTGCAAGTCACTAANTTGTATACAAATAGTTGTTGTACAAGCAAACAATTTTAAAATTATTCAAACCTTACGTCTCTGCAAGTCACTAAGGATCGAATATGGCTTGTGTGCAAAATTCTGTCGTAATTCGGCAGGAAACATTAAAAACGACATATGACCTTAATGACCCGCAGAGGTCAACCAAGTAGCTGCAGATTATTTCTATCCATTTGAGCGTTGTTTGCATGAAAAANTTGTATACAAATAGTTGTTGTACAAGCAAACAATTTTAAAATTATTCAAACCTTACGTCTCTGCAAGTCACTAAAGATCGAATATGGCTTGTGTGCAAAATCCTGTCGTAATTCGGCAGGAAACATTAAAAACGACATATGACTTTAATGACCCGCAGAGGTCAACCAAGTAGCTGCAGATTATTTCTATCCATTTGAGCGTTGTTTGCATGAAAAAGAACTACTTGTGTGAGAAATCTTCTTGAAATGACTAGTCCACTATTACATCAACATCCTCGCCTATCATGAACCCGGGTGTAATGAACCTGAACTGCCGGTCCCTACCCAGAGATAGGCAAATTAATGTTAAAAACCTCGGTCATAATAAACTAAGTTAAAATGGACACACGGGTGTAATTAACCATACCTTGCGGTCTAGCCCTTCATTTCACCATCGTGAGAGATGAACCAAATCCTATGTTATTGAAAAAGTTATACCAATTCAATAAAATCCGTTGAGGGTAAATGAAAAATTGAAGTTTTGAATCACTGCACCAACGTTTTTCTTATTATTCCGTGGCGCAGTGAACAAAATAAAACAATTGGCAAATTTNCCCTACCCAGAGATAGGCAAATTAATGTTAAAAACCTCGGTCATAATAAACTAAGTTAAAATGGACACACGGGTGTAATTAACCATACCTTGCGGTCTAGCCCTTCATTTCACCATCGTGAGAGATGAACCAAATCCTATGTTATTGAAAAAGTTATACCAATTCAATAAAATCCGTTGAGGGTGAATGAAAAATTGAAGTTTTGAATCACTGCACCAACTTTTTTCTTATTATTCCGTGGCGCAGTGAACAAAATAAGACAATTGGCAATAATAAGACAATTATTTATTATTATTCATCCACTATTACAATATCTCGAAACCGTGAGTAAATACTATCATTGCAGAATTCTGAAGACATTCCACACAGTTTTATCTGCGTTTATATTGTCAGTTCAAAAAAATTATTAGTTTATTTGGATTGTGAGGTTGCAGTATCTAGAAAAGAAAATAATTAAACTAAGAAAAATAAAAAACATCGGACTTTATGAACATAATTTTAAATTTAATTTTTGTTCATTATTCGGCCATAATAACCATCGAGTGTTATGAATCAAATTTCCTGGTCCCTAATTTTCGTTATAGCGTAGGTCTACTGTAACTTGTTATGACATCCATAATTTAAAGGAAAAATCATATGACAGTATTCCATTTCAACATTGTCTTTATACACAAGAACTACTTGTGTGCAAAACTTCGTTGAATTCTGACTAGGTACTAACAGTCAAGGCTAAATGTGCAGAGTCCTTCGTTGAACTGTGGGCGTCATCCATATAATAAATGAAGCAGAAACGCAAACACAGCAACACAATGTGATGTTATTTGAGCGAATCGGCGAAAAATTATTTTATTATCCAATTCCACGTAGTTTGATAATAAGAAAGCATTTGTAAGAGAATTTTGAAAATTGGTTAGTTCATAAAAGCCAAAAAAGAAAATCAAAATGCCGAGTGAATTGACTGACCCTTTTTCTTTAATAATTTAGGACAATAGCCAAGCGTCTCATGAGTCCAAAACATTTCATATTATAAAATTGTTGGATGCATTCCGAAGATATCAATAATAATTGAAACATCTGAATTTATATTCAAAAACTAATACAGTGGTTTTAGCTTAATGTCACCTCCGTGGGAGCCNTTCAAAAACTAATACAGTGGTTTTAGCTTAATGTCACCTCCGAGGGAGCCAAAAAATTGGTTGACAGTAGGCGGAGTTGACAATAGCCGATAATGTCAACTGACTGATAATTCAAAGATTAGGTGACATAACCCGAAGTTCCTGGTTTTAGATGCGCATTTTATGATACGACACCTTTTTCGATTTATTTTACAGTTTTTGAAATTATTACCTGAATTTAGAATACTCTAAAAGCAAATTAATTACTTCTTAAAGTAATCAGCAAGCTTTTTGCAATATGCCAGAGAAATGGCTTTGAAATACTATCTTCTCAGAAACTCCCAAACTATCGGTACTTGTTTGCAACGTTCTTCACTTCCAATGTTCTTTATCCTTAAAAATTTAAGTTTCTCAATCCTAACCATGTGCCCATCTAAAGTTGGCATACTCGCGGTTGGAATAAACCCGCGACTGAGGGTGAGTCTGTAAAAAAAATAAACTTTCACGATCGAGGATCTCATAGTAGAATACAACAAATAGGTTAATGAAACAGTTCCTNTCTGTAAAAAAAATAAACTTTCACGATCGAGGATCTCATAGTAGAATACAACAAATAGGTTAATGAAACAGTTCCTCCAAGGGTCTGTGACCGCCCACACCATTTAAACAAACACGAGTATATTCTGGGCCTGAGAACCGAAAGTTTCCATTAAAGTGTGGTTATGTGCCATGCATTCTCTTCAAATGGGATGACAATAGGCGGAGAATGACAATAGGAGGTGTGACAATAGGCAGAGTATTTAGTACATAAGAGCATGGAGTTTAGCCGGGGGAAAGCCAACAGGGTGACAATAAGCGAAGTGTGACATTAAGGGGTAGTGACATTAAACTAAAACCACTGTATTTTCAAAGTCATATCTCCTAAAGTTATGAAAATATATTTAAAATTCATTTGTGCAATGAATCAGCAAAAGGACAAAATAACATATCAGCCTAGCAACAACCTAATCAAGTTTGTCAAAATTGAAAAACTATATTTGAATGAAGTGCGGCCCTGCTCTATGATCACGACTCAAAATCGTTTAGCTTGACTTTGGTTGTTGTTGACTCGTTTTAGAGCGATACTCATGACTATGATAGTCACCGCTGCGTTTCTGTTAGGATAGTATTTTTACAATATTCTAAATATTTTTTCAATTCTGTTATTTGAAATACTAATAGTAAAACGAAATACACAGCTAATTCCTCACACCCATTTGGTTAAATGAAATGTCTTATTTTGTCGACATTTCCTTGTATGGAATAGAGCATGAGTGGAAACTGTATGAAATGAGAAATGTGCCTGGAATGAAATGAGTATTAAAAAAATATGAAGTTTGGCAATGGACAAATGGAATCAAGTTCTTTTATTTCTTTGCCAAGTCCTTCATCATCAGGGAATACAATAAGAATCATCTCTCCCCAATATTTTTTCCTTTCTCTACTTGTTTCTTGAAATGAAGAATCCAGATTCAATGAACCAAACTTTTATGTTTTGGAAAGGATAGTCAATCCTCGCTCTAGTAGTAAAGGAAGATAATTGGGAATAGATTTTTATACAGCTGCGATAACACGGAGTTTGACGAAACTTCTCAGTCTCTACTTTCTTGAAATGTTTTTTTGGCGAGGGAATTGTGCATAGCGTGTCGTTTTGCAACTTATGAATATCTCTACAATACGTTTGTGCTTATTAATCTTTCAATTTATTATTTTTGCCTGAAAAATATTTTAAAGTCAAGAAATAAAAACAAGAAATAAATAATTGGAATAAAGTAAAGAAAAATTAAGATCAAAATTTATAATAAAGTTTTTCCAGAAGTTGGTCGAAGTTAATTTTTAAATGTAGTATTTGCTAAGCCTAGTGACGTGTGAAACGAGCTCCTGATTGGCTTGTTCTCTTTTTTTTTCTTAGCTAAACTGCAATAAACTCAGAAACATATTTTTTTTCTTCATATTCTTTTCGTTCTATTTATTCTCTTCATTTCTCCATCATCTAGCTACTTTTATTTTTTTTTAATTAATTCATTTGTGGACTCTTGTTCAACAATCAACATCTAAGACCAATGGTAATAAGCTAAGCTCAACTTTGTCATTCGAAAGTGAAAATCAAACGTAAGCACCCAACTAACTCTTGTCTTAAGCAAGATTTAAAAAATAAGACAAAAAAGTCTTACCAAGACGTTGGGAATTGCCCCAATGAATTGAAGAGAAAATACGACTACTTATATGCGATACTTGCTGTTGGTGACCAAGTAAATGTTAACAAAATCGAAAATTTACGATTTATGCAATTATTGTTACATATTTGAGACAAATAGAGCTGGGATGATTTATAATTTTTGTTTCAGAATTAATACATAACTGCTTTAGATATTACTGAGTGTTCGTGTGTCATATGGTGCTCAATGACTCACTCGGTGACTCCTAATCATTAATCACATTTGTGACTCACTTAGAGTAAAACTAGTCTGTATCCTTTCATACAGTGAATCTGTACATATAGTCTCTGTCCTTATAGTGAATCTTACCTACTGTCAATGTGACCTGACTCATGGCACAATGACTCAGTATTTTGAAAATACTGACATTAAGGTGTTTATTAATTTTGGCATCATTGAGACAATGAGTCTCAGTGATGTTTATTAGTTTAACAATTTATTAGCCACATGTCTCTAAATTTCTTATAAAAAGTTGCATGATTAGAATTAATAAGTTAGGAGACTGAGGCACAAAATAATTACTGTTATTACCTCAGGGGAAATATAGGAGTCGCTAATAAGTCATGTATTTGATTTGAACGAAACGTGTAAAGAAGGGAGCCATTGGGCAGCTATTATGTGGTAGAAAATAAAGCAATTCGATATGTTATTTTGTTTCTGGAAAATGTTTGAAAAAATTACATTCTTCCGATTCCTTCCATTTCCTTCAGATTTGAGATTTGATTTCTTTATCGTCATCTGCCTGATGTTCTACTTCCATTTCGTTTCCGGTAAAAAAAAAATGAAAGAACGCTTTCATCACAATACTGGTATTGTAAATGACAGATGATGGGCCGTAGGTACAGATGAGTGGAGGACATATATTTATTCGGCTCGAAAAGTTGTCATAAACTGTACAATAGTCACAGTAATGTAGATCAAGTAGCTCAAATTAGCATGATGCAAAAATGCTGACAGATTTACAATGTACTTATATGAACCGATCGCGGATAATGAATAGATACAAGAATTCAACTCTCTTTCAACTAAAGTATTTTTTTTTGTGAAATGATTTTTGTTAAATTTCAGATAATTAAAGTTGGATTTAGTTCATTGAATTTCTTCAAGCTATTCAATGTACTTATTTGTAATGAAAGCAAAAAAAAACGGAGAAGTTAGATTAGTTCTACGAGAATATAATCCTCTTTTTGTTAAGGACTTCCACAAAAGCTCAATTTCCTGACGTATTTTGGCTTCCGCATGAAGTGCACTCATCTAAAAGCCTGTTTCAACCCAAATGAACAAGACACGTATTTCAGACTGGCATCCGATCATCTTAGAAGTGAAATTAGCAATCCGTTAAAAACCGCGTAAACTCATCGCGGAGTATAACCGGCTCCATATTTGCCTTTCCACAGTCATGCTACAAGGAAGATGTTGTATAATTGTAAACATTCAGCACTTATATGAATTTGCATATAAAAAAATATAGGTGTGACTGCGCATACAGGCACACATATGAAATACATATATTCACATATATGAAATTTTCTCAAATCCTTTGATTGTTGTTGAAATTTTGTTTTTGATATTTTCTAATAGTCACACTCGACAGTGAACATCTTTATACGGTCCTATACTAGAAAATTTGAATTTTGATAAAATAAAATTGTTCTTTTTTGTAACTGCGGATAGCCGACGTTCCCCGCCACCAAATTTGTAATATAAGCGCAAAAATAGGGAGAAAGACGCTAAATTTTTATTTACTGAATTGTGCTCCGTTCTTCTTATTCCCAAGCTCTGTCTTCTCACTCCCAAAGCACNATTTTGATAAATTAAAATTGTTCTTTTTTGTAACTGCGGATAGCCGACGTTCCCCGCCACCAAATTTGTAATATATGCGCAAAAATAGGGAGAAAGACGCTAAATTTTTATTTACTGAATTGTTCTCCGTTCTTCTTATTCCCAAGCTCTGTCTTCTCACTCCCAAAGCAAGGTCTTATTATCAGAAAATTGGGTTGACAACTGCAAAAACTGCCATCGCGTTTGTGCTACCACTGTCAATTTGGATCTAATACTTGACAAGTTGTGCTCTTTGGTGTTTATAGTAAACTGCTGTATTTTTATGAAGTAATTAGTAATGTCAAAAAAAAATTAATATTGCGTTAAAGAGATTAATTTCAAACGAGAAGAAATATAAATAAAGAATAAAACTCCGTGGATCTCTTTCCGCAGTTTGATTTGTTTAGGTCAGTTTCCATGATTTGACCTTGCCAACATAATTTCTCGCAGAGGAGGTTTCAAAGACGTTCGCTGTATTTTTCTCATAGCACGGGGAAATTATACGAACTATGGAGTAGTTTAATAGAACGAGAATGAGGTTGGCAGTAGGATGGAGTTTAACAGAAAATGCAAATAAAAATGATGAGTTCAATCAAAGTGTTTTGGAAAAATTCCGCACAAACTACAACACAAAAATCTTAGTGTAGCACGTATAGTATATAAATAGTTGAAGTAAAAATCATAGAAAACATTAGACATTTTATCATACTTCTTTCTTCACCTACAAACCCATCCTGAATAAAATTAAGGATGGAAATAATGTGTTATTTGTGTTACTAATAATGTGTTACTAACTTATCTCGAGCTATCTACTTGTGAACATAGGTTCCTTAGCAATCTAGTTGCTAATATATTTAATTTAAAATAAAAATGATTAGTGGACTTTTTTAATAACAATATTTTTGTCTATGCCGTTGTCAGATTGCTGATGTGCTGTTGTCGTGTGGTTGTTAGATAATTTCAAACAAGACAAGTCAGTCTTGTATATGGAGAAACTTGAAGTGGCAAATTGGGCCAACTGAATATGCCAGATGTCAACTTGCCAAATTTACTAAAAGTTTTACTAAACACTTGATAAGTAAATGTGACAAGAATGAAACATTTCAGGAAATTATTCCCCTCGTTCGATTTTGTCTCTTACTCTCCTACGTATGCAAAAGTCAAAATTGACAATCGGATATATACCCTTCTGTCCACAGTTTACTCCACATAAGTGAGAAGTTTTACGTGAGTTAGAATGGAATGAAATAGGGAATTTTCAAACCCTTGACTCTTTATAACTGCATTTTACGGTGACGAAATACTTTATATGTACTTAGCTCTCACATGTAGCAGTCCACTAAAGTTATCAAATTAACTACTAATTACTACACTTTCTATACAGGACAATAAATTTATCAATTTGTTTCAACGTTCAATGGCGTCTTTGGGAAATTTGTGTGGACATACAGACACAAGAATTGTATTAACCCATCCGGTTTCAGTGTTCGTGATAAAACTTTTTGAACAAATGAGATCCTGAGAGAGAAAAAGTAAACTTTCTTTACAATGGAACATTCTACATTAGTTTCGACAATGGTGACTTTTTACCGTACCAGCGGTCATATTCTTGTTTTTAAGAGTATTAAAAGAATGGGCGAACCGAGAATGAGATTTAGCTTCTGGTAGATTGAATTCTTGCAGAAAAATTTCGACAATGTAGTATTTTGGGGCATGGAAAGAGTAGAGAAGACAGTCGATTCCTCTTGGGTAAGTCAAAGCGTAGTCAGGACTACTGAAAACACCCCATTCTTTTCCAACGGTATTCACAAAACGAAGACATCGGCAACCTAAAAAAATACAGAAAAAATTTCTCAATCATGATTAGGTCATATGTTATCCCAAAAAAATGTTTCCAAAATATANAAAAAAAATACAGAAAAAATTTCTCAATCATGATTAGGTCATATGTTATCCCAAAAAAATGTTTCCAAAATATATTGGAAAATATTGAAGTGAATAATTATCTACATTACGTCTATGTAATAATTTATATCAAGAGCTTTCTTACTTTCGATACAATTTTATTGATTTACAAATTTTTNCATTACGTCTATGTAATAATTTATATCAAGAGCTTTCTTACTTTCGATACAATTTTATTGATTTACAAATTTTTCGTCAACAATATATTGTTTTCCGAGAATTTCGTCTTATTCAGTAATGCAATTTGTCGTTCACACGTTTAGAATTTTTTGGAGAAACTTTTAATACTAAACAGATTCAAGAGATATTTGTATACTTNTTGTCGTTCACACGTTTAGAATTTTTTGGAGAAACTTTTAATACTAAACAGATTCAAGAGATATTTGTATACTTACAGATATCTTAGTACTTTTTGGCAATTTTATCATCTACTGCAACGTTTTTATACATTTGTTCATCTTTTAGTTATCTAAACTGTAGTTTATTATGCCGGTAATACTAGGTATATTCATAATACTTGCAGTAAAACAAATTCTAAACATTTATTCTTTTTAAAGAATACATAAAGGGAAGTGCAATAATGCATATTCCATGTTGGAGATTAGATTGTCACAAATTGAATACAGAGGAATTCTGCGAGGCAAAATTTTTATTGAAAATATTATGGTGGCTAAATATTTAAGGTAAAAATTCTATGGTACGCAAATTCAAATAAACAAACTTGATTATAGAAAATAAATTGAAATAACTTTAGGATAAAAAATGTATAAGAAACTTTAAAATTTTTGATGTTCCTTTGAAGTCTCAAACTCCCTAGTTCATAGTTTCGAAAGGACATGTAAAAATATCAGTTTTCAAACGAAAAAACACAGCTTTTATTTTACATATCGTACAAATTTGCGTTTTCTTATAATATACAATACTTTTCAAACCTATTAAGTGATGTCACATTCGCCACCTTAGCATTTTACTTAAGAAATTTATACCAATTTATGTGACCATGATGCGGCCGAAGATTTTATACTCGTTGAATGTCAATTTCACACTAGAGGTTAAGTCTGATTCCAAGTTGTGCAAACGCTCCAAATAACTTTGAGATTGGGGGAAAGTGTAAAGTACAGAGGTCATTGAAAATAAGTGATACTTTCAGAAACTGGACGCTGGAAATAAAAAGTTATGGCCTACTGAAAATCAATTTTTTGTAAGTAATTTTTAAGAGTATTTTACGACTTTACTTCCAAAGAATTGGTTTTCAATAGCGTATGACTTTTGACACTTTGATCCTAGTGATTCAGTTTCCTAAAATATTAGGGAAGGATATTTGGCTGAAAACAATTCAATGCGCACATAACTTTTGTTTGCCAAATGCGACGTGCTCATCAAATTTTAAGATAGGTTCTTTATCCATATTTTGAAATAATTTTGCACAAATACAAATAAATATTAATCTTAATCCAGATTTGAGAATGAGTGTCTTTGCGAGCCAATTTTACACTGCACGACTTAAATTATATTTCAAATAAAGCTTCTTGATATTCAGCTTACCGAACCTCATTTAGAAAAAAGTGATTATCATATCAAACATGTCAAATTGTTTGGTAGCCATATATTAGTGTCACGTGTTGATTCTAGAATTTAGCCTTTTGTAACCATTTCTGGTTGGTGCCACATTTCGGATAGTTACATAATTGAGTATTTATCAATTACACAATTACAATTATTAATTATAACTGTAGTGGCCATTACCTCTGAACTAAACTAATTGTAGTTGTAGCTGTAGAATTCTGAGCAGAAGTATAATTGGAACTGAAGCGCCCAGTTCAACANACTAAACTAATTGTAGTTGTAGCTGTAGAATTCTGAGCAGAAGTATAATTGGAACTGAAGCGCCCAGTTCAACACGAAAAGTTGTTGATTTTGATATTTTAGAACTTTGAGTTACCATTGGAGAACAGTGAAAATAAACTATAAAAACTTGGAATTCGTCGTGATATAGTGCAAATAGTAATATGTGACGGCACATGACTACCCCACCATGGCTTGAAACAGCGATTAACCTAAAAATATGGTCTCTGGTGGGGTATGATCCCACATCATTGGTTATCCGAACCCAATACACTACCAATTGTGCTACAAAGCCTAATGGGAGAATGCTGTTTCAAACTCTGACTATGTGATGCTGATCCACCAGTTATCACTAGCAAAGTATTTTTTGCTGGTGAGGGATTCATCATCTGTGGTTCTACTTATCTCTTGGCAGAGACGGGGAAGACTTTTAATTGGTATAGGAGTCTATGCCCAGTATCCCGTAGATATAGGTACTATGCTTCACTATTCCACACATGTTAGAAACTTAAGTATTTCGGCTGAGCCACTTTATTCACTATTGTAGCGAGTATAAAAATACTTAAATTAATTACAAATGACGTTATCACCAACGTATAAAATGCGATACAAAATTACCCCTTCAACAAAATTAAATACTCAGTACTCAGACTCACTAAAACCAGGGTGGCGGCATCGGCTTGGTAAGTTTTGTGCATCCAAGTCAGCACACCTAATGCTAAGTGAATTGGCGATTCTCCACTCAGCAGTCGGAATCTGACTCTGACTATATTCTTTTTAAGAAGTTATTATTATTAAAAATTTGTGTAAATACTGAATCCAAGTTAAAGTAAATTAATATCAAGGTACATGAGCAAATTGCTTGAGAAAGCGAATTAACAAAAAAATAAATCACCAAATGTATTATTTCAAAACTTATGCATATAGTGCGACATGGAGAATGAGTTAATGTTAAAATGATTTTCAAAGATAATATCGTTGAGTAAAATTTTGAATTTGAAATATATAAATTTAAAAATATATATAAATTATAACAATAGTTTTTAAATGTACTTACCAATATGCTTTATTGTCATAATTTCTAATAATATAACCTTTTTAGCCAGTTTTGACTGGACACCAATGAAAACCAATCATTCTGAAAAATCAATCCACCCAATCCACCATTTTTCACGTGGTCATTTCCAAACTTTTACACCCAGTTTGTATCATACTCCAACACGTTCACATATCTCTCCTACATTTCCCCCCATTTCACCCATTTTCGTCCCGGTACTTCCCCACTGTTACATGCATCCCCTTCACTTTCATTTGTCTTCCCAATGTTTTCCTACTTCACCTATTTTTGTCTAGGCACTTCCCCACTTAAACCCACTATGTATCATCATCCAACACTCTCAAGCGTCCTTCCGCATTTCACACACTCCACCTATTTTTACCAGAGCAATACCCCAATCTTACACCAAACTTTCATCTTCTCCCACCACTTTCTCACATCTTGCCTATATTTTATACACCTCATCCGTTTTGACCCGGCACTTCTCCACTCTTACTCCACCCTGTATCATCGCTCAACATTTTCTCATCTTCCGTAAATTTCCCCCACTTCCCCCATTTTCATCCGGGGACTTGCTTACTCTTACATCTATCTTGTATCATTTCCAGCACTTTCCTCCATCTTCCCTACATTACCCCCACTTCTCTCATTTTACTAGTGCACTTTCCCACATATCCCACACTGTATCATACTTCAAACCTTTCTCTCATCTTCCCTTCAATTCCCCAACTTCAATCATTTTTGTCCGGGCAATTCCTCATCCTTACTCCCACCATGAGTCAACTTCCAATGCTCACTGAACGAGTGAAACAGCTAGATGTATTTTTATCTCATAATAAATACTCCATTCCAATCAATCCATTAGTTCTCAAATTATTCTAGTTAATATTTAACATGAAAAACCCATCAATTGTTTACAACATATAATAAATTGCTTAACATATTTTGAGACTAGGGAATATTGTTCAAGTCCAGGAAACATTGTTATACACTTCAAATAGGTTTCATAGTTTCTCTACCAAACTGGTTGAAGCCAGATTGAAGTCAACAGGTTCGGTAGGAATTTGTTAGGTTTTACAATATCCCTTATAGCTCCTAGCCTTTTTTAAATTAAATTGCCTCTTTGTGCAAACATATCTGCGTTCAAAAAGTAAGTATCAAGCTATAATGCCCTCAAATGTACGTGATTGAAAAAAGAGTTGGTGAAAATGTAGAATCTCTCTCAAAATTGTTAGATGATTCAACATTGATTCTCACCATGTCTGGCTGGGAATGCTACTCACAATAAAATATCACTATAAATTTTTGTATGAATAGAACTTTTTTATGACCATGTAATAAATTCAATCACATAGGAAAACAAAATGTACTTTTTGTCCTTTAATTTTAANATAGGTTTCATAGTTTCTCTACCAAACTGGTTGAAGCCAGATTGAAGTCAACAGGTTCGGTAGGAATTTGTTAGAGGTTTTACAATATCCCTTATAGCTCCTAGCCTTTTTTAAATTAAATTACCTCTTTGTGCAAACATATCTGCGTTCAAAAAGTAAGTATCAAGCTATAATGCCCTCGAATGTACGTGATTGAAAAAAGAGTTGGTGAAAATGTAGAATCTCTCTCAAAATTGTTAGATGATTCAACATTGATTCTCACAATGTCTGGCTGGGAATGCTACTCACAATAAAATATCACTATAAATTTTTGTATGAATAGTTCTTGAAACTTTTTTATGACCATGTAATAAATTCAATCACATAGGAAAACAAAATGTACTTTTTGTCCTTTAATTTTAACNAACTTTTTTATGACCATGTAATAAATTCAATCACATAGGAAAACAAAATGTACTTTTTGTCCTTTAATTTTAACACCTTATGACGAAAATGTAATATTTCTCCACTGAATCAGCAGAAATCTCTCAAACGTGTACACACAATTTCCGTTTGAATTAGCGAGGTTCATTAAAGAAAAACTAATTCTACCCTGCATTCACTGAGGGTACCCTAATAAACCCGTATGTAAGATGCCTACATAATCTACCATTTCGACCTTTCTTTTAATACTTAGGTGAATACTAGTAAGGTATCCCTTGTTACACTGTAAAAGACAATCTGTAGGAGGCGGAGCTTGAGAGGAAGTTTAGAATCTAAGTTTATATTCTGATTCGTTCGCACTACAGTAGGAAAAATTACATTTATAAAGGGCAACATTAGATATTGTAAAGTTGACAACAGTGCAGCTAGTTTTGATTAAGTCTACTGGCGTTTATCCAGACTACTGTCACATTGATAAAGTCTAGTAGGTTTAATCAAGTCACCTAATATAACAAATTTCTACTTGAATAGTATGCTTTCTCCAAATGTTTTTTAATTTACAAAAATTCTAGTACATCAAATTTTTTTACCAATCTCATATCTGTTGACAGAACTGACAAATGTAAAAATTTCATTCAATTTGAACACTACATGGGGTAGGTATAGATAATGAATTCATCCACTCTATTTAATGTTTTGCGGTGGGTAGTAAGGGTTTGGTGGGCAGTAAGGAAGACTGTACAAGACGCACATATAATGAGAACGTGCAATGCGCATGTTCTCCATAATCTATGCGGCTTCTGCATTTCTCAGTCACATGCCTCGTGCACTTAAAAATGTGTAATAAAATTAAATCCTCACCTGGATTTATTGCCGATGTGAGGAGAGAGGTAAGAAAAATTGTCAAAATTGTTGTTTGAATACTTAGTCCATGTAACAATGAAAATGCCATAATTGACAGTATAGCTCCACCTTTAATCAAATGGATTCCATAGAAAGGTTCTTATCATCTGAAAATAGAAGATGAATAAAATGTGTCAAATGAAATCAATTTAAGCTATATTAATAGTAGCTAATAAAAATTTACGTAACTAATGACAATCTCAGCTCATTTTTGACACAAATATGCAATNTATATTAATAGTAGCTAATAAAAATTTACGTAACTAATGACAATCTCAGCTCATTTTTGACACAAATATGCAATCGTTTGGATTAATTTGAAGTTTTTTTTGTACTAAGAGTGGAAACATTGTAGATAAAGGCAGTTGAGGATAAAACTGCAACTGAGTTTGAAAATTTTATTACTTTGAAATTTAGTGTCATAGATAAGTTTGAATAGGTACTATTGGAAAACAGGCCAAAAGAGCCAGTTGTGATTGAAATTTCATGTAAATTTGAAGAGGATGTAAGATATATCACACTTCGATATCCGATTTTCTACATTTACGACTGATTTTGTAGAGAAAAGAGGAAGATATGGAGAAATTGTAAATGAGACATGTATAGTGTGCCGAAGTTTACGACTTTCTCTTACAGTAGGAGAGAGGAGAGCAACTATGACAAACCATGCATAAATACGCATGATTTATACAGAAAGAAAAAGTTGAACGAGTCAGGCACCGCAGAAAAATGACAGATATTAAAATATGGAAGGAAATTGTCAGAAAAGAAGAGTTTACTTCATTTCAAATAAATTCTTGTGATATATGGAACCACAGACGAAACGTTAAATTAAATAACACTTTCCTTACCAGGCTCAAATTTTTCTAATAAACGTAGTCATCGCAAGTGGAGATTAAATCCTGTGTATATATCTTATGAATATACTAGAAAATCACCCAAATTCTTGAAGACTGGCAAAAAAAATGTGACAAAAGTGATTTTGAGAAGAATCTGAAAGGAACTTGCTAAAACCTAGCAAAAACTTGGTTATAATTTGCGAACTTACTAATCTACAGATAATAGTATTAAGAATTAACCAACATATTTCTATAGTTGGAAAAAAATTTCTGCTCTTTGTTCAATTGTTGCTCAATTAGCACGGCTGCAGGAATTCATTTGTATTAGTGAAACTAGTTTTCACAATTATATTACAAAAATNCTAACTTACTAACCTACAGATAATAGTATTAAGAATTAACCAACATATTTCTATAGTTGGAAAAAAATTTCTGCTCTTTGTTCAATTAGTTGCTCAATTAGCACGGCTGCAGGAATTCATTTGTATTAGTGAAACTAGTTTTCACAATTATATTACAAAAATGTGCTAGTTTTTTAGTTGTGAAAAATCAAGTCAAGAGTATTTGCTTTCAAATATATCTAAATTAACCTTTCTCTTAAATACAAAGTCTTTTGACCTCCACTGTTCATCATATATCAACCAGTATTCTTCTCATGCATTAACTACTTGTATTGTCGATTTTGAATTAAACAATACCAATTTCCACTTAAATTCATTTTTACTCTCGTTATTTACTAACAAAAATTTGAGGCATAAAAATTTTCGCGAATAACTGATTTCAAAACAATCAGCCTTAATAGTTATTAGAAATTGAACATTGTAACATTCTAGAAACAGAAAAAATCTAAGAACTTAAGAACATTCAATTAATTTCCAATGATGAATGTGAAAAGAAATGAGATTAGATTGCTAATCTACTACTCCGTTTTTCTTCAAAATTTTTTTATATGCTTCTTGTGTGATGAGAAACTATTTATTGTATGTGAAATATATAAAAATCCATATCATTTTGATAGAAATCCCAATTTTCTCACACTCCATTTGCTTCCATGCCTCTAACAACTTTTATAAAGGAAAAGCTTCTTTTCTCCCAGCAAACAGCAAGGGGAGCTTTAAAGACAAAAACCATATACAAGTTTCATCAATGATTTCCCATTTTTCACTTTCATCAAGTTTTTCCGAAACTAGATTCATCTCTCTCTCTCTCGACATCTCTCAGTATAGAAATTTCATATTTTTTTCTTATTTTTGTACCACAATAAAACTGTTGAAAAGTTTGAAAACCATAGGTTATATTGTTATGATTAATTCTTCTTGTACGTTATTGACAAATTACAATAATTAAAAGTAATAGCTAAGTTTCGTATCAGTCAGAATCTATAATGACTCTCAGTTATATCACTAGTTTACTCAATGTGACAACTTGTGATGAAAAATATTGTTTATGACCATGAAGAGACACATCAATTGATTTGGTTTATTCGCTTACTGAAAGTAGAGCTATAGTGGTAGCGTTTACAGCCTAACTTCATACTATCCTGCTTTAAGTATAAGTGATGTGATAATGAACTTACTATTAGTAAATAAGGTCTTAAGGTAACCACTTTGTTTAACAAGAATGTCAGGGCAAAAGAAATACCTGCTTCTTTATCGTTATTTTTTCCAGTTTCACAAACTTTGTTAATTGATTTGAATATGTAAACTGAGTGCAGTTTGAGTAATATTATAGTAGCTTAGACACCGTGCTTTCCAATGACACAAAGTTTCCATGTTATGACTAGGGAGGTTTCACATAAAAATTGACAGTTTGCATTATGTTAGAAGAAATAAGCATATGTTACTATTGGGCGGGATTAAGATTGAATAAGGGAATGACTAATGCAAAAAAGTGGAGCAAAGCCAAAAAGCAGACAGAGGGGTCGCTAGGTTTCCTGATCAGTGAGGTGATGTAGATCAGCAGGGGTCATACCCCTTTTCTCGAGTTTGTGTTTTTTTTTGCTCAAGTAATCACCTCTCACACTTAAAGAATTTTCTATCGAAAAAATATTTGTTTTGATTTTACAACCCCAAATATCTCTTGACCGATTAAAGTTCAAGCGACAAAATAAATTGGGAGGAGCTATGATGAGAGTGGAGAAAGAGGGTATTAGAATTACTCAACCTGTATTACAGGCAGCAAAATTTGAAATGTAAATGTGGTTAGAAGCACAACGATGAGAATTTTGACATTGTTTGTGAATAGCATATAAACGGATTAAGAACTCATCGGTTTATAATTTTGTGGAATGAANATTTGAAATGTAAATGTGGTTAGAAGCACAACGATAAGAATTTTGACATTGTTTGTGAATAGCATATAAACGGATTAAGAACTCATCGGTTTATAATTTTGTGGAATGAACGAAAATAATCAGCATTCGATATACGGAGGGTTCCATTAGCCATGAGATAAGGATATCCTAGTTGACCTACCCTACCACCAGTGATGGGCAAACTCTCAGCTATAACAATAAAAACCAAGAGTAAGAAAAGTTTTACAATGAAAACCTCATTCACAAATTGTACATACTAATAACTAATTTCAAACTTCTGATTGCAGTAATTAATCAATTTTAAATTAATTTTCAAAAAATTGAATATTGGTTTTCTTTGAATTGAACAAAACAATTCACAGTTTCATCTAATCCGCATTCTCATTTTGGTTAGTGGAATGAAGTGGTGAGAGTGGGTTAGAGTGCGTCACTCTGTTTCATTGTTAGTGGAACCCTCTCTAACTTAATAACTTTCACTAAAGTATTTATACACCTTAGAAGATGTGTTGTATCAATAAATTTAATATATTTAGTACCCTAAATAAGTTTGGTAGGAGCAAGTATGTCTAGCGCGTTGGACAGTGACAAAATGTTTACATTTTTTGAGAAAACGCAATTGGAAGTCTCACAACACAATTATGCAAACAAAAATCAAAATTGTTGCAACAAATTAGACATGGAAATTGAGTAAGTCAATACGCTGTTGTGTGAATAGTTAGACAAAATAGCAAATCACATAGTGTTCAATTGTGGCAGGGCTGACCCGCCACTTTGAGATTGAGACAGGGATTGCCACAAAAATTTGGTGTCTGGTGGGGTATGATCCCACGTCTTGGGTATTCCGGACCCAACGCACTACCATTTGTGCTACAGAGCCGATTTGTGGAATACTGTCCTTAATCTCAATACAACTCGGAAACTCACCTGTGCTTTCCATTAGCACAGGCCATCTCCTCCTTCTTGGTCATTCATTGCCAGGTAAGGAGTCTACTGTCTCATTTATGAGTACAGTAGTGGGGATTGAATCTTATGCTCAAATCCCCACACAATATAAAACATAATTATTTTTTAGATTTCACCTCTGAGTTGAATTGGGTTTTTNAATCTTATGCTCAAATCCCCACACAATATAAAACATAATTATTTTTTAGATTTCACCTCTGAGTTGAATTGGGTTTTTTCCGCAGTTGTATAATTTAATTGGCATTACCAAATGTGTAATTGTAATTGAAGTAATTAAAAGTAATTCAAATTGTTTCGATCTATGACTTGAAATTAAAAAATCCGGTGATGTTGCTCTGTGCACTCTACGTCGTCGAAGGTTAGTAGAGGTAACACAATATTGAGACGGTAGAGTTTTACAATTAGTTAACTTAGAAATTGACATGGTTGCCAATAAAAGTATCTTTTTTTCAGTTTCCTAGGTATTCGCTCTACAGAGTAATCCGTGAGTAGATGCGGGCTTTTGAAAATTGGTACCACTTTATTGTGTTGACATTGGGATCTTATTTTTGACTCACTAGAAAGCTGAATCTCAAAAAGAAAGATTATACATAACCACAAAGTTCAAATGTACCAGAACTAGGCTCATTACATGGTCGAACAAAAAAATTTTAATTTAATATTATATAAGTTATATAANCAAATGTACCAGAACTAGGCTCATTACATGGTCGAACAAAAAAATTTTAATTTAATATTATATAAGTTATATAATACTGAATATAATATATTATATGTATATAATTTAATATTTATAATTCAGTATTAAGATTATCAGCTAGGTANCAAATGTACCAGAACTAGGCTCATTACATGGTCGAACAAAAAAATTTTAATTTAATATTATATAAGTTATATAAATACTGAATATAATATATTATATGTATATAATTTAATATTTATAATTCAGTATTAAGATTATCAGCTAGGTAANAATACTGAATATAATATATTATATGTATATAATTTAATATTTATAATTCAGTATTAAGATTATCAGCTAGGTAAACCATTAATTCAAAGAAGTAAATTTTGGTTTCGGTGTTGTTAACTAAACCATAAGTCGATTTATGAAGAGTAATATTCAGTGTGCAATTAGACTTTGGCTAAAATTCAAAGACAACAAACAGAAACAGCTGTGCAAATACTGTTAAATGTGAAAATTTTTTAAGTTTTTCAATATGACTCCAACTGATTCATTAATTGACATCTGTTTACCTATGTTTCATCAATTCCTAACATTTACCATCATAGGAAGTGTGTTCAATTAATTAACTGTGTAACAGGGATGATAATCTTACCGACTCCCTCACTCAACACGTGAAGTTTGTATTTTAACCAAATTTTGCAAATGTCTCATTCGTATGAGACATTTGCATGATTTCGTGATTTAACTGTTGTAATAGAATAGTAGAATATTCCAACAAAGGGATTACAGATTGAAACATCAAATACGAATTCAATCATGAATGAGTTTTAAATCTTTAGAGGATTGTTTCGTCGTCATCGTTGTCATACACAGACATTCCAATCTAAACACTCGCTCACATACCCATCAAATAATCCTATACATATATTATTAATTTCTTTCACCAATAAATAAATAAGCTGCAACGATTCAAAACCTAGCTAACCAGAGGAACAAGTGTGCTCAACAAAAGATAGAAACCACACATATAGCAAAAGATACTGATAGAGCATAATGAGCGGAAACGAGTGACAATTTATATATAAAGAAACAAATCTCTTTATAATTTCTGTAATATTTCAGCAAATGCAGAAGTTGTAGACGTCTATTACCAGTTATCCTTCTAACATACTCAGCCTCTGCATTTAGTAACGTCCTAATATCGGCATTCTCTGCTCAGCTCATATGGAACCTCTTTGTCTCTTCTTGTTTATTTTGTACATGGTACTGACATTGGGCAAAATCGTACTTCAGAAAATAAGCTTCAGCTCAGTTCAACATTTTTCACTCGTGTTTACTGAATCATTCTTGATTTTACAAATTTTCCCGTCACATTTACTTGCCCTGTGTTTCTCTCCCTATTTCATCTTTAACTCTTCTTACTTAATCCTAACATTTAACTACGAGTACTCAACGAACTCCTAATCCTCTGCGTCAAACAATAGGTAATATAATGCAGCAGCAGTTCTTGAACTCCCCCGTTATAAGCCAGAAAAAAAGCCTAGCCGAGTATATGGATTCTATTTCCCAAGTAGTTCCAACTAAAAAAAAATACCGGCCATAAAGAGCAATATGGTTAAGATANCTAACATTTAACTACGAGTACTCAACGAACTCCTAATCCTCTGCGTCAAACAATAGGTAATATAATGCAGCAGCCCTTCTTGAACTCCCCCGTTATAAGCCAGAAAAAAAGCCTAGCCGAGCATATGGATTCTATTTCCCAAGTAGTTCCAACTAAAAAAAAATACCGGCCATAAAGAGCAATATGGTTAAGATAGTACTAGAGGCAATTCCGCGGTTAAACGATATGCGTTTTTATTATAACAAGGATGGATTCATTGGAACAATGAGTAGAGCGACAGGTGCTCGGGATCACGAATCTCAAAACACAAGTATCCCAAAAATCGGAAGCCATCAGCCAACAATTCTCGCCTAATGCATTTTGATATTGAAGCTGCGAACGCAGAATAATAAACTAACCGACCAACTGTGAAAGCAAAATCTACTGATCCATGAAATCCCAGAATTCATATAAAATATCTAGTCACTACGCACAGGGTTCCTTTTATAATAAAAAGACCTTAGCAACAAGCAAAAAACTTATATTTTTGTAAAATCAATTGTAAATAACCTAGGTCGGCATTGTCGCTCCGCTAAGTATATTTACCGGAAACCGAATCAATTAGGATAAACTTTACCTAAAGGAAAACAGTTGGATAAAATGTTTTTCTTTAATTATTATTACCGATCAATTGTTATTAAGTCCACGAGCTTTCTGCGCATCCGCAAAAAATGAATCAAAACAGTGAATTCAACTTTTGCAACAAACTGAAGTATCGACTAAAATACACACAAAAGTTTCATCAAAGTCGCATGCATAGAAGGGCAAAGTAAAGTTTTTTTTTAGAATAACCCAATTTCGCAAATTTGGAATTGGATGAATAAGTTATGTGCCAATGGTTCGAAAATTTAGTGTATATTATGATTCTGACATCTATTTCAGACGATCTAATAAAGTCTAACTTATTAAAAAATTAGCAAAATTTTGCCAAACACGCATTCTTTTTAGTATGATTTATATAATGCGGATCCATATTTAGCAAATGATGTGTCCGTCATTAAAGAATTTTCTGAGGATTCTGGATTTGATATATAGTGGGCCAAGTTTTGCAAATATTTCGAAATTTTGATTTCCTAAAATTGAATCAAAGCGAGATTTGTGGCAGCAATATTGGCTGATTGACGTATAATTGGTGAATTCCGAACAAGTACCATTGGGTAAATCATGTTTACAAAAAATGGGACAATTGGCAAAAATGTTTGCAAAGTTTAAATTGATCACCAAAATGGGAAGTCAGATTTGTAATCTGCCCTACATTTCTGATCGAATGACATATGATATGACTTATCCGAATTCGATATGGTCTGATTGTACAAAAAAACTTAATTTTATGCTCAGCTATGCGCGCGGATTTCATGGAGCCTTTGAATGACTTTTAGTTTGCACACATTAGTTGTATAAAATTCGCCGCTCTGCCGCACCACTTCCAAATTGGCTAATGAAAGTTTAACAAGTAAAAATGGGTTTCAATTATCATTTTCATTTTGTCAAAACTTCTCGGCTTAATTTGAAATTTTTCAATTGTGTGCTGAAAAGCATATTGAGGATGTGTTTTTGATGCTTTTAGAAAATACTCATACACAATATTATCATGACTGTTTGAATGAAATAAATTTTTTTGTTTTTTTTTATAACGGTAAACTAAAATGCCAGTGGGCATTCCGTCTAAAATTTTCAGATTAATTTAAAATTTAGGAAGTATGTACTTTCCTTATTTTCAGACTCATTGCGTCATTAGCAAGGACGCCGTTTCTATGCATTTTCAGAATCGTAGCGAAGCAACACTAATTGGTGATGGTTAGGATCTTCACGAATTATGAAAAATGAAGCCAACTAACACAATGTTAATTCACATAATTACGCATAATCACAACGTAAATGCATAATTTATTTTTAGTCTGACTTTTACAGCTTTTAGTGTATTTTATACCATCGTGAGAGCGATTTGTTGTTCAAATACCAACAAATTGACAATTTTTATTTATCGAACACATTCAACCAATTTTATTTCAAAAATTTTACTAAATCTAGCAATATATGTATGCGTTTCTTTATCAGGGAAACTAAATTTTCGAAATTCATGGCTCTAATTCAACTCATATTCAACAAGGCAGTTTCATGCGCGACGCCAATACTTTCGATGAATCTTCCTATGATTCTGTCGAAATGATGATGTAGATTTTGTATTTTGATGTTGAAGTTGAATTATGCCAAAAACATTCAAAGGTCGATGACCCTTGTTTGTTATAATCCGACCTCAACTCATTGAATTAATTTCAAGGAAATGGGTGGAAATTTTGCCGATATATACTACAAAAACAAAAAATAAGGTAAAATAAATAATTAATAATCAACGAAATAAGGGAAATATGTGCAAAGTTGAGGGCAAGGTGAAAGAGACAAACGGTTTGAACTTCTGAAGGAAACAAAAACTTTAATGTGTAGCAAGAGTGTTTTGGAGTGTTTAGCGAGAAAAATTTGTTAATATTTGCATTGAATTAGCACGGGTTTTTTTATTTTGTTTGTTTATTTTGGTGAATTGATTCCGGCTTTCTCAGTTTGGTGCCACAGTGCTACGGTAACAAACTTCGGTCTCACAAATGGCGTAATGGCTAAGGTTTCCTCACAGGAAAGACAGAAAGGTAGATATTCCTCACAGGCAAAAGGGTATCTAATAAAAATATATCTAATTAATTAATTAACACAATTTGCCAATTAGTTTTCTGTGATGTGATGCGTGTGAGGTGATGTGTTCGAAAAATTTTGAAAACAATAAACTCAAACTAATAGGATCGAATAAGGTCGAATACTGTTTCATAAAGGAAATATAATCCAAAGGTAAAAACATCTGGTATCGAAATGTTCGCAACTCCTATTATCTTACAATGATTCTGTGGTCTATAATCCCTCTGCAGAAAGTTCTCTCAAGATCTCACAGAAAGTTAATTGTAACTAGCTATATCTTTCCAATTATACGGTACTTGCTTGTAATATGGGGTAAATGTAAAAAATCAATCATTAATAACTTTGATAAAATAATTAGGAAGTGTGCTAGATATGTATTGTTTTTAAGGAGTTGGGAAAGTGTGAAAGGACTTATAACGACTGACCTTCCGTGGATGCTTTGTGCACGATTATTTCAATATACCTTACTATGTGAAGAAACAAAAATTCGAGCACTTAAGCTTGACATCTTCAAAAAAATGACAAAAAATTTAAGCACATATTACAATGAGATAAGAACCCTAAGGATGCGTCAGTACCTTTCTCAGGATACCAATTTCCATCCCAACTCATTTTTGCCCTGCATAATGCAATTGGCTGTCATATTTCCACCAAATACTCTACAAATCAACTATCATGGCAGAATTACAGTGACTTCAAAGATTAACCTCATTAAGCACCTACTCTCTAAACAATATAGCGAATGTATAGTTGACCCGACTGATCAAGAATTGTCAAACAACTCCTAAAAAAACGATATACCTGTATTCTTAATTTTTACTTTATTTTTACTTTATAAACTTCTGCAAAATCCTATGCAAATTTGAGGTCTTATCTCATTTTGTAACTTTTAAACAAACAACTAACTTTTATCACCTAGAATTAACATTAAATATATAATCTAAACTAATTATCTGAAGTTTAATAAACTGTGCTTGACATACAAAACAGGATACTCCAGTAAATAAATAAATAAATAAATGATTTCAATATTTAATTTTTGAAAAATTGCTAAATAGATTGTAAGAATATTATTACTATTGCTAGCTCAAGAAAGAGTGAAATTAGAACCTATGATACACAATAAGTGAAATTTAACGTGTTGTTTTGAAACATGTGTTTGACGGGTTGATTTGCAATAGTTGTTTTTAACAAAATCTTATAGTCATATTTCATATTTTAAGGCTTTCTACAGTATTAATTCATAAGTTAAATTCTGCAAATTTGCAATGGTTGCCAATAATTTAAATGTTCAAACCAGCTGCGTTGTTACATTATTTGCTTGTGAAAGATCTATATCAATACAAAATTGACAGAACTTTAAACATAGCTTGTGAGGGGAATTTAGGAAATAAGTAATAATATATTATTAATTTCGATGATTTCTACATTCGACTAATACAATGATTTATACATTGTTACTGGTTATATTGTATCCTATTTTGTTGTTTGAGTATATTGGTTTCAAGCAGATAATGCGGAATCAGTTTCATGTACCTTGGACTTCTTTTTCAAGTGAATTATTATGTTTGCTATGTAGCGAGCGGTATACTCTAGTTCAATGTAAGGATGGAAGCTGTCACTTAATCTTGGATTATGAGAAAATATGTTTGGCGGTGTTACGTGTAGCAGAAAGCTAGAGACGTCAACTCACAGCGTAATAAAGAAAGTATGTAAAGTGGAAACGGAAGAGCATAAATACAATTATGGAGTACCTGATGCATGTCATAAACATCAACTTATGGCAATTAAAAAACGTGTAACAACCTATATGAAACGCAAAACAGGAAATGGAGATATACAACGTGATTAGGAAATACGGCAGCAGAGGAAATGTAGATAAGAAAGACATGCGCATGAGCGACAACAGAGGGAAACTATACTAAAAACGGAAAAATGACATGAGAAAAAAAACCAGCAAGGGAGGAACGAACAAACCGCATTGGAAAAGTTTTATTGTAATCACTATCCAGTAGACCCTTAATTAAAACCGACAATTGTTGCCAAACGATAGTGAAAACAAATTCTCAGTGACACTTCAAAATAAAATAAGCCAAATTTAGTAGAGCAACACATATTTAATTTTCAACATCTCCGTATGAGAAAAATAAAAATTGGGTTACAAATTACGTGAGGAATGATGGAAATTTACCAGCTTATGAAAAACCCTAATCCGGGCATTATGAAAATTATATTGTAAATTATACTTTACCAATAGGAATGGAGAAATTACGAGTGTGTGACAAATGAAGTCAGGAATATTGAAGAATCTGTTAATTTATAAAATAATATAATTTAGGGATGCGAGCATTATGAGAATTAAGGGTGAAAAATTTGACCAATTCGGATGTGGAAAAAATATTACTGATCGTCAAACTCTGTATGGAATTTTATGGAATTTGTCAACATAGGAAACCTTGAATATTGAAATTGTGAAAATTATCCGGGTTACAAACTACATTTTACCATTTGTATGAAAGAAATTAGTAGTGGAGGTCAAACTACGTCAAAGTTTGTGACATTTTTCTCTATTAAGAAATATCTGTATCCTAGTATTAGGAAAACCCAGGGCGTTCAAAGTACGAATAGGTGTTAAACTACATACAGATTTTGGAAAGTTTCTTAATTTGCGAAATGCCAGTTTCTAGGCATTATCAATACCCAGGTGTTTTTAAAATTAACAAACTTCAAAATTGTTGACGTATTTTTACTTCCGTTCCTAATTTTTTCAGCCAAATTGGTAAAGGTATTTCCTACAAAGAGAAATTCTCCAAATTCCTGACGCAATTTGCCACCCACTTGTAGTTTCGTCCAATTTTATTGGCCAAGTTTAATTTATAACACCCCATGAAACTTTTAACTTTTACCCAAAATCGGATGAATGTAATTTTTAGGTCAACAGAAAGACTTGGCTAAATATTTCATCGAATTATCGTCTTTTTGGTGACATTCCCCTGATCGCGAACAACGAACGTTTATTCCAATGTTTCGTTCAATGAATGTCATCTGTCATCTGTCTTTGAAATCATGATCAAGATTTGATATTGTGTGGATGATTTCGTGATGCAAGTAATGGAAATACACTGACCGAAAATACTCAAATGAGACAAAGCAAAAAAATTCCCTGCTTAGAAAATGGTGAAAAGGAAAATGGCTTTAAGAGTTAAATTTTTCAAACTTTTGTTTCAATAAAACTGCTAATCTGCTTCAAATTACCGAAATTATTAGTAATTAAAAAGATCAATTTTACTAGTGAGAATTACAGCTAATATCTATACTATACCAATTTCACTCAATATGTTCAAAACGTAGTACGGCGTTTAGGAATGAGTGGCGGAGTAAGAATGAATAGACGGTGATACGAATCCTGCTGGAAGAAGGAAGCTTCGGTTACTTTTTTTTGAGTTTGGAAGTCACAATTGTATTTGCCAGACGATGACATTTAGACGTTCTGGACATGACACAAAATTGATTTTTTGAGTTGTTTCACCCAAGACGTATTCCTGACCTTCAGGGAGTGATGCACATAACATGATTCCTCATGAAGCAATGATTAATGACAGTTGATTGTTTCACGAAATGCATTTTCATAATTTCCGGATTAGGGAATTTCTTAAACTGGCAAAAGAGATATAATTACTGACATAATTTCATAACCAATTCTAATTTTCAAGAATAAATTTTCTTACTCTACTGAAGTCGAAAATTTTATTTTGAGGTTCTACTGTGTATCACTATCGCTATCGATTCGTGACCAGTTGTCGATTAGGAATAAAGCAAGTAATGAATCTTTGTTGTAAGAAAAGGAAATATGCATAGATTAAAATTGAAAACTCAAATGCAGGCAAAATATAGATGCGTAATTCTCCGATAACGGCCTCAAACCAAAATTTGGAAGAAGATCGTTAGCAAGTGAATATACTAGCATGGAATACTCAAAACGAGGCTAAACAGATATTTTCTTCTCCTATCATGTAATCAAGACAATGTAAATTATGCAATATTTGAGTTGTTATGAATATGATAGAAAAACATACACGAATAGAATGAAATCAACTGGAAGCAAAACATGAATACATGTTTCTTTAATTATTGTATCAAGAAATATTTTGATTAGTACGATAGCAAAATATACTTAAGAGTAGCATGACAACACAACGTGGAGGAATGCATAGATACCTATTTCTCTAATCATAGCATTAGCACAGTTTGGTTGAAATCAATGGAGGATAAGCTTAGCATCGAAAACAGCTTTGATATCATAAGAAGAATTATTTGTGACCACAGCAAAGAATATTTATAGTAAACCGAATATATTGTGACGAAATAGGGCTTCGTATGGGTATTACGCCATGTGAATTTACTGGATTAGTCTGGTTATCAGGGGCATAGGTTTTCTCAGTAGTAATCAATCGTAAAGAAAAACTCAAGTAAAGTCACGAGAAAGGACACGCTGTTTTACCATGACGTAATCGACATGGCAAATAAAACTATGTTATCCTGTGTCTCGGCAGGGGAGAAGGTTAGTAGATTTTTCTTTCTTGAACAGTAAGGTGCTCATCGCCTATTATCATTATAACACAGTCGTAATTTGGCCATTTTACTTGCTGTTTCTTTTATTATAATGTTTTCAAATAAATAATGAAAATAATTCTCAGCCCCGTGACCGTGCGGCAAAATTTTTTGTAGATTTATTTGTCATTCGATGTGCCTTGTGCTTGGGGCACAATATTGAGTCCAGAGAGAAAATAAGAGAAAGAACCATTCGTGAATTGGTTTGCAGAGTCGGAGGTTCCCCATCCAACAAGATTGTGGACTTGCCGGGCTTCATCCCTGCTTCGGGTCTAAAGTCCCGCGTGGCAATCTCCATCAAGTACGAGCAACACTAGTTCTTTAGGTTCCCTACGACAGCACTCCCTTTTTATGGGTACCTTGGTCTCCGATACCTCCGGTGTGACTGGGCTGAACGTGGCGCCTGGTGATACAGAACAGATGGCCCGGACGCTACGGTGACGCCCGGGGCATTGGGACCCAGTACAACTTTAGTTCCCCACGGAATCCTACCGGAACAGGAGAATACAACCTGACCTCATAGTATCGGGAAGATGAGGATTGCTGTTCACTGGTAAGTTTCCTAGTCCTGGTTTAGTTGAACGGTAGCCCGTGGAGCTCTTTTGGAAAGTCCGGAGAGAACTCTAGTTCACCCGAGGAACCAGTAGTCCGAGGAGTCCGGGGAAATCTCCAGTTCACCCGCCGAACAAGTAGTCCGGAGAGTCCAGAGAGAGTGACTCCCGGTTCCCGCGCAGAACGGTACGACTGGAGTTCTAGGATACGAGCAGGCGTTTAACTTCCCAGGAGACGGGTAAGGAATTCTCCATGTCCGGAGAACAGATTTGAGTATTTCCATCAGGTTGATCAGATTACCCACCGGAGAGTCCGGACTCCAGTACCAGACCCCGGGATAGTACAGTTCCAATTTCAACGTCGGGACGAGTCCAGTAACTACTACCATACTCGGAAGGGGTCCGGTATCCAGAGTCCTACTCAGTACAGTCAACTAACCAGTAGATTCCCCAAGATAGTCCTCACCGGGAAGACTAGAACCAGAAGAAGAGAACTTGTGATAGAGAACCTTCGGAATAGACGAGTTCCTCAGTTAGTGTTATCAGTGCTGGTCGCGTGACAACCAGGGGAGAAGTTCCTAACGGAGTGGTTATAACGAAACTATTAGTAATCCCTTTCCCAGTAGGAGGAATAGAGTCGGTACACGTAGAAAGAACCTGAGTTCGAGCCAAGTCCGTACTACTGTGCCTGAGTTGGGTTGAGGTTCGTACTTCTGTCCTGCGTTCCGTTGAGGTCCGTACTTCTGTGCCTGAGTTAGGTTCAGTTCGTACTTCTATTCTTGAGCTCGGATCGGGTCCGTACTGCTTTGCCTGAGTTCGGAACGGGTTTGGTGTCTGGTACTCTCGTAGAACTACTAGCAGATCCGGTAAAACAGGCAGAGTGTTCCGATAGGCGGATCGGGTAGAGTAGTTCGATCCGGAGAGAGTCTTTATTTCAGTGATGAACTGAAATAGGGATACCCGTTCCAGTCCGCCCAAGAGAACAGGAAGAAAGTTCCGATCCATCACCCCAAATTAGAGCATCTCGTAGTTCATGTAGAGTCAAATATCAGGTGCCAGACTCAGGGAGAGAGCCAAATATTAGCCCCATGCTCTCCCACATCCAACTCTGGGATACGCCAACCCAGTGTCTGGAGGCATACTGTGCTAACAGAAATATAGTATAGTGCCCCGATATTAATGAGTTTGGAAATTGGTCCAGTTACTTTAGTTAATACTATTAGGCTCTTCAGAAAACCAATTAGTTCACTTCCCAAAACCCGGATTAACGAATACTTTTAGATAATCAAATCGACACTATGCCACAATATTTTTTTAGTATCATAGCAGATATTTCCATTCGTATCGCAAGAAAGTAATGTTGGTAACAAGCGACCATGTGCGCAAACTATGGAAAATACATTCTCAAAATGTGTTTCTGCACAATCTAGCAAAAATTCAACTTGATCCGAGAAACTTTCACAAAATGATAGGTATTCTTATACCCATATTTATACCCATTCTCTGCCTGTTAAACTCCCATTTGCCAATTTGGAAGTATGGCAAAATATAGACTCAAAATTGGCAGTTTTGATATATATTTCGAGGATGCATAGAAAGCTTGTGGACTTAATAAAACCTGATCGGTATAAGTGACTAGTTCTTATTTTCAACTATAACATTAAGTATAGTGATGAGTGAGAAGGACTCATCCGGTAAAGTTTAAGCAGGAAGCTACAAATCCAATCTTGACTCTAAGAAACTATAATGTGATTTCCGTGAGCACTAAAAATTCTCTTTCAGATTCTGAACTTTCAAGTATAAGGTCGACTATGGTGGTTGTAAGCTTGCCTTTATGTATAAGATCACATATCCTTCTAACTATAGTGTGTGTTCGGAATCAATAAAGACAAAAAAAAAGTGTGAAATCGCCCTTAAAAGGATTTCAGCTTATCTAAAAATCAATGAAAAGTGAATCTTGGCTCCATGCTCTTTGCTGGGAAAGCAGAAAATTTTAATAATTAGCAGCTTAATTTTAATACTAAATTTTTTCGGAGAAAGTAATAATTTTTTTGAAAAGACAAGTGGAAAGTAGATTTACAAACTAAAACAAATCAAGCCTTTACAATCACTATAGCAAATGTTATAATTTTTGAAAACTAAAATTTTTAGATATTCTTTTAACACTGCTGTCCCGAAGCCAATATCTTGGTATATTGTCTCAAAATACGGATAATAATTTATATATTCAAAAAATCATTACTTATATATCGACAATCGAAAAGGATTGTTTTTATGATGTGATACCCTCCTTTTTTACCTTTGTCGTTTGTTTACACAATTTCACCACAATAAAAATTCTCTGGAAATGATTTGGCGACTATTATAAAGACGTTGCTTTCCCCAGCAAAAAGCATCAACCAAAAGTTTCTTCATCTGCCATTCAAAATATGCTCATGGATTCTGTTGTAAAAATCGTTCCTAAAATTATATATTGATCTTAGCTAATACTGATACCTGATTAGGTTAAAATAAAGATGATACATTTATTAACGTGGTAAGATGGAAGAAGAAAATAGATTTATAGTGAAAGTTCGAACGTTATTATTTTTTGATTCAAATTTTAAAACTAGGAGGATTAATGGATATTTAATGCCTTGCCATTGATACTATACATTTTTACCACACGGATTTTTTGGTGTGATGAGAGCCAAAAAAGCCTAGACTATTCTAAACGGAGAAAACGATGTATTATTCCAACTTATGAATACATGGTTGAAACCATTTCTTAACATAAAAACACATATCCCCAACATATGGCAGAATATATCCCACAATTGTGGTAGTTTTCTTTGAAATGTTGTCGGAAAAAAAAGATAAAAAGTTCTATTTGAGGTGAAACAAGCTATCACAAAAAAAATTCAATTTGTTTTGTCTTTCATTCTACGGATCTTCCACTTGTCAAGGATCTCAAAAAAACAACATTTTTCTATGCATAATACCAACTGATTTGAATTTTACACATTTTTTGTAGTTCACTATCCTAATTTCAATTTTATGTTGAAATGTAATAGATTTTCAATTATGGCGTTCAGACTAATGTTGCCAAGTCATAATCTTCAGAAAATTCAATACGGCTTATGCAGTATGTAACTTAAATGTTATGGAGGAGACTTTTAGCCTTTGCTAGATAAAGCAGTACGTTTATAATGAATGGCCAAACTACATCGTATCTAAAAAATTTGTGAAGAAAATATTAACTGTTTTGGAAAGATAATTGAAAAGTAAGAGCACAAAATAAATCAAGCATCTAGTATCACTAAAACAAAAGTTTGGAAACTTCAAACTATGAGAGGTTCTTTAGAAACGACTATTTCCTATTTACTACGTCGTATCTGCACAACCTCTCTAAACATTATAAGTATTTCATATAGGGATCACATCAATATGTAGTTGTGCAGTTACAATCTATTTGGAGAAATAAGCTAAAAAGGTGAATTTAGAGATTACTCTAACCTTGTTTCATAATTCAAAAAACAATTTTTTTTCCTGTTTCGTGATCAACATTACTTATAAAGGTACACTTCAGCTTAACTCCGACAATCCTCATGACAGAATTTCTATAAAAAAAATCTAATTAAATCGTCGCACGGATAACGCGCATGCACCTACCACATTCACTTGACGCCACTACTGTCACAGACTCCACTCCCTTCCTACCACATCTCTTCTGTTGAATCAATTTGTCGCAACTTTCAGCATACTTTTAAGCGGTAAAGTTGCTTTCGAACGATAATGACTTAACGCGCAGTTGGTGAAATAATATTTAAATATACGAGGTCATCCAAAAATTTTACGCCGTTGTTGTAGGTGCATAAATTTCATTCAGTAATTTTACGAACTAAAATTTTTGTCAACTAAAATTTCCTATTGCTAAATTAGCTGACCTATATTACTTTGGTTTTTAAAAGTAATCAATGTTTTCAAGAATATTTAAAACTGGCAAATCACTATAATAAAATCAAAAAAGCTACACAACGGTTAAAAGAATTTGAATATCCCTATAAATTTATAAATATTCAACATTCGGTAAAAAAAAATTGAAATGAGTTCAAATTAGAGTTTCCCTAACAACAAGTATGTATTAATTTGCAAGTTGAAATATAATGAAAAGGTTATTGTGAAAAGAAGTTAGAAGTTTGCATTGCCAGACGGAAAAGATAAAAAGCAAAAAAATATAAACTTTGTTGCTCTTTACTTTCCCCTTTGGAGTGACCAACTTGATTGTTCATAACCTGCCTTTTAATGTGTTCACTGAGGGCTTTAACTATACTTCGCTATCCATTAGATAATAAATTAGAAGGAAAGAATTATAGCTCCATATACTCTAGTTTCAATATTTCAACAATCATTTTCTNTTGCTCCAAATACTCTAGTTTCAATATTTCAACAATCATTTTCTAACTAAAATTATTTAAAATTTTAATTTCATATTTCGCAAGTGAAAAATTTCCGCTGCTCTTATTACAAGTGGACTAGTTTAGCAGTAATAGAATGGAATCGCCGTATCTGTCTGTCTATCCAATAGTACGTCTTTCTGGAATAACGCTATTTTGAAACCAGGTGNTAGCTCCATATACTCTAGTTTCAATATTTCAACAATCATTTTCTAACTAAAATTATTTAAAATTTTAATTTCATATTTTGCAAGTGAAAAATTTCCGCTGCTCTTATTACAAGTGGACTAGTTTAGCAGTAATGGAATGGAATCGCCGTATCTGTCTGTCTATCCAATAGTACGTCTTTCTGGAATAACGCTATTTTGAAACCTGGTGCAACTGATAAAGAGACTGATATCTGTATCTTAAATTTGAGGTGTGCGCAATTTATTGGTTGATTCTTTACAGCACTAATCCGTTTTTGCTTAGGTTGATATAGTCACTATTTACGGTTTATACCCCAAACTAACAGTGACCCTTGCCTCTGATATCAGTGATCGATACCACAGGTTGTACTGTCACTTTCATTCCATTTATATATGATTTCAAGGATGGTTATATTCAATGGTTTCAATTACAGGTATTTCAACAGAATTACTTATTATTTGTGTACGTGCTTTTTATATTTTAAATCACTTAACCGTATACATCTTTTTTACTACATATGTAAATATATTTCATCTTATTTTTTGAACTCAAAAATAAACATAAATTTTATTATTTCTATTTTTGCGTGTGTACTCGGTTGGACAATATGTTTAGTAGTAGTAAAATTTCCACGCTTATGTACTTAGCTGATAAGCATACACTGTTAGCCAAAATGTAGTACCCTAGGGAACAAGCGTGACTTCTCATTCCATGCTTAGTTGAATAAATATCACCAAGTTACTTTTCGTACGTAAAGTATTAAACTTTGGATAATTCTTTACAAGTCACTGGTTTCATGCTAGCTTTCTCTGTAAACTGGTATTTTCACATGATGCTTTTGAAAATTGATTGTCATTTCTTTGCATGCTGCTTTCTTTAATTTGATTATAATACAAATGTATTGATAAATTCTTTTTGAGTTAGAAGAGCAACATCGTAGCTACGGTCAATTCTGACTTAGATGTGTTTTGTAGGCGTTATTAGCTAAAATAGAGTTAATAGTATGAGAAGTAACTATTTATTTCCTTCTACAATACTTGTTTGTTTGAAAATTGTCAAAAGCTAAACAATTATGCAAAAATCAAAACTCTCCGTTCTAACTTAATTTGAACTTAAAAATTAAAGGGATCTTCTGTATATTGCCTTCATTCCTCAAACGCAAAATCGAGTTTAAGGAGAAAGTTAAATCACATGGCCAAATATAGTCAAAACATGGATGCGATTGTCATAATTAAATTTCACTTTGAGTTTAACCATAAATCAAATCTTACTAATAATAGAAATATGACAGTATTTAGTTAAGAGATTGTTCAACCAATAGCTTCTCATGTTTTACACAAAAACAATAAACTGTAAATTTTCAGCCAAATTTGCAAGCTTAACGTATACTTATTGGATATAGGCTAGTCTAGAATTTGAAAATGCAAAAAATTTGAAAAAGAAATTATTACATTTTGACTGGTTGGTTTAGTAACGACTAGAAATACCTAAGGGAAAACTTCTATATGGATGTAGTTTTGGGGGCAAGCAAAAAAACCGGAATTGAGCGGTTTGAATGTATCGTAAAATTTAGAAAGTTTTTTTTTGCCTAGTGTAGTGACTTTTTAGATGAAAAGCTAACTTTCAACATTGATGACGTTGAGCTCAACTTACGACTGTCAAGTGAACCAGATTCTTTGAAATATGACCTAATTCCTTGAAATATTAGGCTAGAAGAGGCTTCCTGTTGTCAAAATGAAACTCCTATTGTCCCAAAAGTAGCACTTTCACTAAAATTTCAATGCAGAAGTTAGAGAAACACATGTGAAACTGAGACTGAAGAAGATCGTTGATTTCTTGGATGCTCAACTTTCTCTTTTCATCTATCTTGATGAGTAGAGCTTACACTCTGTGAGTGTGAGCATGCGTGATTTCTACTGTTCAAGTTTCTCTAGACTGTGCAAAGTTAATTCATATTCTTGGGATGTATGGGGCATCACTTAAGGACAATTTTCGTAACATTTACTACCTGTCTCTTTGCTCTTCTTTTATACTTTGATACAACAATTTACATTCGATACCTGTTTCCGCTCACAAGTTGAAATTTCCTAGATTCTCGTTTACTTTTTATCGGATTAACCCAGTCACAACGTTTGTTTGCTGTTCCTTTTCCAAATTTCCTAATTCTCCTTCACTTTCGTAACAAAAAGTTTGAACAATTTATTCAAGATTCTAATGTTACGGACGAGTGAAAATGTTATTAGAAATGTTTGTAATAAAATAACAAATAAAACGTACTAAATGTATTGTTTTTTCGAACTTTCACTCCAAACGAAAAGCACAAGATGTTCTGCACGGACATATGTATTTTAGACATATGCAGGGAATATTTGGAAATGAATGTTAGGTGATGATTTATATTTTCTACATTTCGGTACATACAAATTTATTCTATTGAATTGAATATTGAGTTGAAGTCATACTGGGTATCTATGTAGGAACTTGAGGGATTTGGTGAAAGTATGAAAAGCATGAAAAAGTGCACTCTAGTACTTTTTTAATTAGTTACTATGAGGGGGGGGGGGAATATGTCTATATTGATCACTTGCTAGGTAAACTTCTATTGTACCAAGATTTAATATGGTTCGAAAAAATATCCCAATCAGATAAAAACGATATGATATTTTATAACTTTTTTGCTACTTCGGGGGCTCCTTTTTTAATTTCATAGATTTTTTTGTGAAAATATCGTTTGAATCTTATTTGCTTTATAAAAAACGAATTCTCAAAAGCTAACCAAAATGTTGAAAATATTCACTAGTGAGGTTTCTAGTACTTCTCTCAAAATCTAGTTCATAAAAATAACAATTAGTTACCAAAAGTTTACTGATTGGTGATTTGATCCAGTTGACCAATTCAATTAAACTAACCAATTTCTTTACCTGTGAAATGTATTCATCCTGGCTTTAGTGTAACATACAGTTAATCCCGGAAGGAGTAATTACTCTATTTACACAAAATTATTAACTATAAAATTTGGTATTATGATTAATTATAATTCTAGAATTTAATTTATGAATTATAAATCTGAAACCTAAGAAATTAAAAACTCACGGTAGGTTTCGTAACCTCTAATACTTGTAATTCGTATCCTGATTCGCCAAAATTGCTAACAAAAGCTTCAGTTGGCAGCCGCTATAAAATCGGTCGTGAAGGCTCCGGTCACATCGAAGCCAACAGGCAGCAAGCAACTGCAGAGTAAATCCTTGAAGAAACTCGTTCGTCAAATTGGTTTTGGTATTCTGGTTTGTACAAAAAACACTGATGTAGGTAGCTGCAATCTTTTGTTTCTTAAAATATGGATGTTATTTTTTACTAATGGCCGCAATGGTCATCGAGCTCCGTGGAGCTTACTGTAACAACTGAGATAGGCCAACATCCAGAAATCAAAAACATCAAAATAATTTTTCTTAATGGTTATTCGTCAGCGGTGTACTGCAGCAATCAAGGAACCAACTATGTCATGTACAACATCCAAAGCATACAAATTATATGAGTAGCCTTTACTCGTGCTGCACCATGGAAACTATTTTAAGCACCACTGCGGTCACGGTGTCTATTGTCACATAGTATAAACCCTAATTTTTGGAATGTTAGTTGCATTCCCAAAAATCCCTTGAAATTTGGTCTACCAGCTTTAGAGGGGTAGCCGAACAGGCAAACAAAAAGTGAATAGACAACCTCGTCCCCACTTTTGACTTATTAGTAAAAGGATGTTTCGAATTACTCAGATAAGTTCGTGTGTTTCGGCAATTTACAAATTGAAATCAAAATTGAAATATCAGAATGTACATTTGGGAAGTCAATATTTAAACTTAGAATAACCACTAAATTTCATTGTAAAATGTTAGGTATGAATCTATTCTTGTAGCCCCAATTCACATTTTATTAATTGCAAAAAAGTGAACCGTCGACCCTGGTTTCCTTGTTGGTAATAATGAATAGTAGTTGGAAACTTTTGGATTTATCCAGGTGGGTAAACTAAGTAAATCAGAAGCAAAAATTCCAGTGGAAGTATGAATCTACAGAGAAAAAGGGGTGCTTGATTTAGGTAAGCTGTCAACGAGTAGTTTTTGCGCGTGATTAGCTAAGCATGGAGAAACTGAAAACTTCTATTGTGCTTGATGTATTAGCTACTGTTTAGTTATTCTCAAAGTCTTGTAAAGTATGATAAAAATAGTGAAATAATCAATTTCTACTGCAATAAGATACCTGATGAAGTTATGCAGTGTGGGAAATGAATAAAAAACTAGCCAGTGTATTTCTACACTGGATCATGGTTCTCCATATTTCACAGGAGAGTTTATACTCATACTTATTGACCATGAGGGTTAGACCCTCGCTTGGCTACTGTGAGATTACGAACGAGTCTCACATCTACACACACGTAGGCGATACAGAACTCCCACAACATGACGGAGGCAGTTTGAAAACTGTCTGTCGGAGAACCACACTGCATACCAATAATTAATTTTTCAAATTATTTGATAAGTAAGCTGGATGCCGCGACATTACCCAGCTGACTATTGTTGCTTCTTCCGTTTATATTACAAGTTTTTCCTTCCCTTAGGTTAGAGTCATAAGCTGTATAATAATAATAATAATAATAATGTTAATAATAATAATAATAATAATCATAATAATAATAATAGTAATAGTAATAATAATAATAATAATAATAATAATAATAATAATAATAATAATAATAATAATAATAATAATAATAATAATAGTAATAATAATAGTAATAGTAATAATAATAATAATAATAATAATAATAATAATAATAATAATAATAATAAAGAATTGTTATAAACGGAGATAAACATTTGGTGTAATGCATAAACATGTGAAGCAAGGTGATCGATAAAATGAACAGTTGTTCGATAGGAAAGGCTGTTGGACGGAAGGAAAAGCGGTTGGGCAGTAGGGAAGGCGGTTGTGCGGTAGGAATTGAGGTAGAATGTATAGTTGTGTTCTAAGCAGTTCGTTGACGCGACAGGGACGACGTTTGTAACGCAGGTTGTGCACTTGGGTGGTAGGGAGTGCTTTGGGGTGGTTGGTTACTGTGAGAGTTATGTGTCGCCTAGGTGTATATATGTGAGGAGACTCGTAAGCACAAATTCAAGCGAGGCTCTAATCCCCACACAGAGTATGTATAAGTACAAATATCTCCGTCCACAAAAGGAGTTCCAGTGTAGAAATCTATCTGCCAGTCTATTTTTTGTCCCTCTAAAGCAAGGAGTTGGGTGGGGCGATACAGCGGTAGAGTTTGCATTGGGTCGGTATGGAATGGCCTGGGGACGTAGAGAGTGCAATTAGACGTTAAATATGTGTGGTAGGAAAGGAGTCCAGAGAGTAGTTAAATTTTAGGGAGTGCGGTTAGGCTCTAGGGTGTTTTTGTGACGCTGGAAATTTCGTTGAAGCGGTTGTTCGTTAATGGTCGCTTTGGGGCTGTAAGGAGCGCCCTGGGTTGGTAGGAAATGTGTTTGGACGGTTGAACGATTGAGAGTCCATTGTTGCAGTTGGAAATGTTTTGAGGCAGTAAGATGAGCTTTGGGACTGTAGGGATGTCGTTTGGGTGATAGGGGCAGCAATTGCAATATCCTAGTGAGGGTAATGTCAGGGGTAAAGTAATACCTGAGGTAATGTTTGGGTAGGGTAATGTTGGGGTTAAGTTAATGCCGCGATAGGGTCGGGGAAGGGTAATACAGAAGCTAAGGTAATTTCTGTGGTAGTGGAATGCCCGGCATAGGATAATACCCGGGGTAAGGTAATGTCCGTATAGAGTAATCCCGGGAGTCGGGTTCATGGTAATATTCACAATAGGGTAATGCAGAGGTTGGGTAATGCCCAGAGCAGTGTAATGTCGAGGTCGAGTAATGGCCGGGGTTGGGTAATGTAATAAATGGGGTAAGGTTTTAGGCATGGGCTATCCTGTAGTGAAAACCCCATATCCATCCATCCATTGATTATCGAAATATTCGAGTTATTATTTAGCATGTAAATTTCCAGAAGGCAAAATCGGAGTCTTGGGAAAAAAATAAACTAGGTCAGAGATGACGGATATACCTCATCTTTGAATTTGTCCGATCCTAGTACATGGGCAATTTATTAGTGTAAACCACATCTCGATCCGTCATTTCGTTTTTAAGTAAAAGCACCGACGAACTGAAAGAGCAGATCTATAACGTGTTTTCAACACATAATAATAGTAGTGGACCTGAGCCCAAATGCCTTACAACTTTGTTGTGTGGTTTTGTGCGTCTTCATGCTCAGTTGTGTTTTGAGAAATGGAGAATAAAGTTCTCTGTATACAGCCAGAGGTCATAGTTTTTGATTTTTCTTATAATTTAATTAAATTTAGGATAAGCCAGAGGTTATCACAAGGGAAGTCTCATTCCTCAGGACCACATCCTGTATTTATACAGTTGGGTGATAATTTAAATACGCACCCTACGATTTAAAAAAAAATCCAACTTAGAGTAAAAATTTGTAAACAATCAAAAGTTCATCATGTTAACAGACCTATTTAATCATACTATGCCAAATTTGAGATTTTTAGAATAATTAGTTTTGGAGTTAGCGCGACAAATTAAATTTTTGGCGCTAGAAAGTTGGTGATAATTTATATACGCACTAATCTTTTAATCTAAGTTTGCATCAATCTATAGTGGAAGACCANGATAATTTATATACGCACTAATCTTTTAATCTAAGTTTGCATCAATCTATAGTGGAAGACCAGCCCGAATCGGTCTTATTTCATTATTTGAAGTAAGGTAATTATTTATTTAGTAGTAATAAGGCGAAATGTTAACTTTTACCAAACAATTTTGTACTTTGAATCCAATTTAGATAAGAAATGCCAAAGGGAAAGTGTCTATCTGAGTTTGAGAAAGGGCAAATCAATGGATTCAAGCAAAACAATTTGTCTAATAGACAAATTGCGAAGCTAATTAATCGTTCTGAAGGCTGCATTAGGAATTATCTCAAGACAAAGGAAATCCATGTTAAGAAATCAAAACGAGGACCAAAAGAAATACTTTCTCCCAGGGAAAAGCACCTAATTCTGAAGGAAGCCAGCAATAATTCAATTTCGACACCGAAAATTAAGCATAATTTGAAGTTAAAAGCTTCAAGATGGACAATTAGGAAGGTTATGATACTAATGTAAACATAAAATACATTAAGAAGTTGAAGAAACCTCCATTGAACCCACACCACAAATTGACCAGACTCGACTGGGCGAAAGACAAAGTTGGATGGGATGAAAAATGGCGCCATGTCATATGGAGTGACGAAAAAAAATTTAATCTTGATGGTCCCGATGGATTTGCTGCTTATTGGCATGACTTGCGTAAGGAAGAAAAATTTTTTCAAAGCGCCACACTGGAGGAGGCTCACTAATGATTTGGGCAGCTTTTAGCTTTTACGGTAAAACCCCCATTGCTTTCTCCACACCGCGCCAAAATTCAGATACTTACCAAGGCCATCTATACATGAACCTTCAACCTCATTTTGTCAATTTGGGGCAAGGTCAAGGTCTATTTATGCAGGACAATGCGCCTTGTCATACGTCAAAAGCTTCACGGGCTTGGCTCCAGCATCATAATATCCCGACAATGGAATGGCCGCCATATTCCCCGGACCTAAATCCAATTGAGAACCTCTGGGGAATACTTTCCAGAGCTGTTTACAGCAACGGGAAGCAATTTGAAAATTTAGAAGAGCTAAAAACCGCGGTGAAAGCAGAATGGGAGAAAGTCGACATTTCAGTCCTCCAAAACCTTTCAAATTCAATGAAGAATCGTGTTTTTGAAGTAATTCTTAATAAGGGGGGTTCAATTAAGTACTGAAAATTTACTTGCACACCGAATCCGTCCAATTAAATAAGCGAGTTGCTATAAAATCATAATAAAATAAAAGTGCGTATATAAATTATCACCAACTTTCTCCCGCCAAAATTTTAATTTATCGGGTTAACTCCAAAACTAATTATTCTAAAAATCTAAAATTTGGCATAGTATGATTAAATAGGTCTGTTAACATGATGCACTTTTGATTGTTTACAATTTTTTACTCTAAGTTGCATTTTTTTTAAATCGTAGGGTGCGTATTTAGATTATCACCCAACTGTACATCCAAGACAACTCCAAATCCCCAGAAGTCTTATTGATATCTCTCATGGTAATGGTTCGAAAGGCAGTTTCAAGATTATCTTATAATCTATATTTCAAATTGTGCTGAATTAACTATGTTGGCGAAGAGATAAAGACTGTTCCCATTAAAATATAACAAGCAACCAGATGCAAAAACAGGCTTTCATATTATTATGAGCAAAGCTGTCTCGTTACAAAATTGCCTCGGGATACAGATAAAATTTGCTTTCAAACCTTACCCTACTCAAGGACAGGTTTTTGTTCACCGAGTTTTGGGTAAATAGATTTACTCTCAACTTACAAACTCCGTTATACCAATCGTCACATGGTAAATATCAAATATCAAACTACAGTAACCAACCAACTTTAGCAGCTTCAAGTGTATATCCTAATTATGTTTATAAAATATTTTCCAAATATCGCAGACACATAGAAATAAATTGCGTCACGGTATCATATACCACAGAAAACTATACTATTATAAGATCCTAATTTTATTAATTAAATAGTAAGCCCTCTTCAAAGGTGTTTGAATCGAGATAGTGTTTGGTAAATGAGTACTAAATTAAAATCCTTATTTTTCATGATGTCCTGCATTGACGGCACGCATATTAATAACATAATTTCATTACAGTTAATTGTTGCATCCCCATCTCAATCCTCCTGTTGTCAATACATAAACATGGTAAGCTACATATGACTCTAATAGTTTTGATACATCAATCATATGCTCTCACAATAGGAACCTTTCTTGCACACGAAAAACTGAGGAATATATTTGAGACAATTTATTGGTCTGGATTCACCATTTTCAGATTTACAATGACGACGCAACAAAAACTTAAATGTCGGCTAATTATTTTTTTAGAAACTAAAAGTTTAATAAATGCAAAACTTCAAATTGTAAAAAAACATGAAAAGTATAACGAAAAACTAATATCATCATAACCGAAACTAATGCATAAATTGAATGAGAGAGGCTCCTTTTGCATTTTAATACAAAACATATACTTGTTTAATTGCAAATGAAGACATCAGTAGGCCAATTCGATACTTCTTAATACTACATTTTGGACGACAATTCCTTACGCATTCAGATCACAACAGTGCTCAGAAAGTAGCAAAACAAAACTGCAAAACAGGCAATATTTTGCTAGTCCCGGAGGTTTACTTTGTTACAGGGTCTAAAGAATTTAGGGAATAAAAATCCCCCGTGTGATCCACCACGTTCTTGAATCTTTCCAACTCAACACTTTCTTCTATTGAACATTTCGAAAAAGAAGTCCCAAAGGACTTCCTCAACAGATATAACCATTACTCACACTTAACTCTTCAACCTATTTGTTTGCTGCAGACATGGCATAGGAATTGAGATATATCACCACTTCTTACCATCGACCTTGAGTAATTGAGTTAGATAGAAAAAATATTAGTTAAAAATTTAACAGAAAGATGTAATATTGCAATTCAAGTATACAGGAGCCAAGTGATACCAGCCTGTTTATGTTGCTTTTGTTTATTATAAATTTAATAGCATTGATATTTGAAGTCATAAGATCAGGCAATAGGTGTAGTTGCATAGTCTGCAAAAATGTATATAGTACAAATTTAGAGTCAAAATACATGACTTTTCACTCAGTCGAATCCTTTTAAATAACCATAACACTAGGTCACTTTTATTAAAGCTACAAGTCAAGAATTTTGAGTTTGCTTTAGCAAAAAAAATTCTTTTTCTGCATTCTGAGTTTCGTACAGAATAACAGATTGTGATTGACGTCACTACAACCAAAATTACAATGATCTCGGTCGTATACTAATTTCATTCACGGCAGGTATTCATTCATATACAGTGCGTTCATATAAGAAGGCGAAATTTTTGCGAAATTATTTATTTTTAAATGAAAAAATGACAAAAAATTTTCACACATTATCGTTTCTACGAAAGTTTTATTAACTTTTCTTAAGTTAAAAATTGTTTAAGAATCTAATTTGTGACAGTTTTAAAAACGCTAGTGCTGGATTTTCGCCTTCTTATTCGAACACACTGTATGTTGGGAGTGTTCCCGTTGCCATCTAAAAAAACATAAATTTTTACATTCTAACAAATTTTTTGGTCGATGTCATTTTGGAGCCTCGTCATTGGCTCCTCTTTTGTCAAAACCTCTGAAAAACAACTGACGTCCTCAAGTTTGTTTTGTTTCTCAGAGTCGACTTCCCAGTCTCTTTAGGTTTCTCATCTTTCTCAAAACCAATCAACTCAATTTTTTTTTCATTTTCAAAAATTAGAAGTCTAAACTAAATTATTTTCTTTGATGCAAAATGGAAGACCATCATTATAATATTGCAAAACTTTTTTGGACCTCTTTTACTCAAACTTTTTGTGTAGATTTCCTTTAAATGAGGTAGACATTAAGAAATAGATTGTAATTTTATAATATTATTTTTTATATCTTTCTAACGGTCGGAAGAACATAGGGAGACTGAGATGACGACTAGTGTATAGAATATCATTATCATAAATTCCAATGGTTCAAAATAGGATACAATGTATTCCGACCCCAAATGGGTAAAGCTATACAGATTCTTTTCCTCATCAAAAGAGTTCGTATTTTAGTGTTAAGAAATAAAAAGTAAAAAGAAAATAAAATAACAAAATCACTCCGCTCCAACACTTTTTCTTAAGACAAATTTTTATGAAAAACCTTTTAGTGCTTGACTAACGACTCAGAAAAGTTTGTGACTCAACGTGAAAATGTCTTAGGCAAACGAGAAATGGTGAGCGTTGAACAGGGAACATGAATTCTTAATTCTCCCTTAACATGTCAAAATCACCTTATACTTGTAAATAGGTGTTATCGCTACCAACGATGTAAATGGACCTGCAATAAAATCTACGATCACAACTAGAGAATGTTATTTTATATTAAGTATAGTGATCCTGTTTGCAATTGTACCTGTTTATCGATTCTATTTTTGTGTACTACGTTACCAGACTATTTTTGTGTACTAGGAAAATTCAATCCGAACTATTTCCAATAAATCCTTATTGTCTTCGACAACATGTATTATGTATTTTCGAAAGTCAAATGTCTCAATTATCCAACCAAAAAGAAGTAAAATGCAAGGTATAGAGAACAATGTTAGATGCACGGAACGACTGGACTACTATTCCTTATTTCATCTATTCTAAAAACAATTACATCTAGTTAGTCATAAAAAACAAGGCATGGGAAGGGCTAAATTAAGCCAACATTGCTTTTTATAATCTCATTTCAAAATCTTCAAACTCATCAATAAATTAAAAAACTGCAATGAATTACTGCGAAGAAATTGCAACATTTGATCTGTGGACAACCGATGCCTTCTGGTACACAGAGTATTATGATTATTGGATATTCGCTATTGGCTAATCGCTTAAAGAAAATTGTGCATAATTATGATCAACTATCCATATTGGATTATCTACTGACGTTTTCATCCTTTAATCATACGAAATGTTTTTTCACTTTATAAAGTTATATCGTTTAATAACAGTTGTTTAAGATATGCATCGGTGCACGTTTATTTTAGCAGATTAATATTTTATCTTAATTAAGAACACTACAATAAATGAAGTTTCAATAGACGGGTTATGACGTATCAAGTACATCTAGGCATAAATTCGACACTGAATTTTTATATACCACACGCAGAATTTGCCAAACGCCATAATTTTTAAGCGCCGCAATTTCGGTCACTTGTCTTCGGTTCAGTGATTTCGGTATCGTATTTTCTGCGCCGTAATATTATGCGCCATATCTTCGTGCGTCGTGTTTTCATATAATCCTCCTGGAATATCGTTTCTCAAATATCCAAACTTGTAAGATAATATAAGAACAGTTTTCAGATGTACGTATTTCTATTAAAGCGAGAAGTATTTTGTAAAAGGTAACAAAAATGTTCAAAGAAACGGTATTGCTGACTTTGTTCTTGAGCTTATAGAAGAAATGTTGGGAAAGACGCAGTAATCAAATAAAAAAGTGAAATATTTTGTATCGCGTGACATCAGAAGCATTAAGTGTCAGTATACATTACCTGTAAAAACTTAAATATATTTAGGTATGATTCGAGTAATCTGTAACTAGTTTAATCTTATTAAGTACAAGTTAATCAAATCAAATAGGTATATCCTAATATATGAATTCATTTTTATCTTTACTGCTTTCACTTGGGTGTGATGGTAATGTTATTTTTTTGTCAGTTAGTCTGATGCTAAATTTATAAAAAAAATTTTAATGAAAATTATGGATGAAAAGGAATGCATAGGAATAATTATTGAGGCTTGATTCACGGTACATCTAATCTCTCTACTCCCCTCTTCCATCATAAATTTCTCCTCCGAACCTTCACCAACTTTCAAAGTAAATACCAGAATTTATTTTGAAAAATTTGCATACGAAACATGTTTCCTAAGTAAAATCTTTTTTCGCAAAAACTTTACGAATGAATGGGTATAATAAATTTAAACTTTTTTCATATTTTTTGTCAAGGTAGAATTATCTCAGCGCTTTAATTCCACATCCATATTCAAAATACTAGCTTTGTTCAAGTTATACGACATTATTACAAACATCGCATAATTCCTATCCAAACCAGTGTAAAAAATTTTTGATTCTAGGTAGACAATTTTGAAAGCAGATAAGTAATTCACGATTAGGGTATGTTATTCACTCATGGTAGTTTGAAAGTTTTGGATCCACCGCTACAAAATTTCATAAAATACGGACAAATTCCTGTTAAATTGCGCAAAATGAGTTCATGTCCCAATAAGTTGTGTATAATTGAAGAATAGACAATTTACTGCTCAATATTTCAAACTAATCGAATTTTAAATACGTAATAAAAATTTCTAAATCGCTTCTCAAATTTCCTATACGAAATTGGTTTAGGATATGAGCTTCATTTTTTCAGTATGTGCTAATCAGTGAGTGAATGGCAGTACAAATCTGGTGTCGTTCTCACTCTGATTAAAAGATGCACAATGTTTACGTAAATATAATGTCATTTTTACACAATTTTGCACATGTAAAACATTGCGCTAATTTCACATAAAGGCTACTTTGAAAACGCAACAATTGCGATACTATTGCGTAATAGGTTTAACTCTGTGACATGAACGCAAGTACAACAAATTTTTCCTAAGGGAACCAGACACAAATATTTCACTAACATAAAAATTACGTTTGATATATCAACATATCAACGTCCACGTGTTTGGTTTACTGTGATAATCCTTTCGACGTGGAAATAAATAGTTCATACCAAAACTTAACCNTTCCGCAACGTCCACGTGTTTGGTTTACTGTGATAATCCTTTCGACGTGGAAATAAATAGTTCATACCAAAACTTAACCAATATTGTGCACTCGGTACTCTTTGGGTCTGGTTTCATCGAATTTCCTTACCACACCAATATAGACATTACAGTTTAGACTACTTTTGTAGGAAATGACAAAACGTTTAAGCGTATTTACATTTCGGAAAACCACAGTGTTTGGAAATATGTTTTTACAAGTATTATATTTAATTTTCAGATCAATGATAACCAAGGCCGACCAAAATATGCTTTTTAAAAAAGCTGGAAAATGCTCTCAGATTCTGAAAAAATGCTTTTGAATGCGACGTCATTTTCACGCTAAAAATTCATGTTTGCTCTGTATAAATAGTATTTAACGTGTATACTATTCAAACGGGAGTTTTGCACAAAATTATTCATCCGCAGATTCAAACTCATAATCAATTTCTTGACGTACCTCTATTGAATGCTATTTTTAAATTAATTCCCAAATTTTCATCGGTGAGGCTGATTCTTAACCTAGTAAAAATTCTCTTCAGAAATGAGAAGCTTCTCTCAATAGAGGCGCTACTGGCAGGCACACTGAACCAAATTATGGCTAATGCGCTAGCTCCGGAATTTCACACTCGCAACGGTTCCAAAAAGGAAACGGTGCTTTTGAATCACCTTCTATATAGACAAAAGAAATCGACTCATATTTAATTATTTCCGCTTGAGATATCCTCGAGTTAGACAGACGCACAACAGACGCAGCTAGTTCATGATCTCGAATAAACTCTTTGGCCCTTCTGGGATCAAAAACTTGAACTTCCTTCCAAAACACGACCGCGGCATACTTCTTTTCCATACACAACTTAAGCTTGTTTGAAGATAGTCCACAGCATTTGAGAAACTCTTCTATACCTTGCAAATTTAGCCATACCAAAAATGCAGGCATATTGTAGTTTTCAAGCTGGAAAATTTTTGCGCGCAGGCTTTCATACACAATTACCCAATCTTTCTAATTGTGAGGCCATAAAAGCATTTTCACATGACAATTTTAACCTTTTCATTACCACGGAATCTGCTTCAGATGTCTCAATGAACTTGACAATACCTCTAAAGTTTCTCCAATAGTAATCTTCTGCACCAACCCACGTAGTCCGGCGAGTCAACACAGGTACGAGGGGCAACTTTACAAAAAGCCAATTCAAAGTTTGTCTCTGGTCCTAAAGGCTTCGCCAATATGCTAAAGATTTCTGTTTGTACAAACCTGAACAATTGGTTGGTATGGTAAAGTCGAAATTTGTGAAACTAAAGACAATAAAAGCAGCGAAAATTCTGAAATGTTACATTTTTGTTAAGCTACTGAAACAGTAATCAGTATTCAGTCATCTATGAAATCGGTTTGATGATATAAGAATTTTATTCTCAAATATGCACGAAATTACCATTTATTTAAACTCCAATTTTAAAATCCAGGAATGTTTTTGAATTTCGGATAATATGATTTGTTCAGATTAACTCAATCATGATTGATTGACAATATTGCTTGAATTTGATTAATTAACAGTTCAACTACCATACCATTGGAGTTTAGCCTGAAACCAATTGAGATGAGGTTGTAATAATTAATATGAGATTATAATAGTCAATGATAAATCGATTATAAAATGGATTTATAACAAAATTCAGCGATGGAACACATTCTGTCATAAACCTGCAGCGCAGAACCTTTAGTTTTCGAACATAGCCAAAATATTATTATATTTTTCAAAATAAATATGTGACAATTGTAAGTGAGGCAAAGCGGAGGTATATTCAAATTATACTGTTAGTTAGAACATGCAAGTTATTATAAAAAAGAATTTATAATAGAAGTTATGGTTTTCATAACTTAAAATTATGAGAGCATTTTTGGAAATATGTGTTTCAGAGTGTATCTTAGAAGAACCACGAAATATAATTAAAAAAAAATAAGATCTTCTGTTGATAACTCAAGTACCAATCTCCAAGAGTTAAGTATAGTCATTTTTTCTCACAGAACCAATTGACTGTTCAAACATTTTGTGAAAGTTGACCTTGAGTTTTGGTTCCTGCGACAATAGCTGGAATGAAACGAAATGGGGCTATGAATTATCATACATATCTTCAAAATTTGGAATAGAAAATTTTTTCTTCTGCGTCGTTTTGTGACTGGATACGATTGTTTGAGAAGTAGTGAAGTTAAGGTTACTGAATATAACTAAATCGATTTGATTCCAAATGTCGCTATATCTTCAAACATAGTGTATGCCATTCAATAGCGATTACATCAAATTCATTGCCACAGGGGGACATGACAATTGCATAAATCACTCAACTGCTGTTCTCTTCGAAAAATTGAAAGTTCCTCTTCTTTCTTTAAAGAAGATAAATATCGGTCTTGTAAAGTTACTGCTAGTGATAATAACATAAAAGCATTAAGCGTGTGGCTGTATTTGAGTGTTCCGTGATTGTTTTACTACTTATAATCCTTGCTCTCTTTTAAGGTAAAAGATCACTTTTATGTTGAAGATTCACATTGACCCTCCCCTTCCGCATCTCTTGCAAAAGAACTGGAAATACTAAGTGCCCACATCGAATTTATCTTCCTATCAGAATTAATCTTCCATAGACCGTGAAAAGGAAGATTATTACTTCAAGGGGAAAAATTTTGAAACATGTCTAAACTTTTCATCTTGCGTAATATATTTTGAGGGTAATATGAACTAAAAATTTTACTATTAAATTTTAAATATAAAAACAATTTAGTTAAAACTTTGGGATAGTGAAGCATAGCTCCTATACCCACGGGATAGTGAGTCGATTAAAGTTTTCCCCGTCTTTGCCAAGAGATGAGGAGAAGCACAGATGATGGATCCCCCACCAGCAAAAAATACTTTGCTAGTGATAACTGGTGGATCATCATTATATTCAAGGTTTGAAACAGCATTTTCCCAATAGTCTGTAGCACAATAGGTAGTGCGCTGGGTCCGGAATACCCAAGACGTAGGATCATACCCCACCAGAGACCATCTTTTTGAGTTAATCGCTGTTTCAAGCCTTGGCGGGGAAGTCATATCCCGTCAAAACTCACTAGTACCTTGTAAACATATAGTTCGCTAAAACTCAAGTTGCAGGTTAACCACTATGCGTGTTATTTTGCTTAAAACTTACTCCAATTTATTGACAAATTTACTGGACATTACAACATTATTTTCGTAATATACCAGCCAAAGCATAGGTTGGTGCTATATTTAGATGAACTTGCCTGCGTTTTACCGTTATTCAATCATCACTTTTCAATTTTCATTTCCCAGAATTTGCAAAGTGAAAATGAGTGTTTCACCAATATTACATTGATCCCACATGTCATCCATACCGGAGATTGTTTTCACTATTTGAGCTACCAATCCATTGCAAACAACGTTCTCTTAAATCTGACTGCAATTCCGAAACTCAAGTGTGATTTCCATTAGCACAGACCATCTCCTCCCTACTGATCAATCCTTACAAGGTGGGAGGTTACTGTCTCATTTATGAGTACAGTATATCGGATAATGTTATGCTCATATTCTCATAATATATAAAACACAGATAGGAAACAGAAGAAATTGATGGTATTGCAAGACTGTGGCAACTAAAGGCTGATATTTTAATATACTTTCAATTCAATGCACACCTCTGAGGCCGCAAGATATTTACTTCATACTCAATTGCACAAAAATGAAAGCAGACTTTTTATATCTGCAGGTGGGTATGAGTCATTGGTCATTAATTCAGTTTCAGTTAACTAGAAGTATCACAGCTAACGAAATTAGTGGCGACTAACAACACAACTGCAAGAATAATGTAAGTAAACGATGATTCGAAAAACAAGATCATTACATGAATTCCTTAGGTTCATTTAAGGTCGGCTTATAGAAAATACGACCTAAAATTTTGAAAAGTAAACCTAAAATAACTGCTAGCTCAATCTTACTTCAAGTTTATCCTTTGAGCTCTGGATGCCGCCTTGTAAATAAACTTCCTTTCTTCGAATGACTGCCAACTAACAATTTAATGCGTATTACACACAGCTAAAGAAAGGAAGAAATTTTAAAGTAAAATATAACTTTCTTCGTCTTTCTAAAATAAAATTCTAGTGTGTATGCATAGAGAATGAGCATTATGTCTGTTTCAGAATGAGGGGCAAACAGAAGCTTAGTCATAGAGTTTTATAAAGTGAGAATAAAATTGAAACCATATAATGAGTTTAAATATTCTATAGTTTCCGCCGGATATGTTTTAGTAACAACTTAAATGAAAGATTGACATTGATGAATGTAGAATTAATCAAAAGTATAACTGAAATTAGGGCTCGGTTTTGTTCAAAAAAATTAAGCTAGAAAAAAATTTTAAAAACGTTCTGACGTGAATACACTGGAAAATTCGGTATCTTCCACTTATATGTTTTACCTTCTAATGAATTATACGAATTGATTAGTGCTTGGTAACAGTTGTCAGCTCGAAAATCAAAGGTCTTTCAGATAGCCATTTGTTTTAATATGCAAATCCCATGCAATATTTCCTTTCCACCATAAAGTTACTCGTAAAAATGTGATTCTTCTAGAGATATGGCATGTAGTTCTGACCCTACGATAAAATTTTAATGTGAAGTGGCCCTCCTGGCACCGTTGCCAATATAACTTGTATGTAAATGTTAATATATTTTCATGACTTTGGATCCTTAGGTCATAAATTATTTAATAGAAGAATACATAGCTATACATACAACATTGCTCCCCATTACTGACCTTGGAGGTATCAATATCCCATGAGCTAATTCATCAATTGAAAATGTGTTTCGTGGATTCGGTGAACTGCGAATATTTATGAACAAATTATTTATGAAAAACTCTTCTAGTCATTGACAAAAATTGACTCTGTTTGATGTTGTATTTTTTCAGATGTAAAAGTACAAAATTCTGATGATTAAACAATCGAGATAGACCTTTTTAATATTATCGCTCATGGCGCCTGTAGCGACTGGAGTCGCTTTATAATTAAATTTATAATTTAAATGAATATTATTATCTGACCAAGGAGATTACTCCTTGGTTAGTCTGTCTTTTACCTTTGAAGAGAAAGGATCAAATAAAGATCACTCTCCATCTTACCATCTTTGGGTTTATTTCGGAATAGGATCCATCGTTCCCATTGACCTTTTAGGTCAAAAAGAAGGGAACGATGGATCCTACACGCCCAAGTTCTCAAATTAGATATATGTTGTAACTACCATTGTTTCTAATTAATTGTATCCAATTATGGCGGTATATTATATCTAAGGAGAGCTCGACGAGAATGTTAAAACAATAAGGGATACCAATAAAATGCGCCTTTTCAATGAATAAGTAAGAGAAAGTTATAACTAAAGTTAGAAATAATTGATTAGATAGAAACGAAAATCATATAAAAAAGTAACTTCACTACTCATAATATGCACTGTTTTTCTTCTGTTGTTTATCGCCTTAGTAATTGAACCTAGTAATACATGAATTGAAAATTCCACACCTTATAAATCGCACTAGAAATAAATCATATGATGCATATAGCAAGTAAATTGAACCCTAACTGACTAGCATTGGCCTGCTAAATTTTATTCTAAACATTCCCCAGAAAAGTAATGAATTTTAAACTAAGACAATTTTTTCTGGAAATGCTCACAATGGTTCAATCTCTACTGAACAAAGAGCTAAAACTGTAGCTTATGATTTTCAATTTAATGGTGAAGAAAATTTTTAAGAAAAACTATTCTTCCGTTATAAAAATATTCAAAAACATTAATAGTTTTTAGTTTTTCAAAATTTCGACTTTTTTTTTAATTTTTATTAAATGCTGAAAAAGATGACATCTTGAAACAATAAAAAATATTTTTCTCGGAATGACTGAACCCAATAATGGGCACCAGATAAAATAACAAGAGTGTTATTGTGTTAAAACTTGTAGTTTTTTAAATATGGAATAAGTAGTGAACCAATTGACAAGCTACGTTAAAAATGAAGACGTTATTGTCTTTAACAATTTCTGCTGCTTTACATGAGTCATTTAGTAAACTGGAATAACTAAGGTAACCGTCTACTGTAAATACCACATTACTTTTGGTTAGAAAACGTCGTATCCAAATTTGACTGAATATATTTGAGTTTATCTTGTCAGTAAATTGAGACAAATGTCGAACCGACCATCTGCCTACATTCAAAAAATCCTTATATAGAATCCTGATTCTTCCTAGTGTAATTATTCAGGATTCGGAAATTATCAATACTTTGGGATTATTATCATTATCAATGATAATTTTGATAACTATCATGATAATTTTGATAATTATCATGATAATTTTGATAATTATCATAATAATTTTGATAAAAACATTGAATTCGCATGCACAAATTTAGTACTTATTTTTGTCAAATGAAATCAACATTTTAATACTTTATTGAGGCTTAAGTTTATTTCTGCTCACGAATAGGAATACATTCAGATCGGCTAGACCAAGGTATGAATAATGGTAGCAACGAACTAAGCGTTCAACTAGCTTAACTCTAATTTATAAACCATTAGATCTGAATCATCGCCTGGGATGAGCATTTTTTCCCCTCGTTGCTCCTTATACCAGGCTGCGAGTAAATGGATATTCAGGAAATATTTAATGCCTTTGATGATATGATTCCTGACATTTGGAATTTGTACATCATTCGAAAGATTGATAATATACGCAGAGCAACCGTATTGAATAGTTTTAAGATTGGGAGTACCTTGAAGTGCTCGTCTCATTTTTGCGACATTTCCGGTATTGTCAGTCACCACTGCTCCTACCCTTACACATTACTTTTGTTCGCAATGATTTACATTTTGCCCATAAACCGGAATTATTAGGTTTGGTAATATTGAAAAGGTATTGCCAAACAAAGTTTTTCTTCGCACCCATTTAGTTTACAAAATTTGACAAATCAAAATGTGTTAAAAACGGAAGGACTCAACTTAACTTTGTTATAGCTGGAAAACAGAACTTACGCGGCACATGGAAATTGTTTACTATTGTACAGTATTGAAATTAAAATTTTAAAGTGTCATTCTGTCGTCTGATGACACGCCGATAGATGCGATACAGATATTCAGAGAGAGAGACATACGTTCCATCTCCATGAGTCATTATTATCATGATAATTATCAAGCCTAATTATTGTTATCATTATCACGATAATTATCAGTGATAATTATCGATAATTATCGACTTGCGAACCTTGTAATTAGTATATGAAAAATTCTCGCAGCAAAATATTTTATTCAGTTAGACTAATAATTGCAAGAGAATTGAAAAATGGATAATAACTTAGTAACTATAAAGTTTCCACAATTAATGGAAAATAAACTATATTTTATTTAAAAAAGGAGTTTATGGATCCTATTTTCAGAATGACGTAACTAAGAGATTGTTTCAAAAAAATTTCAAGAAATTTCAATCTTCAAAAACTATTTTTTTGTTGTGATAATTGACATTGTGATAATTGTGATAATGTTGTGATAATTTTTTTTTGTTTATATTACATCCAATTTTACAATACTGGTCTAAAACTATTGCATATTTTATCCAAAAAAATTTGTTTTTTTAATCAGAAATGAGCATATTTTTAAGTCACATTATCTGGAATGAATTGATTGGTGTCTGATGAAATGTTTGCATACACACTCATATTAATTTGAAATTTGGTGATAGTAGTCACAAGTCAATTTCAAAGGACTTGTCATAGGAAACATCTCTTGGAAACATGACTGACAAATTACGTACAGTACAAGCACAACCATTAGCACTGTGCTACTATGGAATTCAGAGTTCTAAAGTCATGTAACTATTTGGCACTATAACACTAAAATGACGACGATACTAAATTTACAAAGCAAGATTTCAAAAAATTTTTTCATTGAAACTTTAAATAAATACGCATCTATATAAAACACTATATCAAAAACATACCTTGGAAGAGATAATAAATTATAAAAAATTAACTGTTGGAATAAAAAATTTGAATTTCATATAGTATATTTGTACATAACAACCTAACAACTAATAATTAATTACAGTTAATATAAATCATAATTCCAATGTAATTACAAAATCATTCCATAAAATCAAAATGCTCCGTCATACAGTAATACTATTTCACCATAAAAATAATTTTTAATTCTTTGTTTATAAAAACAACAAAATACTAATGAATTAGTAGCACCTGATCTCGAGACTAACAAAGTACATTATTAACTAAAAATTAAACATTTTTGAAAAAAATATTATTCATAACATATTTCAGTACACAAAAATTAGTCCACATTTAACTTAATTGGAGTTTGGCAAATATTATTACAATAAAATGCTCTGATTTGGTCCTTTTTTTCTTCAAATTATGTCGGCATTGTTGTTAAGCATTGTTGTTTGACGGATGATATTTACCATGATCAATGTATTGCTATCAATGGCTATATTCATTCAAATGTTCATACATTAATATATTCATACGCTATCTTTATATCTAAATAATTCATAAATTAGTTAAAATATTTTCTGTATTGTTTTATAGCGTCTAGTATAAACTTCCACTGTTTTTACATTTGCGACAACTTAGATCAATAGTCTCAGTTTTATGGTTCTTTCATGACCAAACTACTATTTTGCCACTATTCCGAATTTGAGTCCTAAGATGATGCTTCTAAACAGAATAATGCCAATAATTGGGTTTTTAGGGTAAGTTATGTATTAACGTATCAGATCATTTCATGTGGGAATTATGTAAAATTCTGTTGACTGGTTCCCATTATGTAAAGAAGAGAATGACTCTGAATCTCCTGGCGTAAAAATGAATCATGCGATACACTACATAGTTTTGAGTTTGTATGTTTAAAACGACGACTCTTTAGTTAGTAAATTTAGTTCCTAATTATAACTTATTGCTGTCAAAATCCGAATTTTATTCGGAATATATGGTTCTTAAATTTACATTTATAAACAGTATATTTCCAGAATAAGTCATTGTATATCATGTATATGTATACCTAAGGACCCTGGTTTTCCCTGAATGAGTTCCAAAAACGCCATAGTATTTAAAGATCCGAATTTTCAATGTGCTGAATTTGCAATACCAAAAGTTTTCGGTATTATGTTTTCTGCTCTGAATGCACTTGCACAACAATTCTGAATGCACAATAATTCTGAAAAGAACCAATTTTCAGAATTGTTGTTATTATGGAAAAAAACATAACGTCCGAATAAGTACAGGTGTCCGCATAAATAAGTACAGATGGAGAAAGTTTCTGCAAAAACCATGTATAAAAAATTAGGGGGTTGAAACCTTAGATCCCACTCCATGCTAACTCACATCTAACTCACTTTCTCCATGTGTACTTACTTGTGCCCTACCCTGTATATTATCTTCTTAGTAATACAATCTATCCCTTAGGAAATTGCAAATAATGCTGCAGGTTATAACCAAAAACTCTATTTTGGAGCTGCAAAAATTGCACAGAAATTGAACTGCAAAAATTGTTTAATCAAAATACCTAAAAAATGCTGATATGTATGTTTCACTTCTACTAGGGTGCATAAATTCTGGGACTATTAGCACTTTTACTCGTTTATCACGGAGATTTTGCACTTCATCAAATATTTTAATTGTTGTTTCGAATTATGAAAGGTGCGTCGGCGAAGTAATATGAACGTTACACGATAAAGTTGAAAATTTTTCAAGAAAATTAATAAAAATTTTTTTTTTCATGTAAGGTATGTTTGCGTCAATCAAAATTTAAAGTAATCGCTGCTTCAGCAGATGTTCAATTTCATACAATAGCTAAAGTGCAGCATCAAAGGGTCATGAGGTAATCAGTTGGATGTAAGGGTGAGATTATCATAATTCAGTAATATTATATGAGAATGATACCTTATAAATTGTTATTGTATTAAATAAACTTGGATCATTTTTTGAAAAGAATTCTTTTTTGTTGATATCATCATGAAAATTTATAACTTATAAGGGGATACTTTTGAGTCAAATTTTGCAAATATTTTTGCTCTGAAAATTTCAGAAAATGTCAATAGTACGAAATGTTGTTACATAAAAGTTATTATATTGCTACATTATATATAACTGCTACCGCTAGACTTCTAGGGTAAATACGGAACATAAAAGTGATGTATAAAAATCTTGCATAAGGGTCAGTATTTCAATAAAATCTTCATGAACCATAACTATTCTCAAGCTCTAATTCTCTTTCGCACAAGACTCATTACTCCGAGAAGCAGTAATAAGTAAGAGTAAGACTGGATAGCAACCAGTATCAACCGCGAACAAAAAAGCAAGTAATATCAATTGCAATGGACCTAGAATTACATTTCGGTGATGCAATGGGAACACATACTTCAACTATCATTCTAAAATTCGAATGGTGTCAAACCATAGATTTCACTTGTTTTCAATAATAGCATCAACCAAAAGTTTTGTGGAAACTTTAGGAAATTTTGCTTAGGTTAACATGGTACTTATAGAAAACATCTCAATATCTGGAATTATTCCATAGCAAATTTTGGACAACTTATGTTTTTGATGCTACAATAAGAAGTATTGATTAAACTAGCATTGAAATATCAGGAACATGTAATAAACCATTACTTTGGTAAGGGCTAATTTTATTATGCTAATCTGTCTAAAAACAAATTGTTTGAGACAAAACAAAGCCTTTTCATAAATTTACGACAATAATGATGTGATACACAAGCGGTCTAAGAATAGGCCTAAGACAATGTGGCAAACTCAAAGTTTGGTACGGTAAATTAATCTAATTTAAAGAAAATAATTCTCTGCCAATAGTGGTTGTACGACATTATTCAACTTTGGTAATGGCTCTGTGGTTATGTTATGCTGCTACTACAGCATTAAATTCATTACTCCCTTTCACGTGGTGTTACTAAATACTAGTCTTAGGTTTCTGCGTCTTCGTTGGCATTATCACTTGCAACTTACTACAATTTTGCAAAAGATGCAATCACCCGTCGGAAAAATTTGTCCAATATCCTTTTGTCCATTTTGTTGTACAAAACATTAGTGTTCTCCATGACTCTGACTCTGACTCTCATGACTCTGACTCCCAGCGTTTTTGGGAGTCGGGAGTCATTTGATGACTCTGGGAGTCGACTCCCAGACATGGGAGTCATGACTCTTTTGAAACATGCGCTCATGGGCATATGGGACTATTTTTTTACTTTTTTCTCTCACCTACTTTAATCACTTAACCTGATGAAAATGGCTAATTTAGTTTCTTGTTGTCAAGGAAACTTGACTAAACATAAAAAATTTTAGTTTGAGATTTCCCTACCCTATTTTACATTTTTGTGTTATGTGACCTCGGAGTCGAGAGTCATGACTCTGACTCTGACTCAGAGTCGACTCCCAAAGTTCAAGGAGTCAGAGTCATGACTCCGAGAGTCGACTCCTAACATTTAAAGAGTCAGAGTCATGACTCCCAGAGTCCCGGCCAAACTGGGGGTCATGGAGAACACTACAAAACATGTACATATACATTACTTTGTCCGCCGAATTGTGTTGTTTTTTCCTTTCACAATCAAGTTGATTTGAGGAGTTCGGCAAAGGTTCTTGTCAAAATAATTTGATACAATTAAACATTTCACTTTATGTGTCTAGAATGAACAAAATTTGTTTGCAGTTGACTACATGATAGTTCCAATACCAATTTAATTTTGAAATTGATTTGGTTTTCATACTAAATCCGGAATATTACTGCCCATTTGATGATGAATTAATTTGTGACAACAATAAGCTAGATTATGTATTACTGATTTTTGTACAACAAACACTATTAGCAAAACATTTTTGTGTTTGCATATCGAAGACTAACTTTACTTGTAACACAAAAAGGTGTTTGATCAGTTGCTAAAATTTTAATTATGCAATTACATTTTCAGGTGATCTTTCCCATCCGTGGTGTAAAATGTAGAATTCACTACCGATTCTTCCAGGCTTAGAGCATAAATTTTAATTTTGTTTGTCTTCTGGCGACGCGAACGCTGCCAAATATATGTTTTCGAGTATAATTCTGTTGATTGAATAAAATGCATCCAACTTGCATCATACCCGCTCAATCACCCATAGATTCCCGATTAAATTTTAAGCTAATTTACAAAATATTTCTCGTGAATTTGAGTATGCGATACGTGAATCCTTCCAAAATCTAGGGTGGATCATTAATCTGGTACATATTCTCAATCCAATAGAAGTTTACAAAATTTGGAAAATTTGTGCAAAAAAAAATGAATTTTTTTTCCTTTGCTATGATTATACTACTGCCTTTCTTAAATCTTGCTAACGTACTAAGACATATCTCGGGTTTGTTTACCGTCCGATTAACAGAATTTCATAGCTATTGAAGGAAAATATTTTTAAGAATTTTAGGTTTTAGAAAGAAGTACAGCTTACTAACGGCTTTTGCAGATGTTTAGAAAAATTTGCATTTTTAACGCAATTTTTCAAAAAAATTATTTAAATTCCAGTAAAAAAAATTTGAAATTAAGAATTGCAGTAAAATTACCCTTTTATGACATCGACTTTGGCTGACAAAATTTTGGTTAATTTATTCGATTAGATAAATCCAATAAAACAGGCAATTATTTTTTGACTGTATAAATTTTTTTATGTATTTATTTATTTATACTCAGTCTCTACAAAGTTTTTACTTGGAACAAGAATTTTTAGCATTTTAGCAAGAGTTTCATCATTTTATAGGCGACAAAGGTTTATGATCTCAACATTTTTGTCAAGTTTTCTAAATCTTTAGCAACATTCATGTTTTTTTTAGCAAACATTTTACTGTTTTTTGATTTAAATTTCAGTGTTTTTAATAAAAAAAATGTTCCGTAGTATACATAGCTTGTTTTGCGTAACTAAAATTTAATTCTATTATGAATTTTGTCTTGATTATGAATAATATAACATTGTTGACGCTTAGCCAATAATGTATGTTGTATATTGAAAATTTTTTTTTGGCAGTTTAAAGATTATTATGTGGTAGAGTGATGATTAATACTTCCTAAATGTGATTAATCACAATTTCATTTCAAATCTGATATATTTTATATTTTCATCATTACACTTGAACTACTTGATCCATTAACTATCAAATGAGACGGATATCTCAGGTCTGATTCGGTATATATATATTTTTGTGTAAATCTGACCCTGATACTTAATACAAAATAGCGAAACAATAATTTTTAATTTATTACGCTCAATTTATGCAAATAGTCCCTTCAAATTGTAGCATTTCCTTCCTGGAATTGATTGCATTAATAGTATTTTTAATCCTTTAACAAAATAAAATTCATTAAATATTTAATAATTTAATTTCTATTTCATTACGTCACAAAACTAAATTTTTGTCACAATGAATCAGAAAAAAATATCAAAGGAAATACAGTAAACCTCGGATAAGCTGGATTTCAAGGGACCGGAAAATATGGTTCGTGGTAACCGAGGTTCGGGTTAAGCGTAAGCCGAACATACAACTTGGGGAATAATTTGTTCGTCTTAGCTGAGGTAGTTTTAATTTACCATTACTTTATAATAGTAAGTTGTTGTGGAGACTAAAAATGACTAAAAATATATCATTGGTTCATTTTCTGTAGATTCTTTAAAAATTGATCAATTAATTGGTGTTCGTGTTAACCGAGGTAAAAAAGTATGTGCCTTATGGACTGGGACCATGGAAAGGCGTTCGTGGTAGCCGAGGGTTCGGCTTAGCCGTTCCATTTATACACAAATTCCCTATCTATTGGTTATATCTAATTCATTTTTGTGCTCGTAAGTAACACTGGTAGTGTAGCTCAGTCGGTAAGAATTCATGAAATAAAAGTATGCAAGCAAAGTATGGAAGGGTCCGAATTCCACTGGTTGAATGTAGTTTTGCAATCCGTTTTATATGTCCAACATTTGTTTAAAAGTGTCATTTAGAATTTTTGGTAAGGTGAAACCAGTACAATTGATTGTACAAAATAGAAAGATATTCTCAACTCGGAACTTTTAGGCATTATGTCAAAAAAACTGAGCACAATTTTGGTCCATTTTTCAAAATAATTGACTGTACAAGACGTCTTTTACAATATGTACATAAATTAAAATCAACGAGCAAGGATAACCTTTAGCAAAAGGGAATTAATGGTGCATTGAAGGCAATCAGAAAATCTGTAGGGCAAACTTTAATAAGTTGTAAATATAAGTTGTAAAAAAGTAACATTAGTAGAGGCTAAACTGTAAGTAGGAATGATTGCAAACTGCCGAATTCTAAAACTTTCACCCGATGTATCTAAACACAACTAGGGAACAGACTAAAGGGAACATGAATTACATAAATCCAGTTTTGTTGTTCGCGGTTAATAAACTAAACATTTATATAATAATATATAATCCGATGGAGAAATTAGTTGGCTACCACTTTTTGTTTCCTAATGTCGTATATTCTTCTAAATATGTAGTCTCGAGTCCTTATATAAAATGTTTGACTGTATAATAAAATTAAAAATTATGAAATTATATACTAGAAAACTGCATTTACAAATTAAACTAATGTTAAATTAAAATTTCCATCCAATTAATAGTAAGTTCAATGTTGAATTTTGAGCCAATTTACTTATTACTCTCGAACCAAATAGCATTGAGCCCTCAAAGTTCTCGCCGCGAGATTTTTTGTTTTTTCTTTCCAAATGTGCGCGTCTTCTCATTTAAACTTTTAGGTGGTGAAGTTAAAATTTAATTCTTAATTCAGATAATTCTTATTTATTATTTACATTTACCTTGCCACCAAAAATTCAAAAAGACATAGTGTTAAAGGTAAAAACCATTTCTAATTAAATTGAAGGAGAGTGTACAAGGAGTTGGGCGGGAGACATCTGATAGCAAGAAATTTCTAGAAAAAATTGGAATTAAAAATGTGATTCAGGCAACTGCTATAGCATGTCAACGTATCAAAGGTGTTACTTGCGCCACATTAAAGACTTCCGAGACACAAGGTAAAAAATTTTTGATGTAATGAAAATCAAAAATGAAAGAAATGTAGGCAAATTCTTTTAAATGATACACAAGTCCAAAACTCAAAAATATGAAAAGAAATATTGGATTCGCGAGATAGATTAATTGAAAGAAACGTTGAATTAACCAAATCTACTCAAAATCCTGTTCTAAAATTAGAAAATTCTATTTATAGCAATATCTGTGTAGAAATTTTTGAAACTCTGGACGACATTTCGTTCAAAGAGTAAATCACAATACAATACAATTGATTGACTGCCGCACACAACTCCAATTTTGAGATGTTTGTTTGGAAAATTGTCATATGCGACTCACGCCGAGGGCTCAATGCTATTTGGTTCGAGAGTACTTATAAAATGGAGTTCTGCGGAAGTGTCAAAGATTTCTTAACTCAGCTTAACTAAAAAAAACTCCGGACATGCTGTACTACAAAATAACTTGTTTCCTAGGTTATAGATAGTCAAAAACTTTCGGTTTGTTTCAAGATAGTACATCATTAGTACCAACTACCAAGTACGAATATTCTGCGTACAACATCCTACATCCAGTCTAATCTAAACTGTCGGACTTGCTTGAAAAATTATCTGTTGTTTGTAGTTTCCCGTAAGTTCTATTATACTTTTACAAAAATTGAAAAATAGAATGGCTCCTCTTAATATCAAAATGTTTTTAAGAAGTTTTTATTCATCTAAACTTTTCCTACACAAATTTTTCGTAATAAATTTAGCTTGGAAATTGTTGAAGCAAGAAGTTTCTGATGGATGATGAGAATGCCAAGATTACATTTTCCATGAACATAGTGGTAGCCACTATAGTTATATGTATGAAATTTCTTTCGTAATTTTCATTCAATGATTTTTAAACTTTACCGATCTGTAAGGTAGCACTAATAGCGAAGAATTATTTATTCAATATGGTTAAACCATATGGTATATGGTTTATATGGTAATTGCCAAAGGAGTGAATGTGATTTACCCCGTCTTTAACCAACAATTAGAAATTTATATTCTTCTCCCAACACTCAATATTTCTCGTTTGTATAACACATTTTTATGTTGAGCCACCATCTTTTACAAGTTGTAAATGAGGCAGTAATATGTTTTAATAGAAATCTGTTAGGAGACGTGCTGGAGGAGAAAGATTTTGCTCGATAACATTCATTTCTTTATATTTCTTGGAATAAAACAAAGGAGCTATTTTCGTGACAAAAAGAATTTGGGTAACTTTTTCCATTTGGGATCCGAATAAATTGTATCTTATTTTGAACCATTTGAGTTTATGGTAACGGTCCTCCATATTATTCTGGTCTCACAATTTTCCACATTTTGCTCCTGCCGACAAAAACTTATATAATATTTACTATTGCCAAACCAAAATCCATTGTTATCGCCTACCACATTTCAGCTAAATCCAGATGAAAGTTTTATATTGGATTCTGTAAAGAATGTTTAGAATATAAGATCAGATTGATATAAAAAAAATTTCTGGTGTGATGCGCGAAATACAATTTGAATATTTTGATATTTCCTGGAGGTTACGTTGTAATGTTCCGTTGGCAATGACTCAGAAAATCGAGAAATAAAAATTATTTCGCGGAAATTTTTTATGGCAAAAGTAAATTTAAATAAACATTAGCGTTCATTAATAATTTAGGAGGCATATCAGGTTTGGAAAAATTTTCTTTGAATCTCGCAGAATAATGTTTTCATTTTTTTTGTCTCAAAGTGGGTTAATATTCAGAAACCTACTTTAACTTCAGAAACTAACTCCATTCAACTTATTACATGTGGTATCCAACGAGGAAAAGCTTAGTAATCGGTTTTGTTGAGACTCTTTTGTATGTGAAATATAAGTTAACGAATGTGTTCACACTGTAATCCGAAAAAAGTCAACTTTCTCCAATATAAACCTACTTGCCAACTTCCTCTTAAACAACGAAATTATAAAAAATTTGGACTCTTTCCTTATGAAATTTCTGTTACTTATACTATCCACTTCCAAGACTTAAGTTTATAAATAAAGAATCTTGTGTAATATTCTTTTTAACAGTAAGTGTGATAACTCAATTGTTCGACTTTTCCAAAAACATTTGAAAATTACAACAATATAATTTAGCAGTTTTCACTACACTCCTAATAATTTGGCGCCAATACCCACTTTTTGCTGACTGAGTTTTCTTATATATTTTGTAGCTAACTCAATTACTTAAGGTTGATAGTATGAAGTGGTCGTATATCTCAATACAAACGTCGTCTCTGTAGCAAACAAACAAGCTCAAGCGTTAAGTGTGAGTAATGGCTATATCAGTTCCAGGAGTCCTTTGGGACCTTTTTCCGACATGTTTCATATATAAAAAGTGCTGAGCTGGAAAAAACTATACAGGTCGTTGGAATCTCATGAGGGATTTTGATTCCGAAGATACTCCAAGCTCTTTATTCAAGTAAATATCCGAGACTAACAAAATAGTGCCCATTTGGTAGTTTCATTTTGCACCATTCTGACAAGTGATGTGATCTGAATACGTAAATTTGTCATATTGTATTTTAGAGTTTCACAAAATATCTAACTCCGTTTTTTTGATGAATTCATCTAAGTTTGAGGTTTAAAATAAAATCTTTTACAAGGAGTGGCAATTCCAATTACATACATATTACAAAAAGAATGGACGCCATTTTCCATAAAATTCTGTTGAAATGTAGTAAAAAGTGAAAAGAAAGAGGAGAAAGTTGTTGCAAAAATAGTACCAAACTTTACTTTTCAGTGAAAGTGTTCAACAAAAATTAAACAACGTATTCTGAATTTCACTTTATTTGATATATTAAAATATTTTGGTCAAATTTGCTGAATTTTAAATTTTATATTTAGAACATGAAATATCAGAGAAAGCAATGACAAATTACGAAAAAACAACTTAATATACTAGGGGTCTACCAATAGCGTGCGTGGATTTGCGTGAGATTGTGTAAGGTTCCTCTTTTACGTGAAATTGTGTGTTTGTGTAAAAACCAAGAGAGATTTGACGAAATTGTATCCTCTCTCATTGGTTAGACTCACTAAGCCCATCCCACTTGAGTGAGATTGTGTAAAAAATGAACCTTACACAATCTCACGCAAATCCACGCACGCTATTGGTAGACCCCTACTGTTAAAATGGAAACTTCGGTTATATCACGCTAATGTAATCTGCTGTTCTGAGTTCTGGAGAACAATTGAAGGCAAAAATGTTCAATAGTTGAGTCGTTGGCTCGTAACGAATATGTAGAAATTTTTTCTGTTTATTTGTCAATGACTAGCGTGCAACAAGTATGAAGCAAATAAATAAATAAAAACGTAAAACGGATTAATGATGTACTCATTGCATAAATCGTCCTATTGAATGAAACAATTTAACTTCCAAATTCATGAGTTTAATTACAATGAAAGAGGTATTTGGCATTTGCAAGGAGTATTTGAAAATAAATCTTAATTGATGATTTATATTTTTTCCATTTCAGTATATGCAAATTTCTTCTATATGCAGGTTGAGTTGAAGTCATATTGGATTGAGAATACATTCGAGCTAAGATTCACCTGTGGTCTGCTCGGCTCGTTAAAATTTCAGCTCAGCACGCCCCATGGCTCAAATGAGTTGGAAAATGTAATCTTAGCTGAGCTCGTAGCAAAGCTAGCTCTAACTGCTCACGAGATAACTTGTTAGTCTTAGGTTTATTAAATTAAAAACTATACTATTAGTACCAAGTTATGTCTATAAAAGTAAATTCCTTAGCAACGTAGAACTGTACGTCGGAGCGTCGCCTCTCCACTACGCGACTGGAATTCTTATTAATTTTAACTAAAGACAGTAGAAATAGAACGAGAAATGCCGTTGCTAGTGTTTGTGAGTCGATGCTTGTGTTAATAGTTTCTTTGGTAGATAGAACAGTGGAAAAATTTACGTAATTAAGCAATTGTAATTTATTATAGTTATAAGTTCAAAGGTTAGAAGATATAGGTTTTAGGCGCAGTGATATGACAAAATATATTTATTCACCGGTCGGTTTTATGGCGTGTTATTAATCATTATCAGAGAGACAAAACATGAAACGCTACATTATTAAAGCAATTTTAATGAAAATTTAGATTTACCAGTACGAGTTTCGCCTAATTCTGCTTTCCAGTAAGCATTACGCTCTTTTCCGGATATAATCCACACGCTAAGCATGACATTAGGTTTATTTGTTGAAGGGAATTGCTAAGGCCGTACCTAAATAAAATATATTTTGTTTGCCATCTTGAAGCGAGGTCATTCTTAAATAAACTATCAACGCACATGCTTGCCACAATCATCCAGGATACCCATTAATGGTTTGGATGTGGGATCAAGAAACTCCGAAAACCTTTCAGCAAAATGCGTAATGAGGTCCTAAGATGTTTTGGAAATTTTTCATTTGAAACTGAGCAATGTTCGGGGTATCATCCTCATTTTCGTAAAAGTCGACACCATCTTCATTGAAATTACTTCCTAGCTTTGTTTTCTTTGAATACAGTGTATAGTTTTTAATTAGTATTTGGAATCAGAGAACATTAATCTAACTAATCTCAGTAGTACATGAATACGGTATTTTTCTAAGTGAATTAGAAATGGATTTATGTTGAAACCTTTGGTATTGCTGCCAGATATAATATAAAACTGCAAAACTGGGGAAAAAAATGATTTCCAGCAGCCTTAGATCCATATTCCAAATATGACTGAAGTATGGAATTTTGCACAACGCAGTGGCATAAAAGTTTTCCTAATTCCAGAGGTCGTTTTATAATTAATTACAATCCACGTTAGGATGAATTTATTTTTTAAACTTAAATTCAATATATATTAATGTGTGGTTTTCGTGTCGGAGCTAACATTTGATTTGAAGATGATACGGCAGGTAACCATTTAATATATTTTCACTATATTACCTAACCTTGGGACTTTGTTGTTATGAACATGCTTTTCCTGAAGCAATAATAGTTTAATGTTGATCAACAACTAAAAGTTGTGAATTTTGGATATTTTGGCATTTAGACTATTTAGTCGTTGGAATTAAATTAAAGCTTGGACATATTTACTTTGACATTTTTATCTGTGAACATTTTTATTTTGGACGCGACAAAATCATTACCCAAGGAAAAAGGAATTGCAAAACTTGAGCATCAAAATTTATTCCCAATATTAACTAAAATTGAATTAGATAAATGTCTTTATGCAATTAAACTGTAAAACCACGAACTACATACACGCTTTTTGGAAATATGTGGAAACACAATAATATTTATGTGGTTATAATGCGAAAAACAAAAATTATCAAAAAGTAATTGCTTCGCTTGCACACTTTTTAGTTCAATCTAATAATCTCACAGGACACGATTTTACCATTGCTGTGTAAGAGAATAGATGAAAGTGAAACAATGGATTTATTCCGTTGATCTCACTGACTAAACCTCCGATTTAGACTTACAGGTTTCATCCAGTCTGGATGCATTTTCTTGAAATTTATCAAGATTGCTTCAAGATTTACATTTTTACTTCAACATGGAAAATTTTCTAATCCATTTCAATTTCAGGTTACGTCAATTCTACTTCCAAAATTTATTTTTGATACATTCATACTTCCAGTCTGCATACGGACTTCCATTGTTAAAAAATTTCCATTTTTGTAAAGTTGACACTAGTTCAACTTTTCATGGAATGGATGAACTCTGTATTTTCTTTTCGCCCCTTTGTTCTCTTTTCTAAATACAATAGTTAATGTAAGAAATAAAATTTACTACAGTTTAATACAAAAAAAAATTTTTTTTCAAAAAAAAAATTTGAAAAAACTAAATTTTTCTTTTCAAAATTAAAAAATATATTTTAAAAAATTAAAAAAAAAATTTTTTTTTCACAAAAATTAAATTTTCTTTTAATTTTTCACAAAAATTATTCAAAATTGGTGCAAAACATCCTGAATAGGATTTGAATAGGTGATTGATATAAAATGATATCCTGTCTATTTCCAAAAATACATTTTAGTTCTACAATTTATTTTTTGGAAATGGAAATGAAATGGACGGGATCTTGAAATGATTTCTGTAACTATAAATTGACACAAAAATATTGATATAAAATGGACATGATATGAACTGGATCTTGACTGCATCTTGATAAAAAATTTGGAAGTCTAAATCGGGGGTAAACCCTCGGTTTAGACTTCCAAATTTTACCAAATTGTTTTACCAATGAAAGGATAATGTTAATAAATCTATGTGCTTACATATAAATTTAGTGATTAGAGCCTTTGCTTAGTAGTAGTCTTCGAAATTGAATCATTGTATGGCAGCTGCCATACAGGAATAGAAGTTCCCCAGGTGAGAAATATTTTAAAATATATGTTAATATAACCCAAATTTCATAAATATGAAATTTTCAACCATGTTTGAAATATTTAGGTAACTACGTGAATATTCTTATGTTTCTCAACAAATTTACTACTTTACTTTTGATCAAGTTTTTAAAAGATTTATCTTGTAAATAACTTTTTTTTGTGGTAAGCAGTATGTTTTTTCGATATAAATTTTAAAATTAGCTACCTCGTGATAATAATTATTTTGCGGTAAGTGATACAATAATCTAGAAATGTGACTAGCAAATAATCAAGTCTATACCAATACTAGAACAGAAGTTATGATTTTGGAACATTCAAATTTCTGAAATATCTTTTGAAAACCCAATCCATGACTGCATCGATCCAAAACAAAATAAAAATTTTAATTTTCAAAAAAATTCAACTTCTGTTGCTATGATTTTGAAAATTAGATTCAGTTTGTACCATGTGTGCCAAGAAAATTTTCAAAAATTCAAAAATTAATCGGAGTGGAAGAAATATTGAATACCACTTGCAACCCCTGAAGCTAATTGGTAGATAGCGTCCCATCATGATGACTAGTCATCGCACGCAATTCCGAACTACGTCCCATCTTGATGGAAGTATATCGCACTATCTCATACATGAGTGTGCGGCAAACTTCCATCGAGATAGGAACTGGGTATCCTGTGCGATGATCTTCCATACAAATGCTTTTCAAATTTTTAACATAAGAATTTTGAATTTTTTTTTGATTTATTTTATTCACGAACAACCATCTACACTTATTCATTCAATGTTTAGCAAAACATATAGGCCAAAGGCAGTAGAACAAACTCCTAAATTGTCGACAGATTTCAAAAAAAATTTTTTCAGGAACTTCTGGTTTGAAAATGCGTGCGGCAAACTTCCATCAAGATGAGGTTTAAAGGGATACATGAGTCTGATTTGTTTTATTTTCATATTTTATTTAGCTGGTACAACACTACTCAAGACTCATCACCTTTAGGCTTAACCGTAACTCCGATTAAAAATTTTGCCATTATTTATGCATTAGCATTTTCTATGAAACTGTGAAAGATACACCTAACTTCAAAACTATATATAAATATATTTTACGATTAATACTAATCTATCCGGCTTAAGCATAACTTTGTCACATGCCAGTGGCGATTAAAAACGTAATTCATTCCTCACCTGGATTTATTGTCGGTGTAAGGAGTCGTGAGAAAAATTATCAAAATTATTGTCTGAATATTTAGATCATGTAGGTGTGAAAATGTCATAATTGAAATTCCAACGTGTAGTCAAATAGATTCCATAGAAATGACTTTAACATCTGAAAATAGGACATGAATAAAATTTGTCACATTAAATTAGTTTGAGTTATTGTAATTGGATCAGTTGAAAAATTACGTAACCAGTGACAATCTTATCCTTTTTTTACACAAATAAACAATTATTTTGCTGAATTTTGAAAAAAAACTTTTGATTGAAGGTACGAATATTGTAGATAAAACCAGTGGGAAATAAAATTTCAGCTGAGTTTTCAAATATTATAACTTTGAAATCCAGTGTCATACATAAGTTTGAGTAGGTACTATTGGAAAACAGGCCAAAAGTGGCAGTTTTGATTGAAATTTTATGTAAATGGGAAGAGGCTGTGAGATATATCACACTTTGATATCCGATTCTCTACTTTTACGACTTATTTTGTAGAAGAGAGCGGAAGATATGGAGAAATTGTAAATGAGACAAGTATAGTTTGCCGAAGTTTACGACTTTTTTTGCCACTAGAAGACAGGAGCTAGAAACTATGACAATTCATGGATCAATACGCAAGATTTATTTGGAGAAAAAAGATGAACGAGTCAGCAAACACAGGAAAATGACAGATATTAAAATGTGGAAGAAAATTTTCAGAAAAGAAGTTTACTTAAATTTACATAAATTTTTCTGCTATATGCAACCACAATAAAAATGGTGAATTAATAGATTATTCTCAGAAATTACTGAGTTGATAGTTAAGTTGTGTGTTTACAAGCAACGAAACGGAGCAAGGGCTGATGGGTTAAAGTTAGTACAGTTTAAAATAACAATACTAATAATTTAAAACGTTCAAATTTAACCTTCAAAAATTTCTATTTTCAATTTTGTTTCAATTATTTTGATTTAAATCAGTCAAAGATGGATGTTAGTTTAATCGTAAATTGTTTTTGGGCCATTCGCCTAACTAAAGTAAAGTAAAGTGGTCAATTTAGATCAGAAACACTACAATTTACTTGGGTACTGTATACACGTTCGTCAGAGATGAAAAATAGGTATTGATGTTGTTAAACTAGATGGGTCAGATGGAAGGAAAAATAAAATTGATTTACGAAGAAACCAGTCAAGATGTTATTACTTATTGATTCAATGTTTGAAGTTAGGCGAGTCGACAATTTAATGCGTTTCTGATATTAGACATTCTTCGCACCCGAATTTCTTGGTGTGATGGGGACCAAAAAGAGACGAAACTTTTATAATCAAAGGAAATGATGTATTACTCCAATTTATGAATACTTGACTGAAACAATTTCTAAACATAAAAATACGATATCCAACATATGGCAGAGTAATCTCACAATTGTGGTAGTTTTCTTTGAAGCGCCGTCGGAAAAAAAATCCACAGTTAGTGATGAAATGTTTTCCTTTAAAAACGAAAACGAAAATTCGTTTCCTTTCCTTTTTGTTTTAGGATTTTTGAAAACGAATCTATTCGTTTCCTTTCCTCTCCTTTTCGTTTTCAGTTTCCAAGGAAACGAAAAAGAAAGGAAAGGAAACAGAAAAAGGATTTTTCTACTTAATGTGCACGAGTAGTTAAGTTTGAGTGGTTGTTGAGTGTAGAAATTCAAAAATTTAAATAAGTGAATCCTTTTGTTACGAGATTGTTAAGTGAACACGACTTTTGTTAAGTGTTTTTAATAAGTTAAGGTAGGTTTACGGAAAACTATGAGAGGGATGCGGGAAGATATGGGAGGGATGCAGGGAGACAAGGGAGGGGTGCGAGAAGACAAGAGGAGAGATGCGGAAAGATATGGGAGGGATGCGAATACACAAGGGAGGGGTGCGGGAAGATATGAGGGGAGGATGCGGCAAGAACTAAATATGTGTGTTGTGGGAAAGAAAGTGCCCATGCCTGATGGGCAGGGGAAGGAGTGCGCCATGTGGCGGAAGGGCGTTGTCCCAGCATACTGGATCAGGATCTGGGACTGGCTGGTTCTCCTCTCTCTTCCTAAAATATAATTATTTATTTATTTGTATTCTTTTGTTTGTGTTTGTTTGTTGGAGTAAAGTGATTGGCTGTTGCCAATCACTATAGTAAATTATTATTATTTATTTGGTTGTGTTTGTGTTGTTTGAAGTCCCAGGAGGGACTTCATTTATTGGACTTTTTGGGTTGTTTGTCCCTTACGGGACTTAGTGTATTGTTTGCCCCACCGGGCTATTGGATCCCTCGGAGCCACCATCTCCATCATCACATCCTTCCAGGTACCTTTTTAGGTACCCATCCCCACTTACTTTATACTTTCATTCATTCAGCGGCACTTTCCGCTCCTCAGTGGGTAGAATTAGGAGGAATGCGGGGAGACAATGGGCGATTCGAGAAGACAAGGGAGGAATGCGGGAAGACAAGCAGGCATGTGGGAAGAAATGGGACGGATGCCGGCACGGAGTTAATGTATATTAGTAGAGATCGGAGGAATGCGGGAAGACAAGAAGACAAAGATAACAATGTGAGCCTGGTTATTAATGAATCCTATCGCTCGGGTCACGAATTGGCTCAAAATGTTGGATCCAAATCCTGCGGGCTAAATCCTAATCTAAAAACTGCAGGCAATGCCGAGTTAACCAAATTGTTGATTAATACTTTTTTACATTTGTTATTATGGGGATGTTACTTTAGAAAAAAAATTCGTTAGCTTTGCTAAATTTGATTAAAAAAAATTTGTAAAAAAAAACGTTTTCGTTTCCTTTCCTTAACTTTCCGTTTGCTTTCCTTTCCTTTTCGTTTTAGGATTTTGATTTCGTTTTTGTTTTCGTTTTCAACCTGATGCTTTCCTTTCCTTTTCGTTTGCGACGAAAAACGAAAGGAAAGGAAAGTTTTCATCACTATCTACACTTCCATTTGACGTGAAAGAAGTTATCAAAAAATAATTCAATTTACTATGTCTTTTATTCTACGGATCTTTCACTACTCAAGGCTCTTCAAAAATAATATTTTTCTACGCATTTGCATTACATACATTTTTCGTCATTCACTATTCTAATCCAAATTTGATGCTGAATATCGTGTTTTTTTTTTCAATTGTGGCGTTTGAGCGAAATTTGCTTTAATTTGCCAACTCATAGCTTCTCGATAAAAAAATTAATATGAATTATGCAATACGTCACTTAAATTCTATGGAAGATACTATTGCCTTAAGCTCTGCAACAGGGAAAGCAGTGCCTTGATAATAAAGGGTCAAACTATGTATACGATATACAAAATTTTTTGGATAAGCTCATAACAGTTTTGGAAAAACAATTGGAAAGTAAGGTGACAAAAAACATCAAGTATTTACTATCGCTATAATCAAACTTTAGAAAGTTCAAACATTGAGGGGTTCTTTAGAAACAAGGTGAAAAACAGAAAAGAAAGAACTTTGTTTCTTTTTATTTTATGAGCAAGTAACTGGAGTGTTCAGAAGTTGTTTCTCAAGGTTGTAACTGGTCGCCATATCTATTCGTCGTTTTAGATTATTACAACTCAATCTGTGGATAATACCTTAGGACGGAAGGATCAATTACTCAAGTTTCATTTCTTAAAAACGACTTTCCATCAAAATTTGTCTAGATCATTAAGAATTTTTCATATTTGTGAAAAGTTGTCAGCATCAGTTACTACCAGTAGACTAGATTAGCAGTAGTAGAGGAAAGGAATCATTGTGTTTGTCCGTTTATACATTCATATCCCGTTCTGAAATAAAGATAATTTTCTTCAAAACTGTTGCTTCTTAGACAAAGCGTGGTATCTGTTTTTTGAAAAAGTGATACTTGTGGGTTGGTGGTTGATTATTTGCAGCACTACTCCAATTTTGTTGGGATATAAATACTTTCATTAGTTACAGTTTATATTCCACCTAACAATGGTTTCTGCCTATGGAAGCAATGATTGCAACCGCAGCTTTTGATGTTATTGGTATTTCAATGATTGGTATTTCTAACATGCTCTAGTTAATTTGTGTATTTGAAAACTACTTATATTTCAAAACACTTAACCGCCTAGGTCTTTTCTGCGACATAAGTATACAGATTCCATTTTCACTTTTGAATTAAAGCCTAAGAGAAAATATATTAGTTTACTCCTTGCCTGTGTTACTAGATTCCAGGAAGTTATTTTTGGTACTAAAATACCTAAACTTTGGTTACCCATGTACAAGTCAGTCGTTCCATGCAAGATTAGTCGGTGACGGTTGATCTTCACGACATGCTATCGAAAATACAGTCATTTCTTTCTATACTGATATTCTTAGTTTTCGTTCAAACACAAAAGGATTGATTCTGTTTCAGTCAGAAACGCAACATTCTGACTGCAAAGCGTTTATTACCCGTTCTTACAAAGATGATATTAAAATTATAAGAAGTTGCTGTTCATTTCATTCTGTACTGCTTTTTTGGTTAAAAAAATAACAAAATAGTTATGCAAACATCTAAACTTAAGTTCCAAACCTATTTGCACCTTATAAAGTGAAAGAATTTGATGCAGTCTAAGTTCACTGCTTAAACGTGAACTGCACTCCAAAGAGATATTTACGTTACATAGTCAACTACAGTCAAAACTCGAAGAAAAGTTATATTTTTATTTGAATTTGCGTTTAGTCAATAAAAATAAGACTTTATTTACTTTACATATTATTTAACGAGTAGCTTCTCACATGTTTAACATAATGTAAATGAATTGAAATTTTTTAGTAAAATTGGAGTGGCGAAAGTAAATTTGTTTGATATAATCTACTTCATCTCTAGAAGAATGAATAAAATTTCAAAAATAAATTTTTGGATTTTCTCTTGTACGTTTATTAATGGCTGAAGATGCCCAGGAAAATTTTATTTTTTGGGCAACTACATCAAGTGGAATTCGGGGTACGAATGTATTTGTAAAATTTAGAAACATTTTTGGCTAGTTTCGTATTTTTTTAGATGATAGGTGGATGTTAGACACACTTTAGAGGTAGATGTAGTAGATCTGAACTTACTACCTACAAGTTGACAAGATTCTTTGAAATATGACCCGATTATTTGAAAAATTAGGATAAAAATAGTTCGTGTTGTCAAAGCGAAGCTCCTATTGTCACTTTCACTAAAATTTCAACGGTGAAGTGTGAGAAACAGGAATGAAACTCAGACTGAAGAAGATCGTTGATTTCTCGGATTCTCAAATTTCTCTGTTCATCTATTAGGATGAGTAGAACTTTCCCTTTTGCTGTGAGTATGCGTGATTTCTTCTGTAGAATTTCTCATAGCCTGTGCAAAGTTAATTCATATTCTTGGTATGTATAAAACATGACTTAAGGACGATTTTCGTAAAATTTTATAGCTTTTTATTTGCGCATCGATTATTTTCTGATACAACAATTTACATTTCATACAAGTTTACAATCACAAGTTGAAATTTCATAGATTCTCGTTTACCTTTTATCCGATTCAATCTGTTTTAGGTATATTTGGATATAAATCTTAATTAATCATATGTATATATATATATATATTTCCATTTTACCAAAACCAGCTTTGTTCTAATGAACTGGATATTTGGTTTCAACTTATACGGGACACCTATACTGTGTTATTAGAGAATTCGCGCAACTATGAAAATAATAATCTATGTGCATAAAAGTAAACCCTTGGACTTTTTTTGTTAGTTAATGTAATGTTAGAATGTTATTTCTATATAATATTCTCTCAACTCTATAACTATATCGCCGGCTCTGTTTTTCATTACAAAAATAGTACTTTTTTGGGAATTTTTTTTCATCTCAGAAGGTCGTCACATATTGTTTTACTTTATAACCAAAAAATCAACCATACTGTGATAAGTATTAACTCGTCAGGCTATGGATTGACCATCTTGAATGCTTCTAACAAAATACATTCCCTAAAGATAACATTTAGTTAACTCCAGTTGAATAGTTACTTAATAGATTCATGATTAACTTTGAAACTATCAATACTGATAAAAAATATCAAAACTAACAATATGATACAATTATGGTTAACTACTACTTATTGAAATCAATTATTTTATTCTCGTGCAAAATATTCGTCATATTTTTAATGCAGTATACACTTTAACTAGGAATGAGTAATTGTTCAATTAAAATTTATATTAAATACTAACCATAAAGCAAGGTATTATTATTAGTTACATAGCTAGATTTTAATTGAATAAATGTAACTCCGAACTAATAAATGTTAAACTTTCGGAAGATAGTATGATGACAGATTTTTGTTTAATCTCTCTATGAGTTAAAACTCGGCGCCTCCTTTGCCTAAAGTGCTAGTCTTAATAAAGCTAAAGTTGACCCCAAGCGAAAAATATATCATTATGGCTGCAATTTTTGAATAAACTCGTTTGACAAATTGTCTGATAAACTGGATTGTGTTTTTTTAAGGCTAAACTAGCAGTTTTAATTTCACTGTGGAAAAATTGGTACTGTTACTTGTCCTGAGACAAAGCGTCACGTCACGTGCACAACAACGCCATGCATAAAAAAATCTTTATTACAATATATTGGTCTCGATTTTCAGATTGACACTGTCGAAGCAACAAAAGTTGATTCTTTGGAGCATTATATTCTTATACGGAAATAATTCAAAAAATGCAAAATTTGAACATGTGAGAACATTTCAAAATTGCACGAAAACTTTAAATCATCACTATAACCGGATTGTAAACTAATGGTATAAGTTGCACCAATAAGATGGTTCATGGTATTGTTGGTGGACAATTTCTTATGCATTCATAGCACAACACTGCTCAGAATAGACTAAAACAAAACTGGAAAACCGGAAATATCTTGCTAGTCCTGAAAATTTACTTTGTTAGAAAGTGTAAATAATTTAGGGAATCAAAATCCCCTGTGTAATCCAACACATTCTGTTGAAATTTTCCAGCTCATCACTTTCTTACATATAAAACATTTCGGAAAAAAAGTCTCAAAGGACTTCTTCAACTGATGTAACCATTACTCACACTTAACTTTTGAGTCTATTTGTTTGCTGCAAGAAACAGCGGAGGTATTGAGATATATCAAGACTTCGTACAGTCGACCTTAAGTAATTGAGCTAACTGCATGAAATTTGAGTCAAATAAAGAAAACAATGAAATATTGAGATTCAAGTAAACACGAATGAAGTGGTACAGTTTTTGTTTCTTAAAATTTTAATAGCATGGATAAAAAAATAACTGATATTATATATCAGTTATAGGAGGAAGATTAGGAAGAGGAGGAGATTCAGATTCTTTTTCCAATCAAAAGAGTAAGTATTTCACTGCACAGAATGAAATAAAAGGACAAAATGCCTTTCCGCTCCAACACCTTTTCTGAGTATAAACTTTTATGATGAATATTTTTGTGCTTCATTAAATACTGAGAAAAGGTTGTGACTCAACATAAAGAGACAAACGAGTTGAGACGAGTATTGGAAAAGGGAATATGAGTTCATAATTTTTCTTTAAGACGTAAAAATCAGAGAATACTTGTTAATCAAATTTTATTTGAAACAAATTATGAATATTTGCGTTTAACAATTTCAGTTTTGCGAGAAGACATTCCGAAACGTAAGTTTATCTTACAACTATGTTATGATACAATCTGATATCATCACTCTTTCTTACAACTGTTGTATATGATACATCTAATGCAACTAGGATGGTTTATTTAGGACGGAATTTTCTATCAATGTACAACATTTTTCTCACCTACATAAAATTCTGTTAGCAAATAGAAAAATCCAATAATTGTTAACCTGGCTGTATAATAGTTTACCCCAAGTAAATAATCGCACAAACATGACTAATTTTATTTCCTCCACAATGTGAATATAATTACTATAAGTATGAATCTACAGCTAAAGTTATATCGAACTCTATGTTTACATGCTACTAGTATGTTCTAAGGATAAATAATATTTCCGGTAATAAAATATCAGTTTATATAATTCTCAAAACGAAGACAAACTGTCATGGAGAATGAAAAGATTAGGCGTTCTTCATTTTGCCGTTTCAGTTATAATGTCCCTTTTCATCATCTGATGGAGATTAATTCTTATGGGAACATAAATTCGATATGGGTACATAGCCTTCTCATTTTTTGTTGTAAGACATCCCAAGGGGATGGTCAATTTTGAGGGTTCACATTTTTTTCTTTAAAAGGGATAGAGGATTATAAGTAGTAAAACAATCAACATACGCTCAACTCCAGCAAACACACTTAACGGTTTTATGCTATTGTCACTACCACCAACCTTATAGGACCATTCTTTATCTTTTCTAAGGCTACATGCACATAGAGACGCGACAGCAAATTTTACAAACGCGACGACAATTTTTCTGAATCGCGGTTACAAAAACGAATATGCAATCGTAGACTCAATAACACATAGCATCAGCTACGATTCCGATTGAAATATTCCATTGGAAGAAATGAGCAATGCAAAACAATGTAACAAAGCAGAGAAGCAAAGAGAGGGTTCGGCAGGTTCTCTGTTGAGCCAGGTGGAAACACACACAGAGGTCAAAACTCTCGAGTTTTTTTCCTCAATTTACCATCTATCAGCATTACAGAATGGCGCATCGTCACAAAACATGTGTTTTGATTGGACATAAGCTAATGCAAAACAATGTAGCAAAGCTGAGAAAAGAGAAAGAGGGGTCGGCGGGTTATCTGTTGAGTAAGGTGGAAACACACATAGGGGTCATACTCCGTTCCTCGATTTGATTTTTTTTTTCAACTCACCATCTCTCATCATTACAAAATCGCGTACCGTCACAAAAAATATCTGTTTCGAACAGATATGAGCGAATCGTTCCTAGGGACGATGAAATATCTAAAAACTCATCGCGATTGAAAAAACTCTCGTCGCGAATCTATGTGAAGGCGTTTGCGTCAATCGCGAATACTAAAATCGTCATCGCGTATGTAAAATTCAAATCAAAAAATTCAAACCTATAAAAATATAGGTTTAACATGGGACATTTTGAGGAGAAGAAATGCAAATACTGTGGAGAACAACTTTATCTTTTTCATGCTATTTGGAAATGCACCGGCTCATCTCACATCCGACTGAATTACTTTCAAGGAATGCCAGCGGATCCAGTTCAACTTATCAAAAACGTCACAGCAGCTTCTACTGATCCAAACTTCACATTTTATTTATCACTTTTAATTTCAAATATTTTAAAACTTTTTTCAGTAATTTTAACACTCACAATGTTATTTTATTTAAATTTACTTATGCGCATAATTTCATTGATAGGGCGATGGCCAACGATAAATAAACTTGATTGATTGTATGTAAAATTCGCTGTCGCGTCTCTATATGCATGTAGCCTAAAGAAAGAAGTGAAATTTTCAACTTTTCAAAGAGATCAGGAGTTGAAGTGATTTATTAAATTGTCATGTCTGCCTTTGGCAATAAATTTGATGTAATTGTTACTGGTGACAGAGACACTTTGGTTAAAACCATAACCACATTTGGAGTCAAATCGATTTAGTAATGTTTAGTAACTTCAACCATAGTTTTCTCAACGTTTTGAATCCAGAGACTACAATACACGGTGAGAACAGTTTCGTGTTTCAATCTTGAAGATGCAATAATTTATAGTCACATTTCGCTTTATCTATAATTGCCAACAAAACCATACTCAAAATCAAGGTCAATTTTGTTAAAATATTTTGACATTAAATTGGATCCCATAACGCTGCCCAACCGAATTCTCATAGAATGTGAGTTTAAGCCTTAATAATAATAAAATGAAATAGCAAAGTGGTGAATTCGAACCCCAATAATATTGAGGTTCCATTATAATTTTTTATTCCATATTGGCCCAATATGGAATAAAAAATTATAATTTATAATCTTTGATTGGGTAATTTGAGTTTTATGCCCGTTTCATGCTTTTTCCAAAACCAGCTTTTTCAGAAAAATTTTCCTGAAAAAGTTTGGAAAACCAATCTATACTTTTTCATTTCGTTGTTATTGCGTTTTCCACTCTTTTTGTTTGAAAAAATTTTTTTTCTGAAAAATCAATAACATACTTTTTCTTTTCATTGCGAACTCTGATTGTCGTGTAAAGTTGAACCGTGTTTACTTTTTTTTTGAAAAATTGTACGAAAAAAGATTGGAAAAATTATGTATTGCCATCCGATTTAGAGTTACGTCATGACAACTTTATATAAAAAGAAAATAACGATTTGAAAAAACATGAGTCGGGCGTGAAAGTGAAAACTCGTTGCTCTTCTCATGGTATTGCATTTTAAAGCTTATTGAATTTTCATTTAAATTAATTGTAGGTGATGTCAATAGGATAATATTAGGACGGACCGTACGCCATGACAAACCTGAATCGCTGACTTCATACTTTCTAACACCATGGACACGACACGATAAGTTGGTCAAAGTAATGAACAGGATTATACAATACCTTCCTGAAACGCGAGCTAGAATTTTTCAGAAATTTTTAATAAAAATGTGGGTTCATATGTGTGTCACCTATATTGTTTATATTCAACGTGCCTTACAATATCCGCACGGTAGGCTATCGTTCCATTTCGTCTTCACGGTTATCGTGTCACTCTACAATACGGTTAGTAATTTAACAAGTATGAAATACGAGACAAATTTTGCTGTAAAGGATTTGGATTTTAATACATGAGGACGGAAAATGAGAATATTTAACACTTATCCCTAAAAGCGACAAACCTAACTAGGATTAACAGTTTTCACTATTCCTATTAAGAAAAATACCACTATTGGAGCAATTGAATACCAGTAGCTAAATATTATTCCCTATTGATTTATTTTTTTTTAATACAGAGCGCTCAATAAATACCCCGTCAAAAGAAATGCTTTCTCACCATTGCTACTACTTTTGGTCATTTTGCTATTACTCGTTGGCACTATGGCTGCTAACTTTTTACTATCTTTTACGGGGTATTTAATGAACGGTCTGAGTACTTTGAAAACAGTATACTACGAAACGTCTCGTTTTACCATAAATATTAACAATTGCAGAAAATAATGGGGTATACTAATGTATGAGAAATCTTTACTTCCTTGGCTCTCAAGACTATATCTCTTTCAAAGGCTTTCATCCCAAACATCAAAACTAGATGGATTTAGGCGACTAGAGTAGCCGCAGGTCGAATCATATACACAGCGTTTTTCTTATTATTTAACCTTTTACTCCACTTTCTGCGAAATTGCACATGTCTCATATTGTAACATTCAATATAGCGGAACAGATTCATAAATCAAAAATTTTTTTAAATAAAAATTTTAATTTTCAAATCCGAGACACTAAAATTTTTTCTCTTCAATCGGAGGAAACGATGTCTCCCAATATTAATTTCACTCAGGCGTATTGCAACTACTAAGAACACTTAGTCCTACAAATGTTTAATTTTTAATTGTGCCCAGAAAATTCAATTTCTTAGTACTTAAACTCTTCGAACGCATTATTAATTACTTTTACCTCGACTTCCGTCTCAACGCTTTTATTAGGAGAGCTAGTGCAGATTTGTGCATATGTTGGTTTGAATGTTCGAAATTTGTAAATATTTTGTTGTATTTCCGGCTGGTCCTCTTAAGATTTTGTGGTTGATGGTGAGATGGTCCTGTGGAGTGAGGAAGTCGGGTCACCAGATCATTGATTCTTTAAATCTTACTTTTATTTAGAAATCAATAAATAATAATTTTTTAAAGAAAATGAAAAATGGAGAATGACAGCAGAGCTGTTATTCTCTCTGAACTATGGAATGATCTGGGCGTTTTTTCCAAACAACGCCACTAACCTCTATATCTTATATATATATCAATAATAAATTATATATATGCTATGTTAGGGAGGGATTATTTAATGGTGAAAGGGAAGATGATGAAGAGTTTGCTTCAGTTCCCTCAATTTTAATGGGCGTATGGAATATACATCAATTGCGTTTAATTTAATCTTGGTAACTTTATGCTTACTCAACTTAGTCTGGTCGACTGTAGTTTGTTTAATCTGTGTCAAGATGAAGAGACCAAGTTATGTAACTAAACCAAACGGAAGTATTCCAAGTGATATTCAACAAAAAAATCCTAAGCAACCAGTCGTGTCCTGACTAGAGTTGCCCCGAAGTTTCGGCTGCCGAAGCTTCAGCTGCCAAAGCTTCAGCCGCCAAATCATGGACTTTTACCTTTTCGGCGTAAGCCGAATCTCTGTTGCTCCGATTCGGCGTTTTGGCCAAAACATTGGTAACTGGCTAGACTCCGAAAAATTTGATTAAAGTGTTTTCAGTTACCTCAATTTTATTTGTTCTTGGCACTAAAACTACAACAAATGGACTGAGCTGAGATAGCTGGGTAACATTAAATCTAGTTTTAACATTATGAGTAGAACGACGTTCAATATTCAAAGTCTAATGTCTACGTGCACCATACTCGGTTAGTTAACCGTTGGTTAATAAGCCAACTAGTTCCAACTTCAGCCTTAATTCTCGATGACAGCTCGATCTAGCGGCTGCGTAGTGATTACAAGTATCAAGTATGCCTCCGCAATTAATCTGTGGTGAAAGTTAATTTTCTCCGACTAAAATATAACCAATAATAAAATTTTTTAACCGCCTGCAGTGCGCCTGTTACGACTAACCAACAATAAGGCATCCAGCCATAAGAGAAGCAGATTTCGATTTAGTACTGCCAGCGTTTTCCCGTCATCTCATCTATTGCTAGTGTTTTCATACGTTTTCTGTCGTTCAATAAAAATGATGCTATCTAGCAGGGGCATAAGGTGTTCCCACTTGTTATAGGTGGTAAAAAATGTGGAAATAGTTTAGTAGCGAGTTTATTGTAATTAAGTTAAACTAAAATACGAAATCAAAAGTTGCGTTCCGAAACAAAAAATAATGAAATAATTTTCCGACAGCTTCATTCTTAAAAATTTTATCTCCTTTTTACAATTATGGCCGGATCCTGTATATAACCAATTAAAAATGCGACATCCATAAAACATTTTAAGGACAATAATCATTGCGCCTTTCCAATGTGTTAGAAAAAGGGATTTTTATATAAACCTTTGTTCCTTAAACTTTGGAAAGGCAAATGGAAAAACATGTAAAAAAAAAAACACACCGCATTACTCCTATATAATCTCTCTCAAGGGTTTTTTGCTTCTTCCGAGAATTGTACCCAACTGCCGTCAATTTACTAGAAACACACATACAGTTACTCTACTTTGACTTTCATCTCAACTCATTTCATCTTTTCTCGCAAAAATTAATTTCTAGGGAACAACTTATACTGTATTAAACTAGACCCGAACTGAAATCCATAACTTAACATTCCATAGTACTAATTATCACTTTCTTCTTGTATAGAAGTGACTTCCTTGGTTGCATTGTTCACGTCTTTCGCGATCTCCGATATTAAGCAAGCCAAACTTTTCATTACATCCTTTAAAGACAGAGAATAATTCGTCGAACTGGGCTGAATTCCGAAGGCTTTCGATGAGTAGGCTAATTAGCCCGAGAATATTTAAGTTAAATAACTTTTGTCATGTATTCGTATGTGTATAATTTAATGCGTTATCGGTTATCAAATTTCGTCTATTGGGATCAATGGGCGGTATGAGTTTATGTTGAAAAACATTACATTGTTTTCCAATCAAAGAATAACCAATAACTTCATGAGGTTCAAATAAATTTTTGAAAAGGCATCTGGCGTAAACATTTAGCATAGGCGATGTTGATTTGATTGTAGCAAGAAATTCTCGAGACAATTTAAAACTGCTTCCAAAGTCATTACTCATTGCTGCTTTCTAATTTTGCCTAAAGTTCTGACAGTCTTGATGTCAGTCCTTCGCCTAGAACAAAAAATTTAAAAAAAAAANTTTCTAATTTTGCCTAAAGTTCTGACAGTCTTGATGTCAGTCCTTCGCCTAGAACAAAAAATTTAAAAAAAAAAATTTTTTTATACTTAAATTAAATCAACACAATTTGTAAGTTGTTGTCAAGTCTTCAACCTTTTTGGATTTTCCGACAAATTGCAACTTTAATTCATCTAATTCGTCTATCCTAGCATTAGACTCCACATCTTTAATGATCTGATCAATCCTNTTTCTAATTTTGCCTAAAGTTCTGACAGTCTTGATGTCAGTCCTTCGCCTAGAACAAAAAATTTAAAAAAAAAATTTTTTTATACTTAAATTAAATCAACACAATTTGTAAGTTGTTGTCAAGTCTTCAACCTTTTTGGATTTTCCGATTGCAACTTTAATTCATCTAATTCGTCTATCCTAGCATTAGACTCCACATCTTTAATGATCTGATCAATCCTAGCCTTCTAAACACAACTACCTCTCTAGATTAAACGATTCATTAATTTCTAATTATACTAAGACCAAAAGAAAATAATTTACCGGCTGGATATCACTCTTGCCTTTATCATAAGTTGTTAGTTGCTTGGTCATATAATTATCTGTAAAGAAATGCTTGTTCATGAAATCCTTCAGTCTAATTGTAAATAAACAGTTATGTATAAAGTATTATAAATATTATCTGTTCGATTTGTGAGAATTTTTTCTTGGACTCATTTCACTTTATAATTGATTGTAAATAATAAATTTAACCGAATCATTTGTATTCAATTCAAGTTTAATTTGTGATGATGGAGTTGAGAGGATTTTGACTAGAAAGAGTTTGTATACAAATCTAAAACTTGGGCAGTTATTCTTAGCACGCCGATTCACACACACCGTTCGGCTGTTTCGGTCAAAGCATCGGCCAAAGATTCGGCCTCGCCGAAACGGTTCTTCTTTGTTTATGTTTTGGCCTAAACGGATTTTTACCCGTTTCGGGGCAACCCTAGTCCTGACTCCACTGTGTTTATAATTTAAGTTAACCGTTGTTTTCCCATTGGAACTGAATTCAGTGAGCATTGGTACACATTGCTCCTGATATTCTTAAGAAAGCTGGAAGCTACTTTTCTCCCATTCTCTTTGCTGTGGTGGCGTTCATAAGAACATGAAGCGTTTATCTTGATTAGAAAAAATAATTTTCTTGGGAAAAGTCTTAACGGTTTCAGAAAGGTCATTTGAAAGCAGTGATTAAAGTAAAAAAAAATCAGTTCTTTACGATCATTGGATGAGAAATTATGAATCCTTGAAAATTAAAATCTTGAAACGTCAAGTTTTTCGAACATCGTCTCAAAAGNAAAAATAATTTTCTTGGGAAAAGTCTTAACGGTTTCAGAAAGGTCATTTGAAAGCAGTGATTAAAGTAAAAAAAATCAGTTCTTTACGATCATTGGATGAGAAATTATGAATCCTTGAAAATTAAAATCTTGAAACGTCAAGTTTTTCGAACATCGTCTCAAAAAAAAATACAAAAGTTTCAATTTTCAAATAACCATAACTTCTATTTCAATTATCGAAAAGACTTGATTTTTTTGGCGTCAAACACTGCTTTCGAATAGTCTTTCTGAAACCTTTAACACTGTAGTCAGAAAATTTTTTTTTCTCAAGACAAACGTCTAATATTCTTAGCAACAGTGGTTTCCACACCACAGAGAAAGGGACGTGAATTATATTTGTAAGAATATAAAGAACATTGTGTTATGGTTCTGGTCTAAATCGATCAACTTACTTGAATTTAGTTGGACGAAATTTCCAGAATCCCATAACTCTGTTAGTCCTTAATCGGTTACTTTCACCTATGGTCCAGGTTCTAGTTTAAACGATAATCGAAATTCTTTTTCATATTTCTAATTGTTTACTTTGACCGGCAAATAAGTTGAATTTCAATTCTTAAATAAAACTATGACTTTGGATCGACACTCACAAGAACTTGGGATATTCTTAGGAGTTCAGTTGCTCAGTTGTCAACTAAAACTCGATTGGAATGAATTCACAGTCGTTGAGAACCTACCAACTGGATTCAAAAGGAATTTGGTTCTAAGATGTGTTCCTCATCAAATCTTGCATCGCTACAGTGAAGTTATATTTGGTTTCCCGCAATTTTAAACCATAAAATTTGGTCTTTTTGAAAAAAACGTCATATCGGCGTCGATGACAAATTTGTTTTCGGCGTTTGCGGTATACGAAGTAGATGCCATCTGTCAAGAACTTAAAAAATCACAGGCATGTTGTCAATTTAGGTTTTCCTAATAGCATCCATACTGGTCACGTCCCTTCTCTTACCCCTAAACTTAACTGCACTAAATATTTATTACTGAAATTTTTGGCTAGCAAGAATAATTCTTCAATAGGATTATAATTTTTCAGTAAATATTTAGCATGGACCAGATAAACAATGACATTTTGAGAAAATAATCACTTTCCGCTAGTAGTCGTGTCACTAAACGTCAATTTAACAAACTAGGGAATGAACTTGAGAGAGTGAAGTAAAATGAACTTCAACCTTGGAATCCAAATTATCTAAGACTTATTTGGAACCAAATTTCTAAAAGAGGTACCAAATTGAGAGAAGTAATAGGTTTAATTAAAGTACTTTTCTTATATAATATTGAATAGAAACATTAGGGGCGTAATCCATATGTACATAATCAAGATAGGAAAAGAGCTGAGTTAGAAGGAAGAATGGAGGAAATCATTCAAATCACTTTTTCAGCGAAAAGAATGATTAGAAAAAGAAATCTACTTTTCAGTAGAATGAGGAAGATTCAGGTAGAGGTTATAGGAGATTAGGGATATATAAAGTTTTTTTAGCATGGACCAGATAAACAATGACATTTTTTCATAATAGACTTAGCGCTGTGTGATAATAACAAGTCAAAAATTCTTAGAATGGCAGACATTTTAGTGATTTATTTTACCATCAGGTAATAAAATAAAGAATCAGCAATAAACGATTGCATGAGAAAATATATTTCCAGGTAGCACATTATCTCGTGTTTGGTAATAATCCTTTGTCAAATTACAACACGCATGTAATTTCGTCTAAAAATGAATCTATTGTGAAATAATTTGCAATTTATGTCCTTTTTTTTTACTATTTTCATAACGTCAAGTATACTAATTAAAGTTGTTGAATCATTTCCACTAAAATCTTTTGTTCCATTTGATATAAATACGTGAACCAAGTTTCCGTCTAAATACATAACTGAATTATATCAGCAAAAATTACTATATTCAAACTTCATTGTTCATAGTTTCCACTGTACATTTGATACTACGGAGTGTCTCTAAAAAACTCTCAAAATACGATAAACTCTTGGCTTTAACTTGAGCAATCTTGTTAAATTAAATTCCAATATTGGGTATTGCGCTAAATTACTTAATTTCGACACCCATCGCTTTATTTTATCATTATTTTCAAATTATAATGACTAATAGATAACTGTAAAAGCTAGCTTAGTAATAGTTCAGTACTAATTACGTTGTAAATTAGTTGAAAATACTAAGTAGACTGAAAAGGTACATAGAAAAGTACATAGAATTATACAAAAATGAAAAAGAAGTGCATAGAAAAGTTTGTTCAATTTAATTGTTTCCTAATGACCAACAAAAATTGCGCGCAGATCCACAGAAAATTTTCGGTTTTCATTAGGTGAACGATCTCTAGATGTGGGCAGCAAATTAAAGTGAACGTCGTTTATTTTGCCAAGTTTTTCTGAGTACCTCTGTATTAGATTATACATATTTTGCAATGGAATCTACTTTTGGAATCAATGGCATAACTTTTGTGTTCTTATTGATGGTGGCATTTCTTATTTGCTGCTGTGAAATAGCTGAAGCTGGTTGTGGTAAATAATTTTTGCAGTTATATCATTGTATTAATTTTTCCTCGGAGTATAGTCTTTGTAGAAGTGTAAATATTTGTTCTTAGGCAAGTCCGCGTTCATGTGCTATGATTATATGTGCCAACTTTGTTGTGGAAATGGAGGTAAGAAAAATCATTCTTACAATGAATTCCGGTTGTAATAACACCGAGAGTAACAGACTTTCACCAATAATGAACTAAGCCCTTTCCTCCCGGATGGCAAGGTAGAAGTTAACAGGTTAACCTATCCGGTTGTATTTAACCCACCTATATTAAACTGCAGGCTATATTGGGCCAATTTAGCCGGTCCTCAGCCATGAATTTTCCTCGTATATCACATTAACGCATAATTCATGATGGTACAAGAAGTATTTATGTCAAACACCTCGTTTAAATGTGTGACGATTTTAAATTTCTATACTAAGAATTAACAAAATAGCAACTAGCCTGAGGAATATAGATTTATAACTGTTTAGTAGCTTTGTAAAGGGCTACTTCTGATGTTTCGAAGAACGAATTATTGCTAGTAACACATATCTACGATAAAGTTAATATAATAAGGTAGTACAAGCTAGCCCAATTTTCGGATAACTTAAGGAAATCGAATAATTTTGTTACTGCACTTGGTATGAAGCAGTAATTTGTAATAATATTGTAACTTTTAAACTTACTGATTTAATTAATTCAAGCAAAGATAAGTGAATTGGTTACAAGATTTTATTCAGAATTAAAAAAAGAAATTAGGTCAAAATTAGGACTTGCAAGGGAACTTTAACATAAACTCCAAGAGAAATTCACATCCAATATTTACAATTTGATCAATAGGGACAAAATTCAAAATTAGGTTAAGGTTTAGGTCGGTACCTGAAACTAATATTTACCTGTTGTTACACAATAAATATTTTATTATCATACCGTTTGTATCCCAAAATTTAATCGTTGTTCGAGGTATTGTTTTCAAATAAAGTTAGTTAATGGTAATTTATAAAAATATTCGGTCATGCTCATTGCAGTGAAGCAATGGTGATTGTGCCTTAAAATAATACACTATTAAAAGGCAATTCCCGACTTTGTTTAAAGAATAAAAACTTGTAAATTTTTTGTTGTTTATTTAAAATAAGATAACATCATTTTAGAGCCATTTGATTTCTTGAATTATTTTCCATATTCGTTAAACTTTACTAAAGTCTGCGGCTAATTTTTTTTTTCGCTTAAATCCAAATTAGTCACGAAAACTGCGGAATGGAAAATGGTCATATTCACATTGTTTTTCATGTTATAGTTTATGTTGTATGTTAGTTTATAGTTCATGTTATATGTGTGAGAGAAGTAAAACTACTTTGTGGAATCCGTTTGGATTCACACGCACTGGTGCATTACTCTCATGCATTCTTTCAACTACAACATGTAAAATGGTATTGTGAATTTTTGAAGTTTCAAAGTTAATAATAAATGCCAACACTATATCAGCTGTAAAGTCCTTACAAAATTTGTTTTTTTTTACCCTTTCCAAACTCCTTTTTATCTCACTCATAGAAATATAACATAGAAATTTAACACTAAACCAAGACGTCTGGAATGCCCTCAATGATTCCTGGTATCAAATTTAAAAATTGTGAAAAATAAGAAAAGTAATTTTTACTTTGTTTCAGCTGGCTTCCCGTGTATAAACATAATGAGAGAACGCTGTTGTTGAGAGGTATTTTAGAAGACAACGTTTCTGGGAACTCTTATATTTATATATAAATCTTGTTTTGTTTTGTTTGCAGTAAAGTGGAGTCTGCTCGTGAATGAATTACAGTGACAATTTAGTCTCAAATTCAAAATGTTTGCATAAGGTTTACCGTCTACCCTCCGGCTCATCAAATTTTTGTTGTATATAATGTGTCTAACATTCCTTATGCTTTTGATGGGGTTATTTAATCAAATTACATTAAATTCAACCGAAAAAAATTTTAATTAACTTTTTTTTTACCCAAGAGAATTTTGATTTTTGGAAGTGTCAGAATAAGCTAAAGTAAAATCCCAAGGCACATACCATCTACAGTCAACTATATCTAACTCTTAACATTGAAATATGCAGTAGAATTCAGCAGCAATACTTCCTACGAGAGTAAAGTTGTTGATAAAAACATTAATTACCATACTATATTGTTAAACTGTTGCTTTAAAAATAATATGAACATAATTTGCTTATAAACTTATATTACAAATCCATCAAGAAATTAAACGATTCAATTATTGTGTTCAACACAGATTAGAATAGCGCTCCCCTCTCCAACTTTTCTTTTTCAAATCATATTTATTTTATTGTTGATACACAAACATAAATAATGAGTAAATATACTGTATATATGAATTCCTTAATGTCATATTTTGATACTTTATTTTTTCGGATACAATAGTTGTATTTTAGTGATTCTTCAAAAACGTCCAGGAACATTTTGAATTTTTCAAGTTCCTTGGGTTAGTTTTATAACTTCATAAAGTTTCGGATGTTTTTCAAACTCGTGGGTGAAATAAGGAATAAAATTTTTTTTTGTAGAATGTTATTTAATTCATAGAGATTATCTTATATGAAAGGAATACATCTCATAACCATTTCTTTGAAAATAAAAATTTATTAATAGAAGGATGATCGGTAAGCTCCAAATTGTCGGATTTAGAACATTGGGACTCGTGAATTGCAATTCATCTCCGAGAAGAGTCGACTTCACTGCAAATAGAACCTATTTAGTTTAAGTTTCAATAATATAATATAATATAACTTCTAATTTATCTGGGGGCTAATAAAAATTTAACATGGTGGAATACTGTTTTTTCACTTGGGTGAAAAAACAGCTATTGAAAGTTTTCGTGAATTTGTTACAAGTTTATAAATTTAAAAAGTGTTGTTTGATAAACCTAGTGACATATGACAGTAGCCTTCTGATTGCCTTGTCCATTTCTTTATTGTTTAAACTTTAATAAGCTTAGTTGATTTTTTTTTGTTCTATTCTGTCTTCATTTCGCGTGATATTTTATTAATTAATTTGTGACCTCTTGTTCAACACTCAATATCTGAGACCAACATAAATGAGGTAAGCTCAACTTTTACAGATCTAAAGTCAAAATCTATTCTCAAACCAACAATAACTTGCACTCCAATATGGCAGTTCCAAGAGAAAACATGAAAATTTCAGTACCGGAACAACAAGTGACTAACAGGCGCGAAGTAGGTCTTAACAACATTTCATAAAATTGAATATAATTTTTTGTTTTGTTTATCAATACAAATTTGTTTAATCATTGTAATACTTACACTTAGTTATCGTTTTTGATTCTTCTAATTTTTATTTGGAGAATTTCGTTAGGAACTCTAAATCTCAAACTTAAGTACACAAGGCAGGACAGATTTCTACTCCAAAAATTAATTTACTAAACTACGATATTTATCAAATTAATTCATTTCGGTTCATTTCAAATATCTTGCATCTCATCTTCTGTATCAACTTTTCTAACACTTACACAACATAATTGAGCTGTAATTGTATTTACATTTGATATTTGAACTGGGAAATCATTTAAATTTACTTTTTTATCGTTCCAATATTTTTCACTATTTTTTTTTAAACCTTGGATAAAACATTTAAAGTTTTTGATTACACTACTCAAAACTTTTTCGTGTTTTGTGTACGTACGTTTGGGATTCAGTTTAGATTTATGGGATTCAGTATCAAGTGACCTTCTAGACGCTTTCCAAAACCTCATTAACTCATCCACATGCAATAGAATAGAATGCAATATAAATAGTATATGACGCGGAGGTGTACGGTGATTCCTGCGAGGTGTCTGTAAAAAGTTTGAGCAAGTGTTTCGATGTACAAATTGATTATTGTTCGGATAGCAGTCTCCCATGAATAACATCTTTCATAATTTTTATGTGATCTTTAAGTACTCTCTCTGTTGATACTTTGGCATGAGTGTGGTCGTACAGATACTTGAAAATGCAAGTAAACTTATTGAAGCTCCCAGTTTCGTAAGAACACTCCAAAATGAAGTATGGTCCGGTGAGTCAAAGGCTTGGGACAGGTCGGCAATGATTGCGTATATTTTTTCTCTTAGAAGTTGAGTTTGAATTATGGATATAAGAGTAAAAATGTTTTGAAATTCAAAACCCTGCTAAGGTTGATGCCCAAATGGTTCCACAATATTATTGGCTACCTTCATGCTAGTTTCTAATAAATCTTACAAGACCCATTGGATGAAATTATATTTTAATTAAATGACATGTTGCAGTCAAACCAAATGTTATGTTAAAAAATGATGCATTTTAAAATATGGTTTAGGTTGGTGAGGAGAATTCAAAAGTTGACCTAAATCTCATACATCCCATGTCACATCTTATTACGATCTATTGTATATTAGTTTCTGATGTGATTAACTAGAACCTCCAGTCCCGGCTTAGCCAGATGCACATTAATATTAAAAAATTTAGCTTTAATGAACTTAGTAAAAATAAAAAAATTTGTTATTTTATTTACCATGTGATGGTATTTTAGTATTTAAATGTTTAAACAAATATGGAATTTGGTTATCGTTAACTAGCTGTAAAAATTCACCTTTGCGTAAGAGATCTAAAAATGGGAGAAAAACTGAAGTTACTGTCTGAAATGCACGGATGAATAGAAATTGAAAATAAAACTAAAAGGAGGATTTTTTTTTGCTCTCTCGAGCAAAAGTGGACTCATAGTCAACGAACAATGTCTTGCTATCCAACATTTTGCTTGCCCAACATGAGGATAAACAAGAGCTAATTTAGTTGAAAAAGAACACCCAATTTAGTAAATTGTTCTTTTTATCTATGAATGAAATCTTGAAATATTGTGAGAATGTGTTTTCTATCAAGGTGTTTAGATATTTCTCATTCTTAATTCCATATTAGCAGTTCCCTAAATTAACACAAGCAATATTAAAGATATTCTACCCTACCTTTTAAATGTTTTTCTTTCAGCTATAGTGAATTTTTGTCCAATTGGGGGAATGGAGACTTACGAAAATGGGAAAGATTACATGGAGGGAAGTAAAGTACATGGGGTGTTGTGAACTGTGAAATAGATGATGCAAAATTTGTGAGAGCATAGACTCCTATACAGTATACGTGTTTTCAGTCTCTATCAAGAGACTGAATTGTCTGAGCGAAGTCAGACATAAATGATGAATCCTCCACTGCGCAAGAAGACTTGCTGGTGATAACACTTAACCAGTCCAGGTTCGAAACATCTTTTTCCAGTCGGTTGTTTAGTACAATTTGTAGTACATTTATTGCGGGTAACTCGTAAGATTGTGCCACATCAGACATCAAACTTTTTGGTTAATCGCTGTTTCAAGATTTGGCGGAGAACATTTTCTGAGTGAGAACCGGATGTTGTGGTTCCTAGAAGGACGTTAAAGAATGTTTTGATGACGATGCTCCGAAAACCAAATATGCTTAAACAAAATTTTGACTACTTTTATTTCTGGTTAATTCTTTGGTTCCGGTTTTGTTTCAAAATGTGTAGATTCAAATTTTGTTACTTCTGCCAAATTCCATATCAACAGCAATCGAGAGTCCAATTCCGAATATTTTCGAAATTGGTCCTATTTTAGCGTAGGAATTAGAATTTGATTTTAGGAATTAAATTTTTAAATGCCAATTCCTAGATGCGAATTTTCTTAATTGGAGTTACTTTATCACGATGTGAGAGAATTTGAATTGGTATCGAATTCCAAATGAAGAAAGTTCAGAATTAGACTACCATACATCGGAATCCGTGATTGGTTTTTCATACTATTCAACCTTACTTTTGGAATTGAACTTTTGTATGAAAATTTGATAAAAAAGCTAATTCCAATGCCGAAATCTGCGTCAACTTGCCCCAATAAACCAAATGGTTAGATTAATCTCGAATTTATTCATTTGAACAAATCAAATCTACAATTTGATAAAATTAAGATCTTATTGTTTTGTTAGTTTCTCTATAGGCTCCAAGACAATGTGAAGGGTGCGACACCAAGTGAGAGAAATCTCCAAAGCCCAATTCATCTCTCTCAATTGAAAATTAGTTTTACTCATAAAGCTGTTGTTAATTGTTTAATTAAAAATGTCGAAACCAACTAATGTTTGTGCTGTTTGTAGGTGTAACAATACACCAAATAATATAGCATATACTAGACCTTTAGTTTCTTTTTATTGTTTTCTTAATCGAACTTGGGAGGCTAAAAGAAAGCAGTTTTGAGTCAATTTTTGTAAACGAAAGAAGTAACTTATTGATTCTAATTTATTAATCCTTTTGGTTCAATAAAAATTGTACATAATACTTTTAATTATTTTCAGTGTTGATGAGAGTAATTGGATCCCTACAAATAGTTAAAAAATCTGCTGTATTCATTTTGTTGGAAATGATAAATCGCAGCTTCCTTTAATCAAGATAGGGCTCTAGTCGCTGCACTCTCGGTTACAGAAGGGTAGATAGTTGGATTAAAATTAGGACTTATCATTTCTATCCATGTGTACTTTGGATTTACACGATGAAGAGCGTTTTATTTCAAATAAGTTGTAGGTGCCATCTTTTTCTACTATTACCCCTTCAGGACTAGCACAAAGCCAATTAAAAACTTATGAGATCAAAACTCCAACTTCGATGACTCTTAATGTATAGTATCAAATAAATAATTCTCTTGCAACTGGTCCTGAATTATTCCCATGAGTAAAATTTTAGTGATAGTTTTCTTTGAATCAAGCAGTTGTTTTGTCAGACCAATGAAATTGGATTTACGTCAAAAAATTGATTGAGACTTTTAACTTGTGATTCGATATTTTCTATTTTCAAACCAAAAAAATGTTTGAACTTTACCCAATTGTTCGTTTCGCTCTTTGCATTACTGATATTTCTGAGATGACTATGGTTTCTTTGTAGAACTGAAAACTTTCATCGCTAAGATTAGCCATTTTTATCGGTGTTTGAAATTTGATTTACGTGCGATAATTAAATTGAGAATAGTTTCGATCTTTAATTCTTCAACCTCCTCTACCATTCCAGCCATCAGTTGACGAATTTCAACTTTCTCCTTAGTTTGCGATTCCATTTGGAGAATATCGTTCATTCGGCATCCCAGGTTTGGTAGAAATTGTAAAACAAGCGTCGGTGAAACACTTCTGATCCAATAATCTTTAGATTTTTGAGTCGAAACAAACTTGAAATTTTATGTCCTTTTGTGTAATCGCTGTTTTCCGGGTGTTCCCCATTTCTGTTCTTGAGATGTCCTTGAAGCAGAAACTTCTTCATTTATTTTATAAATGACAGCAGGGTAATTCTTTGTGAACTTTTCTTTTTTTCTGTTTCGGGCATGGGCACTTTATTTATAAAGATGCCGAACAAAAGTTGAATCCCACCCCTCCACTACTCCACAATTCAAAATGTAAATAAACGTGAACTCACACTTAGTAAGTGCTACGGATACCTGGCTAGACCCCCGGAGATTCCTCACTCACGAGAAATGAATAAAGTAGAAAAATACAAAAGAAATTTTGCTTTACTTTGAGCTAGTGTTCTTTGAGGTCCATGACTCTGACTCTCGTGACTCTGACTCATGATTGACTCGCATAGACTGATTCTCAAGGTTTTTGTAGATCTGGAGTAATTTGATGACCTTGACTCTTTTGTCGTAATTAATTAAATTATAGATGACTTTCTTTAGCACCATGATGATTACAAAAATGAATACCGCTACACGAATATCGAATTACCGGAAGCGGAATTGCAAGATTTCAAAACTCGCTATTCTAATTACATGAATGCATTAGTACATAACATCCATCAAGCATCATAAATATATTTCTTTGAAATTATTACTGCTATTCAAATATTGAATAACCGGGAGCGGAATTACAAACCTTAAATATTTGCTATTCTAATGATATGAATTCATTGGTACATAGCTGCCATCAAGTATTAACATATTTCCTTGAAATTGTTACCGCTATGCAAATATCGAAATACCGGAAACAGAATTATAAACCTCAAAACTTTCTAGTTTAATGTTATCAATGCATTGGCATATGCCTGCCAACAAACAACAATTTTTTTAATTATTGCCGCTACACGAATTTCGATTTACTTGGAGCAGAATTACAAACCGGAAACATTTGATATTTTAATGATACTAACAGATCCAGATGATCTGTGAGATCCGCAGATCATCCTGGATCATTGTGATCCGCAGATCATCCCGGATCATTGTGATTCGCGGATCATCCCGGATCTGTGAGATCCGCAGATCATCTCACATCTGAGAGATCCGCAGATCATTCCAGATCTGTGTGATCGCATATCATCCCGGATCTGTACAACCCGCAGAACACCCCGGATCTGAACGACACGCAGATTATCCCGGTTCTATGTGATCCGCAGATCATCCCATGTCTGTGAAATCTGCAGATCACCCAGGATCAATACTACCCGCAGAGCATCCAAAGATCCATAACTCGTAAACATCTGGCCACCAGACATACATCTGGGAAGGTTGGATAAATCTCGGCAGACGAGATAAATGATGTAACCCGAGACCAGTCCAACATGAAGAATCTTTCCCACACGGAATAAACCCGAAAAGGTATAATAATAATTAATTAAAAAAAACACATCCCTCGGAGTCATAATTTAGAAGAATAATTTAATAAGGGAAAATGGTCACCGTGCCACAATATGTCAAATAAATTAAATATTTTAATTTTGAGTAAAAGTGATCAATTTCGTTCAAATAATTATGGAAGATTATTTATTTTAGTATGATCTCTTGTCTTCAACTGACGTTTACGTCTTTTTTAAAACGTCAACACTTTGAAGCGAAACTTACCCACTAACTGGGGTACCAGTACCAAGTACGAATTAAGAAGTTGAAGGCATTCATCTTTCTTTAAAAATGTATTGAGGTCAAATACTAAGTTCAATATTGTAACAATCCACGTAATCCAGCAAATGAGCACAGACGAGAAACTAGTTTTGAGTATATATGTAAAAACAAGTAAGACAAAAATTACAATAGAAAAAAGTACGTCAACAGCAAAACCCAACTTAGCTCTCAATGAAAATGTTTTAGAGGTGTCAAAAACGAAAGATTTCTTTCTGTTTTCCCAAACTATGGGAAATTAATATAGCAAATGACTATAATGAATTGCTTTATGGATATATTTTAAAGGAAGAGGTGCCATTTTGAGAAAAATATGGATCTGGTAACCTTCACAACCAACTATTCTTTTAAAAAGCAGCAATTTAATGCCAAATAATTTTATTGCTTTTCACAGGTAGTTACAATACTGCTAACTGCTTCGCTACAATTTTTAAGACACTTGGAAAAAATTCCATTTATTAAAAAAAATATCCATTAAGGAAATGAAACTTCTTCAATAAATAATTAAATCGGTGTTGTAATGCCAGAAAATTTTTTGAATTTCTGCAAAATTAAAAATATTTACATGGTTCATGATACATGAGATTATACAACTTTTGTTTTGCTGAAGATTGGTGACAAACAGTTCTTGTGCCATTTAGAACTTATCTCGAAAAATACAACATTTAAACCCATCCTCCACACTAGACTTGGTTATAAGCCAAAGAGAAAAGGACTATCTCAATGTACCACGTTTTATTGGTGTTAGTTCTTAATCTCTTTAAATCTATCCCACCTTCACCTGAATGTCCATTTTGAAACAGGACTTGTATCTTAATTATGTGACTACAATGTAGATGAAACTAATATTTTCACGAAAAAATTGGTTTGCAACTTCATACCGTTCCCTCTTTAGTGCAAACCAATTTATGTTTCTTTTTATTTTGTGAGAAATAATTTGTTTCCTCAATTTTGTCATAAAACAATTTTCGACAAATTATCTCCACTTAGCATTAGTGTTTCTGCATGTCTCCACAAACAATTAGCTCTAAAGTTCTCTACATGACACTTTTTCTATGACATTCCAATGGAAGACATGGGGCCTCGAAATCGAGAGGAGGAGGGGGGGGGGTTGACCCTTTCTATTCTCTTTGTAAAGTAAATGTTTTCCCTTGAACTTTGTTCTTGTTTCTAACTTAAGTCGCGATAGATAAGTTCCAGTATTGCCCTCAGCAATACTTCAGCAATTTTATTGAGCAGCTAATTGATGGAATACGACCGGCAATCATAATTGCTGATGGCAAACAATTTGCTGCTGACTGTTGTCGTCATAATTGTTGTAAGCAATAAAAAATCAACAAATTGGTTTTTATTGCTGAGTTTAGCAATTATTACTGAAGTTTTTGGTGAGAAAATACAAAAAATTCACTTTTTAATTTTTTCACAAAAAGTTCTGCTATTAAACAAGTTTAAAATGTTGTCAATGTTATTCCTAGGCGATGGAATTACCCTAGATCAAAGCAATAATTTATCAGCAATAGTTCATCGCGGGTATCAATTGCTTTCAGCAATAACCTGCTGGGTGCAATCTCAGTGGAATTGCTACTTTTAGAGTACGACTCACGATGTTTGGAATTTATAAACTAAGACAGCAGGAACAAAGATTAAAAAAGCTAATATAAATATCAGCAGTAAAAATCAACTTTCACATCAAGAAATACATCTTAGTGGTGTCAAAAATGAAGCATTCCGTTTTATCATCCCAGAATATGAGAAACTGGTATGCGAAATGACTATTGCGTATATCCCTATGGATATATTTCTCAAAAGCTGATGCCATTTTGGAAATAATTAACCTTATTAGTCTTCACAAAGAAATTTTGGTTTCAAAAGCAAATGACTGCCAAATGATATGTTTGCTTTTCTCTGTTTAACTGGATCGTTACAATTTTTATGGTATTTCGAAAATTCAAATTAATTTTTTTTAATTTCCATTATGTAAATATAAGTCCAGTAAGAAATTCAAGGGAGGGGTTTATGCAAAATGAACTTTTCATTTCCGGTTAGTGGAAGAAATTTTCCATCATTTCATGACAATCGAAATCATATGGGGCTTCTGATTATATATCTTATATGTTAATTGTATATTCTAACCAAATTAATTAAACTGCAATACTTCTTACTTATATGCTGAAATGGACANCTTATATGTTAATTGTATATTCTAACCAAATTAATTAAACTGCAATACTTCTTACTTATATGCTGAAATGGACAATGATTCCTCAACCATTTTACTCAACGATACGTGAAACATGTATTAAGATTGACATATAATCTTAAAATTAGAAAAGATAGGAGATTTTGAATATGCTGGAATATCCAAACGGAAGTTGGAATAGCCAAGATTAGGGGTTAACGGATNCTTATATGTTAATTGTATATTCTAACCAAATTAATTAAACTGCAATACTTCTTACTTATATGCTGAAATGGACATTGATTCCTCAACCATTTTACTCAACGATACGTGAAACATGTATTAAGATTGACATATAATCTTAAAATTAGAGAAGATAGGAGATTTTGAATATGCTGGAATATCCAAACGGAAGTTGGAATAGCCAAGATTAGGGGTTAACGGATNAGAAAAGATAGGAGATTTTGAATATGCTGGAATATCCAAACGGAAGTTGGAATAGCCAAGATTAGGGGTTAACGGATAATATCCCAGATTAACGATTAGCAATCACTAAACCCTGATCTAAAAATAATTAATCAATTCTAATCCTCAATTCAATAAAGTAACCCTGTCTACACATATCCCAAATAATTAATAATTTACCAGATAGCTTTATGATTTGTAAACGAAGCAATAGTTTATTTCATATATCTTGTTATCTTTTTTGTTTTTAATGTTTATCTTTTTAAGAGGTTGATAACCCCTTAAAATCTGAGCACATTCAAATAAGTATGTGATTCAATTTTCATTCAAAACACTTTATTTTTATGTTCTGTCATTCATTGTCATTCTACTCAATATTTTCTACAGTTTGTAATTAATAATCTACAGTTTGTCAATACTGCGTTCCTCAAGAAAAACAAGTATCAAAGTATCNTTCTACAGTTTGTAATTAATAATCTACAGTTTGTCAATACTGCGTTCCTCAAGAAAAACAAGTATCAAAGTATCTCACACAAAAGCCATGACTGCATTTTTGAGACTAGAAAGTTGGTTACTTGGTTACTTGGTTAAGTCATTGGTGACAAGTGACTAAGGAATTCTAATGTATCGAGAGATGTATTTTCTACGCAAATATCTTACTTTCAAACTACTTTGCTTCCCCGCAATTTCTGTCATTTCAATAAATAGAAGTATTTCTTGCCAATATTGGTTAAGAGATTGCATCAGGAGTTTCGGATATATTGCCAAATTAAATAGTTTTGGAATTCGGACATTAAGAAAATTATGTTAAAATTCAACTTCACCAACTTGGAATGGAAAAATCCAGAGTCTGTCATTGGGTGTCAAACTATGTCAGCAATTTTGTAAAATTTGTCAATTTAGAAAATTCACGAATCCGAAAATTTAACAAACTTTCGGAATACTGACTACACCATTTGCATTTGAAAAATTTCTATTGGTTGCCAAATTACGTNGCAATTTCTGTCATTTCAATAAATAGAAGTATTGCTTGCCAATATTGGTTAAGAGATTGCATCAGGAGTTTCGGATATATTGCCAAATTAAATAGTTCTGGAATTCGGACATTAAGAAAATTATGTTAAAATTAAACTTCACCAACTTGGAATGGAAAAATCCAGAGTCTGTCATTGGGTGTCAAACTATGCCAGCAATTTTGTAAAATTTGTCAATTTAGAAAATTCACGAATCCGTAAATTTAACAAACTTTCGGAATACTGACTACACCATTTGCATTTGAAAAATTTCTATTGGTTGCCAAATTACGTCAGAAATCATGAAATTTAGCAATTCTTACTTACTCTAAATATTCCAGTTGCTAAAAAGTATTTCAGTCGACAATTTTGATAAAAATTTTTAGTTTGAATTTCATTTATGATACTAAAATCTACATCCGAGAACTTATTTATGATATATTTAGAAGAAAAAAAATTTTTTTTTCAATAGAGTTTCAGAATTTGACTTGAAAGTCAATAATTTATATTAGGTTCGCAATATAACTCGATGTATTTACCCACATAAACCCTTGAACAAATTCCAATAGGTAATTTCATATTTGTTTCAAGTGAATAGACAAAAAGTTAACTAATTTCAATTTTTTTTTACAAAATTCAAATTTAATTCCAACAATGAATTGCCAAGACAGGATAAGTACTACACGTACAAAGAGATCTACAGATTTGAACGGCTGACCATTTATGATGCAGTGGAGGGGAGCGGGTTTCATGCAGTCAAATCGAGTAAATTAAGTTTGAAAACTTGACGCAAGAGTAATTTTGTTTTTTAGCTAATACGGTATACGTATCAAATTCTAAACTCTAATGAGTTACTTGAAGGACGTCTAAACTAAACTAAAGAGGAATACGCAGGCTCTTTTATCCGAGTTTCAGAGTCAGACAATGCCATCATCTTGTGTTGTTATTAGAGGAATTTAAATATTAGGTTTAGGTCTGGACCGACCTAATTTTTCTCGACTTTCACACTCTCGGTTTGAGTCTGAGTTTGTTGTAACTTAAGAGGCTAAAATATTAAGTCCAGACCAACATTTGGCTTGATTGGTTGGATGCTTAGATTAACCACCAGTAAAATTTAAGAAAACTAGTTACGATTTTAATACTTTAGATGACCACTGTTTCCTAAACTTCCGGTTTCATAAAAATGATATGCTAAAATTATGAGAATGTTTAAATGTAAATTAGCATCCACAGAAAATGGATTAACTGACTGTTCGTACCGAAATAGCCAGATCGTACTTTCGATTTTATTTCGAAATTCAACCTTTTTTAGATCCAATATTTAATTAATTATTAAAAACATTATGTAATTGACAATTAAAACTAAAACAAATGAAACTAAAACTTAAATATTGCTTATAAACTGAAGAAAAAGAAAAAAAAAACTCTTGGTTTGGACTTAATCTCAGACCTAAAGTGAGAGGGAATTAGGTCTGGAATTAAGTTTTTGAAAGACGGACTAAGTCTTGAGGAAGGAGAAAGTCCTTCTACGTCACATATTTGTGGCGCGAATCTCATAATTAGGTCTGGTACAGACCTAAACTTAATATTTAAATTCCTCTATTAACATAAATTGACAACCTGGTCTAGTGTCAAAATGAGGTCACTGGAAGGGGTGAGGGGCCAAAAGATTTATTTTATTTTACAACAATTGGCCAAGGGGAGGTTTAAGTACATATAATAAACTTCGCACCGTATAGAATTGTTGAATTGGGGGAGTGGTTATGGTGTTACCTTTTCTTACTTATTACTTTTCCTCTCTCTGAAAAATTTTGGCTTGGGTTCGAGTCCCTCCAGATTTAAACAACTTTGTTTTGAATTTGGGATTATTTAGCAAATGCTATCAGGACTAACTGGTTCTCACTGCATATCATTTGGATTGATAATGGTTTAATCTAATTTTTTACTGTTACTAGTAGTAATTTTCAACTTCTCGACATTTTTTGCAGTTTTATATATTTAAATTTTGAACATTGATCACATCATCCGCAGCGAGATTGTGGGTCAATTATACTTTTTTTGAATTAATAAGCTGCAAAACATTGATTCGAGGCTCGTGCGACGGAGAATTATAAAACAGTTTAAAAGTTGAAAAATTATAACTCATAAAAATTTGATTGAACAATCATCAATCGAAATAATATGCAGTTAGACCTGCAAGCCTTTACTAAATAATTCCAAGTCCAAAAAAAGTTGTTTAAATCTTGTGGGACTCGAACCCGAGCCATAATTTTTCAGATAGAGCAAAAGTAGCAAAACACTATAACCACTCTCCCACTCCAACAATCACTCGCGGTTCGAAGTGGATTTAAACCTCCCTTGACCAATTGTTGTAAAATAAAATAAATATGTTGGCCCCATCACACTTTCATAGTGACCACATCATTCTGAAACTAGACAAGGGTGACAATTTTTATTAACAGTAGATCTTTTTTTTTTTTTTTTTTTAATATTAAATACAAACTTGATTTTATTTTCCTAATGCAAATATAAAAAAAAATTAATATTAAAAGAACAGAAGTGGATCTATTGAAAAGCAAGTTAAAGATAGAAAATTTCTNGTAATTTATTTAGGTGTCAAAAGAATCATTTTAGATACAAAAATGTTAATATACTTAGACACCCCAATTAATATACTTAGACACCCCAAATATAAATAAGGTTATAAAGGTATATAAAGGTTTATAATATTATATAAGGTCCAAAGGTTTTCTCCAGTCTTCACAGAAGGGTCGATTTGAAAATTGTTAGGGAGCAAGGCAGACACTAAAGGTTCAACACTGTTGAACGACGCGAGAAAGCACGGAATCGCCATATCAACTGCGTGTTTGATCCCAAAACCGCCTTGTCTGATAGGGAGTGATGATTGAATCCAAGCTTGATCTGAGAGATTGGAGTTAATTATGTTTTCAAGAATAATCTTCAGCATATCATCGTATAAAGTTAGGCTCTCAACTTCTTTCCAAGTTGGGGAACTTCGGATAAAAAAGATATACAGTAGATCTTAGTATTTCTCTGAATTTGAAACTAGGTCATTCGGACGTGCCTTTCCTTTTAAGTTTCGAAAAAAATTTTACCACATGTTTCCAGTTTGAAAATTATATGTTAACTGATGCGCGCGAAACTTAACTTCGAACTTGGGGTTAGTAACAAATAAAAATGAATGAAGTTGAAAACAATGAATTTCCAAAGAGAATTTTATCAGGCCAAATTCTATGTTCATGGTTGCTATAATATATTAAATATAATTATTGTGTCCCAAAGTAAAACAATTTTGGACATTATTACAGCAAGGATTACAAGTATAAGATAAATGTTTATGGCAAAAACCAACTTAGCTAATAAGAGATACGTTTTAGACGTCAGCAATGGAATTATTTGATACTTCTGTCTAAATTATGGGAATTTACTATAATATGTTTACTATTGATCATGTATTACAGAAATGAATGCCATTTTGGAAAGAATTTAAATTACCAACTCTTAATAACCAAATTTGTTTTCAGCGGTAATGACTGTTCTCAGGTAATTTCAGACTGATTTGTCGTAATTTCTTCGTCATTACAAAAAATCCAAAATGCGAAAAGTTTTTGTAAATATACGCCTAGATTATAGGAGTTCTCTAATAAATAATTAAAGGAAGTAGTTGACAGGAAATTTTGTTATTTTCTTCGTATGGTAGATACACGAAAATAATGTAAATGAAACATTTTTTTATTATATATAGAAATGGATAAAGGTTACTCAAATATTTTATCCTGTGCTGAGTAACTAAGAGCATGTAAAAACAATACCAATTATACAAAATAATAAGTATCTGTCTTCCTCTATCCAGCTGTTTAAGTGGAATACATATTTTTTCTCAAGAAATTACTAAAACCTGTTTGTATCATGACATGATTGGAATAAATACTGCGTTCAAATGTTGTGTTGTTAGCTCTGATATTTTAATCAATTTGCCTGTAAAAACAAGCGAATTTTTGTTATTTACTAAACGTGACAGTGGTAATTTTCCTTATACTCATGTAAAATTACGTTATTTAAGGAATTAGTTTGTAACTATACAGTGAAATCTGCATGTATGATGTTTATCGAGAGTAAAAAATTCAGTCTTATAAGCACATTTTTTCAAAAGTCCGGTTGGAATTTTATTCGCAGTATAAGAAATTATATTTTTATTGAGTTGATTCTTTATTCAACGATAAAGTATTATCATACAACATATATGTTTCGAAGTACAAAGCAATCTCCTGCCAACCAGCAGCCCACTTTGTCGGCCTATTTCGCAAATCAACCTTGAGAACTTCAATACTTGTGCCAACCTATTGCACATACCGAAGCTCTATTACGCTCGTTTTATGGTTTTCCTTTTTTCAACTTTCTGTACAGAATTCTGTAAGAAAACCTAATTGGAATCAATTTATGCTTTCTGCAAGTGTTGTCTAAGCGTTGTGAATATGTTGTCTAGGAGTTTTTTTCTTTAATGCTTTGTTTAAAGAATTCATTTATGGTTTCCTTTCTTTCTCTATTTGCTTATTGGGTAATTCCACACCAACTATTATTTTTAGAAATATCACATAATCGCAAATGTTAGAATAAAATGCTTAAAGAATGGTTTAACTTGTCCTCAGTCAGTATCCATTTTCAAAGTTGTAAAATTTTGATTCAAAGTATTTTAAAATTAATTCCAAAAAACACCAAAAACGTAGAATAATTGAAAACAAAATACTAATGTGTGGTAAAGAAATGGGGGGTGAAAATTTTTACAATCTTTTGGAATTCTCACCATTTGCAGTTGCGGTTTGAAGGTGAACAATGTCATGATAACAAAAAAAAGCTTGTCTCAGTCACTACCACATGCAATCAAGACATTATTCACCATCTTCCCGCAACATATAGTAAATTAATTTAGGAAATGATCCTTAATTTCAAAATCATCATTTCAAATTACCCTAAAAGTTCGCACACAAACCCCTAACGAATATAATTGGAAATAAACCGAGTTTTAATTTTCTATGATTACCATGTCGCTTTGTCACTGATTTTTCGATTATGATTTTCGTTAATAGATAAACAACCCGTGGGTTCCCGCAGCCCTCCCAAGGGTTCTCGCAACCCTGCCTAAACTTCCCGCAGCCCCGTGGGATCCCACAGCCCTCTCGTGGGTTCCTACAGGTTTCCTGAGTCTTCCAGCAGCCATCCCGTGGATTCCCGCTGCCCTCCATAGTCTTCCCACAGCCCTTTCGAGTCTTCCCGTAGCCCTCCCGTGGGTTTCCCCAGTCCTACCTAGTCTTCCCGCAGCCCTCCCATGTGTACCCAAAGCCCTCCCGTGAGTTCCCACAGCCCTCCTGTGGGTTCACGCAGCCCTCCCATGGGTTCCCGCAGCCCTCCCTAGGGTTCCCGCAGCCATTCCATGGGTTCACGCAGTTCTTTCGTGGGTTGCAGCAGCCTTTCCTAGTCTTCCCGTAGTCCTCCCGTGGGTTCCCACCGCCGTCTTGAGTCTTCCCGCAGCCCTCCCTTGCGTTCCCCCAACCCTCTCTAGTTTTCCCGCAGCCCTTCCATGTGTGCCCAGAGCTCTCCCGTGAGTTCCCACAGCCCTCCTGTGGGTTCACACAGCCCTCCCATATGTTCCCGAAGCCCTCCCGTGGGTTCCCGCAGCCATTCCCTGGGTTCACGCAGCCCTCCCGTGGGTTGCCGCATCTCTCCCGCGGGTTGCCGCAGCCTTCCCGTGGGTTGCCTCAGCCTTCCCGTGGGTTGCCGCATCTGTTCCTTGGGTTGCCGCAACCCTCCCGTGGATTGCCGCAGCGCTCCGGTGGGTTGCCGCAGCCCTCCTGTGGGTTGCCGCAGCCCTTCCGTGGGTTGCCGCAACACTCTCGTGTGTTCCCGCAACCCTCCTTTGGGTTTCCGCAGCCCACCAGTGGGCTCCCGCAACCAACCCATCGGTTCCCGTAGCCCCCCGCGGATTGCCGCAGCCTTCTCCAGAGTTCCATCATTTTTGCCGTGTGTTTTCGCCGCCCTCTTTTGGGTTGTCCCAGCCCTCCGGTGCCTTTTCACAAAGCTCCCTTGGGTTATTGCAGTCCCTCCGTGGGATCCCACAGCCATCCCGTGTTTTTCCTCACACCTCCCGTGTGTTTCCGCAACCCCGCGCTTAACGATTTATTACCAATATTGAAGCGCAACTTCTCTTCATCCCTTCCCTCGGATGCCAGACGTTACTAAAAACTCCTAGAGAAAAGTTTTGCTGGGCGAAAGTCGCCCCGGGATTATATTACCATCTTGGGGTAGCCAAATGTGGGGTGCATTTGCTGAAAACAGCGACAACATTTTCAAAGACCACTTTAAAGCTACAATTCAACGTAGACGGTTTGCCAATTTTTAAAAGCAATTCATCACAGTTTTGGCAAATTCTATGTCGCATTGCCAATATTCGGAAGTTGAAAGTGGGTGTCGTGGGAATTTATATTGGGAATCAAAAATCGACTTCCTCAAATGAATATTTAAGTACATTCGTTGATGAGTTTAGTGTTATTTTGGAATCCGGTGTTCAAATTGGTGAGAAAGGTTTGCCATAAAAATCCATTCTTTAGTTTGTGATGCCCCAGCACGTTCTTTCATAACATGCATTAAAGGACATTCTGGCTATCATGGGTGTGGAAAGTGTGAAATTGTTGGAAGTTTTGTGGATAATCGTGTTGTATATTTAGAGACCAACGCAAAATTACGGACAAATGAATCCTTTCGATTAAAGTTGGACGAAAAGCATCATTAGAACATCAATTTTACATCTTTGGAAAACCATCAATGGTACATCAATTTTAGAACATCTTTCATTAGACTTAGTCACACAAGTTCCTTATGATTACATGCACTTGGTATNTCATAACATGCATTAAAGGACATTCTGGCTATCATGGGTGTGGAAAGTGTGAAATTGTTGGAAGTTTTGTGGATTATCGTGTTGTATATTTAGAGACCAACGCAAAATTACGGACAAATGAATCCTTTCGATTAAAGTTGGACGAAAAGCATCATACGGGTACATCAATTTTAGAACATCTTTCATTAGACTTAGTCACACAAGTTCCTTATGATTACATGCACTTGGTATGTTTGGGTGTCACAAGAAAGTTCGTCTTTGGATAAGAGGAGAAGTGTCTGTGTTTGGACTTCCCAGCAAACATACAAATCAAATTTCAAAAAATTTAGAAGCATGCAAAAAATATACTCCGTCTGAATTTTCTAGGAAACCAAGATCATTGAAAGAATTAGGTAGATGGAAGGCGACCGAATTCAGACAGTTTCTTCTGTACACTGGCCCAATCGTGCTACGTAAATGCTTACCAAGAGATCATTATGAATTATTTCTAGTTCTTGTTGTTGCAATTTCGATTTTAATCCGCAGTGATTTGAATCGTACGCATATCGATTATTCAAACCAACTACTTATTTATTTTGTGAAACGCTTAACCGAACTATATAGTCCCAAAAACGTTTCCTACAATGTACACGGCCTCATTCATCTAGCAGGCGATGTAAGAGTTCATGGAACTTTGGATGAGTTCAGCGCTTTTCCATTTGAAAACGAACTAGGACACCTAAAACGGGGCTTACGCTCACCCAGTCTACCTTTGCAACAAATTTTAAATCGGTTAAAAGAAACTGGCATCGTCGAAGGAGACCAACCCAAAGGAATGCCCAACACTCATGCTTCGCCAAAATTTTCCCGTGAGCATGAGAATGGCAAACTTATTTATCCCGGTTGTTCGCCTCAATACAACAAATTGAAACTTGATTCATTCGAGATAATTTGTCATTCAGACGCAAACAGTATAGTGAAGACAATCCATGGAGATTTTATTCAAATCTAAAATTTCTGTTCATCTGATACCTTGAATGGAAAGTATATGGTGTTTCGAAAATACCGGAAAGTTAAAACATTCTTCAAAACACCTTGTGACTCTACCTTAATTGGAATAGTTGTTGTCGAAGAAAGAAGTCTATCTGACCCGTTGCTATTTAGTACAAATGAAATTCTATTTAAATGTTACAGGATTCCTATTTCTGAAGACGAAATTGTTCTGGTGCCAATCAGACATACAGAATTTTGAAAATATGAGTGATTCTACAGTGTATATAATTGCAAAATTCCTGGATTCCAATACAGTGGAAGTAGTTCCATCTAAATCGTATAAAAACGGTTTGTGTTCATGACCAAAATATAAGGGTGATCGTATACGAAGGGCGATCTTACGAGCAGAGAATCCTGAAGACACCTGGGACTTATTCGACGCTTCCATTGTTGGAAACAGAGTTTTTGGTAAGATATCTTAATAATATTCTGAAATAGGATTCTGCAAATGTATTTATCCAATACTGAATTAAGTTATCTAATCGTCGTTACTGTAACCTATTTAGTTACAGTAACTATACTACTGGGTCAAAGAAATTCCCTGTTTTGACCATAATTACTTTTATATCAGCGAATGTCTCATCTTCCAAATTTAAATCTTCATCTGCAGGATTTGCATGATTCCTAATTTTAAAGTTAATCTTCAAGCTGTATATATATTCTAGACACGTTTGAGTTAGCGAGGCAGAACTTGAAGAAATCGGAGCTTAATTTTGACATCAGCCATGTAGAGACTCCGCTTGGAAAGAGACCTAAAAGGAAACAGTTTAAACCAAGGACACTGGAAACTAGTGACGAAGATCCTGTCAGCGATGAGGACGTCGATCGATTTAATTTTTCCACCCCTTTACAACTTCCGCGTCCTCCAAACCTCACAGTTACATCGTTTGATACATCTCACGAAATTGTAAGCGTTGAAAATGCATCAGTGATTATAGAAACGTCTAATGTCTCTGAGCTTGAAGACTTGTCCCAGCCAAAACTTTTAAGTAAGATGACTGATTAACACTNAGAAACGTCTAATGTCTCTGAGCTTGAAGACTTGTCCCAGCCAAAACTTTTAAGTAAGATGACTGATTAACACTTTTGAAGGAACATTTTATTTTTTTGTATTAAGTTCCCTTAGTTTTGATCTGACTTAAAAAGTAATAGTAAGATTACTAAGTGNAGAAACGTCTAATGTCTCTGAGCTTGAAGACTTGTCCCAGCCAAAACTTTTAAGTAAGATGACTGATTAACACTGCTGAAGGTACATTTTATTTTTTTGTATTAAGTTCCCTTAGTTTTGATCTGACTTAAAAAGTAATAGTAAGATTACTAAGTGAGGGTAATACTAAATAGCCTAGCCTGCTTATGCATATTTCGTTTTTGATCCAAAACAAACAATCTTATCAATCGATTTCAATCAATCGTTAACAAACAATCGTAAATGACCTTGGCCTCAGGGTGATTTCAGATTGTTTGTTGTCGCTTCACTCCATAAGGGTGTTGACATTCCCATCTCTATAACATTACATCTCAATAATCTCTATAACAAAAAGGTTAAAAAGACGGGACCTCTTTTGTACCTTTGTTTGTTGATAAACAAATGTCAAACAACGGTTGGGGTTAGTGTTCCGAACTGATAAGATAAATGGCTAACCGAACTGTAACTTATCCGAACTGACAATTGTCAGATTAGTTAGCCACTTAACTTAACTGAAGCCATCAGAGGTCAGATAAGTTAACCGCATAACCCTAACTGATAGTCTACTCAGATAAGTTATCGGTTATCTAATCAGTTAACCGGTTTATCTGATTGACACTTTTAACCCTAAAATCCCTGCTTAATTTTCTATAATTTAACCGGGAAATATAAAAACAACAATGTGATGAAGTCAACCCAAATTGAATGTCAATTATCCATACAAAGCTATATCAAAAGTGATGTTTTCGTACAAATCGATATCGAAATCCAGCATTTTCTATCCGAAATGTAAACCCATAACTTTTAACACTCTCAAAATCGAAATTGACTATTTGAAGTTGCGTCAAACTTAAAATTTAAATTTAAAAATTTTAAATTTAAAAATTTTCCTTGGAAACCTGTGATTCAGAAGTATTTTCAACCTTTTTGCGTAATGTTACAGAGAGGGGAATCTCATCATCTTATGAAGCGAAGCGACAACGAGCAATCTAAAATCACCCTGCTTCGGTTTTTGTTTCTTATTTTGACTTTTCCATGAATTCTTTATTGCGTATTTATTCGGTTCCTATGTTAATAAAATATTGATGTGATTTTTCAGCTTTTGAAAGTTACGTGGTGGAAGCTATGACAACTTTGAAATATTCATTGGAACAACTTCACTCAAAAGTGAATAAATTGACACTGACCCAAAAGCAAAATAGCTGCATCAATATCATTTCTTCAGAGCCTTCTGCTTTTCTTTACCATGCAAAACTATCGAANGAAAGCTATGACAACTTTGAAATATTCATTGGAACAACTTCACTCAAAAGTGAATAAATTGACACTGACGCAAAAGCAAAATAGCTGCATCAATATCATTTCTTCAGAGCCTTCTGCTTTTCTTTACCATGCAAAACTATCGAACAAGTAATGGAATTCAATGCAGCGGTGAAAGCAGATACAATAAAAATAAATAGTCTGGTATGTCAATGTTTATCTACACAGAGAATTATGTTTAATTTCCAATTCACAATGTTTCATTGCACGTCTTACTATCAAATATTTGTTACAGATTGAAGTTATACGCTGGCTTGGAGGCTCCTCTTGCGCAGAAGCAACACGCATTGCTATTAAGAAACTGGTCGTACTAGAAGTTGGAGTCCTATTCAATGCTGTTGGAGGCAAGGGAAAGTTGAAGTTTTTCGACTTAGAGTTTCGTCACATAATTTTTGGTAAACCGAAGGTACACTTAGGTTATAAGTAGTGTTGCCCCGGAAGCTTCGGCTGCCGAATCGGCAATTTTTCAAATTTACCGAAGCTTCTGCTTCGGCTGTTGATTATTTCAGCTTTGGTGGATTTGCCGAATCATAAACCGAAGCAGATAATGTGTGGAAATAGTTAATTTATTCCGGAATTAATTATTATAAATTTGTAAATTATTGAATTCATTGCAATAACCTTCACTTCCTCGTCTGACTCATTCAAGATTCGTGTCTGCTGATTTCATTTACTCGTGTGTGTGAATTTTACCAAAAACACGATAGAAATTTTTAAAGTGGTAAATATTAAGATTTAAAAATTAGTGAATGAGGTAGACGTAGTAAAATCGACAAGCACTAAATGTAAGGAGAAACTCAAAAAAATTGTAATATGCATGCCCAAGTGATTCGGCAAATGCTTCGGCCGAAGCTTCGGCTATGATTCGGCTAGCCGAATCAAGGGCAAAAATTATTCGGCCAAAGCCGAATCACAACTTTTTCCGCTTCGGGGCAACACTAGTTATAAGACCAACCTTGGTGACCCAATAATTTGGCTCATTCGGTCTCATAGCGCGTCAGCCTCTACTTTTAAACATTTTATGCTTTGAAGAATTCATATATAACCTACATATCGCCTTATAAACCAAAATTTTTTATAACGGAAGTGTACTGTAGACCAAATTGCGAATACAAATATATTTAATTTCAGAGGCTTTGAAAAAAAGAGCGGCCTTGGCTGATGTATCGGAGAAGCTAGTCANAGAGCGGCCTTGGCTGATGTATCGGAGAAGCTAGTCATGGACACAATCATAGGCTATCTTCCTAAGTTTCAGGATGCAATTAATTACATGAACAAAAAGTCTAAGTATGCCAATTAAAAAAAATATACAAATAATTTTCAGTTAAATTTTAGTCTGATTTTGTAATCTCTAATTTTGCAGGTTATCTACAATCGCAAACCTAGTACCAGCCAGAAATATCTGAAAACAACTTTACTCTGAAATACAAAGCAACCAATCTATTTTACATCGTTGTAAGCAATGATCTTGTCTAATAAATTTGGTACTTCATTCTAAATATCTAGATTCGTTACGGATGATTTTATTGCATATAATGCTTAAGGATATGAAAGTGTACTTTTGGATATTCGAATGTAGATATGACAAAGACATTGGTAAGGTGTCATTGTCGGATATGTCAATGATATCTTAAAGATAATCTATCGGNTGTAGATATGACAAAGACATTGGTAAGGTGTCATTGTCGGATATGTCAATGATATCTTAAAGATAATCTATCGGCGGACATCAGGGGTTGTAAAGATATCTTAAAGATATACTTTGGACACAGCATGATATCTTCTAGATATACAAATGTTTTTAATAAGATTTGGTTTGGACATCTTAAAGATGGCTTGTGGTTACTTGGGTTGTTGTTTTACGTACATTAATTACGTATATTTGTCAACCCTTTCAAAATGTTGTTACAATTTTACTATTTTGTTACGTTTCTTAAATCTTGTTACGATTCTACCTCAAAATTGAAGAATCTTCAACAAATCGTAACTTTAAACTTCAGCTTTCTCTAAAAAAAATAAAAATTCAACCATAAATTTATTATAGTCAAATTTATTTTAATGTTTCAAAGAAAAACTTTTGGAATTCTACTCAACTGAGAGCTCTAGAAGAACTCTACCAAAATACTGATATCCTTTGTCAAAACTGTATCGCTGTTTAAGTCATAGTGTGGACTTTTAGCAACCCCGAGTTGGGTTAAATTTAAAATGAATAATTGGTAAACTTTTCTTGCAAAAGTTAAAAATACAATAATCCATTCCTTCCTGAGATAATCCTATTGATTAACATTATCTCAAACCGAATTAACTAAGATGAAAATAATAATACTAACTATCAATTATAAAGTTAAATAATTACAAACTAAATGAAAGAAACTGATAATAATAATAACTAAAAATATGACAAAATATAAAATATTAAGTTCCTATTACAATGAGGCAATTCCCCATTTTGGTTATAAGATAAAAAGTTGTTAAATTTTAAATATTTTTATTTCATAAAAAGGTGACATAATTTTATACTTCTGTGACTGGTCTGATTATTTTTCCTCTCCGTTAAAGTTTAATAAGCTCAGGGGCATCTTTTTGCTTTTTATTTTTACTGTTAACATGCAAATGAATAACGTCAACTGAGGAGGAGAAAGGGTCAAACTCACACTTTTTATTTCATCTTGTAGTTAAAGAGATGTATGAGAGAATTGAAACTTACTACTTTGTAGTGTCAGCTATCCTCTCATGCGTTCTCTCAACTACAACATGCAAAAGAGGCAAGGGAAATTTTTGTAATAACAAAGTCAAAAATAAATGTCAACATAACAACATTTGACTTTTTACCCTTCCCGATATCTTCATTATATCACTCATTAAAATATATCAAATAAAAATTTAACACTTAACCAGGCTATGACCCTCAATATAAATTCAAAAAAATTCTTTAACAAATATTTTTAACTGATTTGGCATAGTTTTGATTGATTCGAGTAATTAAGCAACACACTCACATGGAATATACAGAGTGAGTTAATAAGGGCTACCTAGAGATCCTCACTCCACCGGACCTTTCTGTGTCACCCAACATAAATCGGCGTCAGAATTTTGTTTATTTTATAACATTCACATGTTACATTTAAAACAAAGAATCATTTAGTCGAAAGTTGTTTTATCTAAACGGAAGTACCGCCGATTCTTCGACTGATATGATAACCGTTCTGATGCCAAATTCTAACCACTGAAGATTGACTTGACCAGAATCAAGCGCAAGTTTCCTAGTCGAAGCATGTGGGTCTAAATAGGTAGTTAGATTCAACCAAAGGGGATTCCTTTGCTACAGCACATAAGAACATAATTCTAAATATTGAGTCAGACTATTTTTCATTCTTCTCTACCTTCAGATTCTTATGAAGTGTAAATTGAGCTCCTTTGGTTCAATCTAACCTAGTTTGGCTACAGCAATAACCGCAACTGCCATTTCGTCGTTAGTCGTAAGTTTCCAGACTTTTGATCCAAAAGGAATAATTTTTCTCACACAATAGTATCTTTCACAGNAATTCTAAATATTGAGTCAGACTATTTTTCATTCTTCTCTACCTTCAGATTCTTATGAAGTGTAAATTGAGCTCCCTTTGGTTCAATCTAACCTAGTTTGGCTACAGCAATAACCGCAACTGCCATTTCGTCGTTAGTCGTAAGTTTCCAGACTTTTGGTCCAAAAGGAATAATTTTTCTCACACAATAGTATCTTTCACAGTACATGTTTGACGTATTTGATGTTTTACCGCAGACGGATGATTGTTATATCTGACAAGTAGCTACTCGTATGAGTCGTCTGGGTCCCGGTAGCGATATTTCATCTAAATCAATTGAAACATCGGCGGTACTCCAATTTAGATAAAACAACTTTCGACTAAATGATTCTTTGTTTTAAATGTAACAACGTGTGATGTTATAAAATAAACAAAATTCTGATGCCGAGTTATGGTGGGTGACACAGAAAGGTCCGGTGGAGTGAGGATCTCTAGGTAGCCCTTATTAACTCACTCTGTAGTCAGCATTCAAAGCAAGAATAGTTATTTTAAAAAGTTTTTAATGATCTCTCAGACAGCTTTATTGTGTTGCAAACACATTATAAAACTGTCTTGTCCGTCCGTCCTTCCGTCCGACGGGGTACGCTATAACTCAAATACTAAATGACGGATCAAGATGCGGCCATCACCAATCGATAGCCCATCCACTAGGAACCGACAAGTTCGAAGATGAGCCATATCCGTCAACTCTGACCTAGTTTTTTAATTCTTCTGACGAAACTCAATTTTTGTCATGGGAATTTACATATTAAGTAATAACTGAAATATTTCGATAACCAATGGATGGATCGATATAAGGATTTCATTACAGGATAGCCCATGCCTGAAACCCCACCCGGCGCTTCCTAACAACCTAACAACCTAGCATTAGACTACCCCGGACATTAGCCAAAACCGGCATTACGAACTCCGCGCATTACCCGACCTCGACCCTACAATATGCCAGGCATTACATTACCCCAGACATAACCCGACCCGGACATTACCCAACCCTATACAATCCATGACGCTTTTGGACGACCCAACTCCGACATTACCCAACCCTTAGCGTTACCAAACCTCGAGCACTACTCGACCGCGGGCATTACCCGACCACGGGCATCAGCCGACTCCGACCTTACAATATGACAGACATTACCCTTCCCGAGACATTAGCCCACCCCGGTACATGAACCGACCCCGACATTAACTTACCCTAGGCATTACCCTACCCCCTGGTATTACCTCGTCCTCTCTACTGCAAAATTTTCCGCGCAACCACCCAACATGCCTTAATATCCATCTATAGTGCACATTCTTCCCTAAGATTTAGCATTGCAGCATATGATTACTCCTTTTACAACGGTTTATTAATTTCTTGCAACCCAAATATAAAAAACCAATAAATCTAAAAAAAATTCAGAATTAAATTAGAAGGCTAATTTTTTTTTCAAAATCACACATTTAATTTTCATACTATGTAGGTTTTATGAGTTAACAATTTCTCTCAACTATTGTTGCAAACAAGGTGTCATGCAATAATCGTCATATAGGCAGTAATCTTATGGACTAATTAGTACAGTAGTCGACGGGTACAGTTAAGTGCAAGATCTTAGGCTCATGACTTCTTGATTAAATAATTCTTGAATCAAACCATGGGATACCTTAGTATACTAACAGCAATGATGCTTGAAGTGTCTCGCAAATGTGCTGGAAGTTTTAAATTTTAATTCTTAAAGTAGGCGGAATTAGAGCAAAAAAATTACACATTAGAACATAATTCTAAATATTGATGCTAATTTGGGCTGGAGAAAGCGGGTGAAAATCTTTAGGCGCACGACAGATTTATTGCTTTGCAGCAGAATAAAGTGGTAGACCTTACTTGAATTTTTGACTCTCTACATGGCAAGTGAAAGTGCACCTAAGTACCCGGGATGCCCCGCCAAAATGTCTCTCGAAAAAATTGTTTCCCTACCTCCATAAGTAGTTTGAATGAGCTAAAAATTCATCAATAATATTTAGTTGTATTCATTGCGAAAACTTAAAATGGTTTGCATTGCATCTGCAACACTTATGAAATTAAAAGCGCACAATTTCCAAGAAACATTCGAATGGTGTATTTCTTTATGATTTTGTCCACTTTCACTTGGTCTGTAAATAGCCCGTCAGCTTTCTCCAGTCCTCGGTAGAATCCTATCGTGTACCAGGAACATTTTTGCATACATTTGTTCTTGTATTTAGTCAAGTATGCTTAAGGTCAAAACATTTTCGTGATAAATAATGTACTCTGCCTTAAGTGTTACAGAGATTTACCAACGAAATATAATTACTATGGCTTTGCCATTTTACATTTGTGGCTTAAATTTAATTTGAAATTTTGCACGAACTATATCTCGTGCAGAATAAATTTGGTAGAAAACAAAATGAAATTATTAAGGAACTCATAACTTTGATGAAAGTTGAATTGGAGAAAGTTATGCCAGAAATTGCCACTTTCACAATATGGTGGAAATTTTCTAAACAATTATTGCTAAGGGATGCTCAGGTAAATGTTAGGCACCTTTGCCCCTCGGAGTCTATCACTTTATTCTGCTGCAAAGCAATAAATCTGTCGTGCGCCTAAAAATTTGCACCCGCTTTCTCTAGCTCAAATTTAATTTTTTCGCTCTAATTCCGCCCACTTTAAGAATTAAAATTTGAAACTTTCAGCACATTTGCGAGACACTTCAAGCATCATTGCTGTTAGTATACTCAGGTATTCCATGGTGTGATTCAAGAATTATTTAAACAAGAAGTCATGAGCCTAAGATCTTGCATTTAACTGTATAAGAACTTTTTGTTATAAAATCATGGTTATGAGACCCAATTGTGGTTTGAATCAGCTTAAGAGATATATTCCACAAGCCACCGGGCAAATCCACTAAACCCATGTGGAATTTGCTTTGAGCGATAACCAGTTACTTAAAACCACACGGTTATGTGGAAAGATGCAGGAATAACAATGTACAATTTATTTGAATCCAAATTTTCAGCCTATCTCAAGATTTTTTATTGATTGACTCTAAGAGGTATAATCCGCAAGCCACCGGGCGAATCCACTAAACCCGTGTGGGATTTCCGTTGAGTGATAAACAATTACCTATAACCACACGGTTATGTTGAAGGATGCAGCAATAACACCTACCAATTTTTTTGAATCCAAATTTCTAGCCTATCTCAAGATTTTGTATTGATTGACTTTAACGCATTCATCATTGGAGAATAATCAGGTATAAGACAAAAAATTTTCGCTGCAAAAACTTAAGTTTTATATCCATTGTACTACGCCCTCCATTATAGGATATCATCATTCTACGTTCTCCATTACAGTCACACCTCAAGTGTGACTAATAAGTATGGTTATCTTATAAAGATGGCCCAATACAGAGGTGGTACTGTACAGTGAAGTTTACTAAAGTAAGGCAGAGAAAGGAGACCTTACTCTCACCTTCACATGCTACTTTAAGGCAAAGTGAGAGGAAATTTTCCATTCTCTGGCTCACTTTAGTAAACTCCACTGTGTATATAAACGATATGTATATATGATATTCCTAGAAATAATTTTGGTTACTGCTACTGCTACTGTAACTCTCAGCAACATTTAAAACACGTCAAAAATTAAATCAATCAATAGGAGAAACTATTGTATTTGAGAGTCAGGTTTCTTATACCTAAGTCGTCAACATTTAGCGGCAGTCTAAAACAAGCTTTTGAACATCTCGTCCGTTAAGATCGTAACACTAAATCATCAGGTTGGATACTAATTTAAGGTACCATAAGGTCAATACAATATAACATTTCATATAATATTAAAATACTTTCTTCAAAACAAGGTTAGTGTAATTTGGAAAGAGTTGTTTTACATGATATACTTATAAAATTATTATGTTCACCAGCTTGGTTGAAGGGTGAAGACATCTCAATGGCCAATAGCTCACTGCTAGTTGGAGTGGTTTAGCTTGGCAAGTTCTGCTGTTGACTTTCATTATATGTTGTACTGATCAGTGTCAAGATTAGCCAATAAATTACGTGGAAAACATTGACTCTATTAATAATTACATAACTTGTATTTTGGCAAAAAAAACCTAGTGAGGTAAAGATGATGACAATTTAAGGTAGGTCGAAATGATTTGTTTGAAGTATTCAGTATAGACGACATACTCTGCACGATAAAGTCGACACAAAACAGAAAATAGATTTCCAGTAGACTCTTGAGAAACTGAATCTGAAAAACGGTTTCTGTATCACAAATATAATTCAGTATTCATAATAATTATGTATTGATTAGCAACGTTAAGGAATTTCCACCAAAAACAGGTTTTGAACTGCATGAACAAATCCAAAACTTCACGAAATAGTAGTTTAGTCTGGATTAACTACCCAACAATGCAAGTATTTCAACTACTCAGCGTATTCTTCTGCGGTCTATTCCGTTGCGAATATGATTTCCCTAGTGACCCGCTACAAAATCAGAGACAACTGGAAACACATCCGTTGATTTCAGACCGTATCGGACGAGACTTTAGTTCAAATGAAGTTGATAGTGGTGAGTTTTTAAATCCAATTGTTATAACAGATACTGGTGCTGTGGAAGGGTATATGATGAAGACAATTAGAGGCAGATCCATTTCAGCATTTGAAGGTATTCCTTATGGGGAAGACACGGGAGGGTTAAATAGATTCATGGTAAGTATTTCCGTTTGAATCTGATATATTTAATTTAATCTTTGAGTTATCCAATTTCATTACTTGATTGTCTACCCACAGCCACCTACACCAAAATCAAATTGGACAGGGATACGAAATGCTAAGAAACCTGGTGAGAAATGTTTACAACTTCATATGGTACAAGTGATGCAACTGACAGGTTCTGAAGACTGCTTATTTCTGAATGTCTACACTCCAGCAAAGGTTTGAAAATAATATATTATGCAAAAGTTATTTAATATATTCAACAAATATAATACGATAACAGAGTATACTAGATCTGTTTTATAAATAAGAAGAAATAGTTTATAAATAACTTTACGTATCATTTGTTGTAAATGACGGTAGAACACTTGTAGTGACGACGTCATTCTATGATTTGTATAAGTGATAATTGTTACGAATTTGCTTTTGAGACCTTTTCACCTCTGGCACATAAGAGTGATAGATAACTGACAGAATGAGATCAATGATATACACTTTTGCCAAGCAGAAATGAAATCGGTTCACGAGTTTAAGAGATTTACAATTTTTCGGAAATACTACACCTTGTTATATTTCTTGCACGTGTAGCTGATGCAAAGCACACTAGTATAACATTATGTAAACTTCAGAATGTAGATATAAACTAATAAATTTATGCAAGTAATTGAACGCAGCATGTGAATAGAACATCATAATTGTGAGGTGACCTGATATTTCGGACATAATAATCTGTGATAAAAATTTTTCTAATTCATAATATATACCTTATCAACATATAACATATATGAATATAAAATATGATAAGTTTGGAGTGAATTATAAGTGAAAGAAACTAAGCTTTACCTGTCCCATTGTAGGTTAGCTTTATTGCTTTATGTAGATAACTTTATAATCCCATTCGATGAACAAAATGTATCTGCAAAATATCTTAAAGACGCAAAATTGTTGTGAGAAATGATTTTATGTGCTTTTCTCATCTTGAAATGTCTTTATGACAGTAAATGTCATAATATTAATCAAATTCTTTAGCCTAATAAAAATATTACTCCAGCTTTGAGCTGACAATCATTTGATTGTAATTTACACATGAAGAAACTAAATGTAAATCCTCAATGTATTTTTATGCATACACGACTATTCCAACATGTTTTAGGGAAATTACCAATCAAATATGAATTAACCCACTTTTTCCTTGTGTACCAGACAATTATCAATGTGTACGCATTGTAGGTCAAAGGGTTACAACTTAAAATAATTCATACTAATTAGATTTATAATTCAAGTAATACTATATTTTTAAATCAAGGTACGATATGCTTTATAAATATTGTACCAAAATTTACAAACTATTGGAACGTAACCAAATTATAAATCATTTACCACTACATGTAAAACAGATCTAGTGGAAAGTGCATGGAGTTAGAATAAAAAACAATTTTTGATAGGTTATCGTGAATTCCGAACTAACTCAGAATATTCCCTTAGCTAAATGTTTACTTAAGTCGAACGAGTACAAGTATACTCGTATTCTTTAGAAACAGTCTATATTCCAGTTTGTAGAAACAATTGTGTAAAACGAACCAAGGTAGGTCAATTCACAATCATGGAATGTTCCCGAAAGATTATAAAGTAAACATTATATCTGTTGACACCATTTGGCGTGGCATTTGTAGAATCCGCTATATAAACACAACAAATGCATTAAATACCATTATTCTACCATGTGGCTAACAGTTGATGCACCTAAAGATTTCAAATTTTATTTCATTTTGATGGATGAATTTGAATTTTTGAGATTATATGAATCATCAAATTNCAACATATAACATATATGAATATAAAATATGATAAGTTTGGAGTGAATTATAAGTGAAAGAAACTAAGCTTTACTTGTCCCAGGGTAGGTTAGCTTTATTGCTTTATGTTTTAAATATGGATAGCTTTATAATCCCATTCGATGAACAAAATGTATCTGCAAAATATCTTAAAGACGCAAAATTGTTGTGAGAAATGATTTTATGTGCTTTTCTCATCTTGAAATGTCTTTATGACAGTAAATGTCATAATATTAATCAAATTCTTTAGCCTAATAAAAATATTACTCCAGCTTTGAGCTGACAATCATTTGATTGTAATTTACACATGAAGAAACTAAATGTAAATTCTGAATGTATTTTTATGCATAAATGACTATTCCAACAAGTTTTAGGGAAATTACCAATCAAATATGAATTAACCCACTTTTTCCTTGTGTACCAGTCAATTATCAATGTGTACGCATTGTAGGTCAAAGGGTTACAACTTAAAATAATTCATACTAATTAGATTTATAAATCAAGTAATACTATATTTTTAAATCACGGTACGATATGCTTTATAAATATTGTACCAAAATTTACAAACTATTGGAACGTAACCATATTTAGAAATCATTTACCACTACATGTAAAACAGGTCTAGTGGAAAGTGCATGGAGTTAGAATAAAAAACAATTTTTGATAGGTTATCGTGAATTCCGAACTAACTCAGAATATTCACTTAGCTAAATGTTTACTTAAGTCGAACGAGTACAAGTATACTCGTATTCTTTAGAAACAGTCTATATTCCAGTTTGTAGAAACAATTGTGTAAAACGAACCAAGGTAGGTCAATTCGCAATCATGGAATGTTCCCGAAAGATTATGAAGTAAACATTATATCTGTTGACACCATTTGGCGTGGCATTTGTAGAATCCGCTATATAAACACAACAAATGTATTAAATACCATTATTCTACCATGTGGCTAACAGTTGATGCCCCTAAAGATTTCAAATTTTATTTCATTTTGATGGATGAATTTGAATTTTTGAGATTATATGAATCATCAAATTTAGGAAACGGGTTAGAACTAATTGCTAGATTTCGTAAAGCAAAAGTGTGTCCGACCAGACACTACTACATATAGACAGACCGACTCAATGACTAAATATCCTGACACTAATAAAGTAACATACGGTAATAAATAAATTGAGTCTGAGGAATCTATATAAAATGGAATTTCAAGGCGAAAATATTGCCAAAGAAATTTTACTTGGCAGCGGTTTTACTAAAATACAGTTTGAAATAACATTACTGAAGAATTTAATATTATATACCAATTTCATTGCTGATCGTCTATATCGTTTGGTTTATTCATAATACGAGTAGTTAATGTAAACTAGCTATTACAAGGTTAGGCAGTAAGTCAATTTAGGTTTTTTTTTATAAAAAAAAACATTTTTTTACCTTTATTGTTGGTGAAGTTAATAGGATTTTTGTAGTAGTAGGCTCATTATGAAGTTTGAATAACTCGAAAGCTCTCCCACACAACAACTATACAATCTTTTTAATGTTTTCAGTTCCTGAACCGGCAAAGGCAANTTATTCATAATACGAGTAGTTAATGTAAACTAGCTATTACAAGGTTAGGCAGTAAGTCAATTTAGGTTTTTTTTATAAAAAAACAACATTTTTTTACCTTTATTGTTGGTGAAGTTAATAGGATTTTTGTAGTAGTAGGCTCATTATGAAGTTTGAATAACTCGAAAGCTCTCCCACACAACAACTATACAATCTTTTTAATGTTTTCAGTTCCTGAACCGGCAAAGGCAAAAAAAACTTCCGGTTCTAGTTTACATCCATGGTGGAATGTTTTTTTTTGGCGCAGGTTCAGAATATGGACCTGCCTATCTTCTCGAGCATGATATCATCTTAGTGACATTTAATTATAGGATGGGAATTTTTGGTAAATGATATTTTTTACAATTGTATGTATTTTCTGACTCCTATTATTTTATTGTGTTAGGATTCCTGAGTACAGCCGACGAAGTTCTCCCCGGTAACTTGGGCCATAAAGACCAAGTACTTGCGCTAAAATGGGTACGAAAAAATATCAAAGCTTTCGGTGGTAACCCAAACCAAGTTACGCTTACAGGTTACTTAACTCAAATTTAAAGGTTTCCATAAATGTGCCATTCAGGAAAATTTTTAATCCTACACAGGCCAATCATCAGGAGCTGCCAGCGTCCATTTTCATATGTTATCCACTCTGAGTCGTGGTCTCTTTGCCAGAGCAATTTCATTCAGTGGAAATGCATATAGTTCCTGGGCAATTACTAACAGAAATAAACTACTTAGTCGTAATCGTAAATTAGCAAGGGTATCTCGATGTCCACAAAGTCCAAGTGAAGCATTTGTCCGTTGTCTAAAGCGCAAGAGTGGGCGTCAACTTTCTTTCTATTATCTACGACTCTATGTAAGTTAAAGCCGTGCCCACTCTAAAATTGTGTATTAGCTTCTGCAGTCTCAGAAACCAATGGTCGGCATAGCAAGCTTATCCGTTAACCAGAAGGCCCTAGCGACTTTAGGTAGGACTCTGAACACTAGCCTGAACCGGGTCATGTTAGTTTCCGATTTAATGCTCCATACCAGTTTAGATGCATTCCACCTCTTTCCTTCAAGCTACCCTACTGTCCTCAGAAACTCCCGTCGACAAGGTTTCGGAAATGGCTAACTGTTAACCTATCCTGAATCAATTTTTTCCACCGACTGCGTACCCCCGAAACCCCAATATACGTGTTTTATGCGTCAGACATACCCTCCGATCCCCTGACCGTTACATTCCCAAGAGCACATGTCCCAAGGAAGCATGAGTACGCCAAAAAATTTTTTAACCCTTCAGCAACGAAACGAATCATATGTGCACAAGATAAATCTCTAGCTTATGGAACACCCCTCCGGTTCGAAATGACTTTTTATCCCACCAGAGTGTAAAATCCCTAGATCTATTATACAATAAGACGGAAATTGGGGAAGTTGGATACGATTTGGATAATGGTTCGGAAGGTGTCTAGGGCAGGGTATGGTCAACCAATCACCGGGCAGGAAAATGGGAAAATGGGAATCCAAATTGACTGGAATTGGAATCGGAGGAGAGATGATGACGGGACGAAGATTGGCTATNAATCGGAGGAGAGATAATGACGGGACGAAGATTGGCTATACAATTCTACGACTTCCTGGAAATGACAGATTTCCAGGAGTATGAAGTAAAAATTTCGTAATGGATGGGAACCTGATTTCAGACATCTGACCTCTGGACATTGGAATAGTNTGTCTAGGGCAGGGTATGGTCAACCAATCACCGGGCAGGAAAATGGGAAAATGGGAATCCAAATTGACTGGAATTGGAATCCGAGGAGAGATAATGACGGGACGAAGATTGGCTATACAATTCTACGACTTCCTGGAAATGACAGATTTCCAGGAGTATGAAGTAAAAATTTCGTAATGGATGGGAACCTGATTTCAGACATCTGACCTCTGGACATTCGAATAGTCGGACGCGAGGGAAATTGTGGATAGGTCACTTTTTCATCCAAAATACTTAATTAACCCATTTAAAGACGGTTTACTTGTTCTCAAACAGAATACAGATTTTGTCGCATCATATCAAAAAGAGACAGATAGGTCAAAGACAATGACCATAGTTTTTCAATACTGCATTAGCTACCGCTCAATCAACGAGTGGTCTCCACTATTTCAATTTCTAAAAACTACCATATTTTTCAAAAGTTAAGTGTTAGACAAATCCGTTACTCTAACTTAGGATATTCTACCCACCCCACCAATACCACTTGGTGTTGTCATCGAACCCAATATTTCAGGGGCTTTTCTCGATGAACACCCAGATGATATTTATGCTCGGAATGGTGTAGCTAGAGTCCCTTGGATTTGTTCAAGGAACACGAACGAATCTCAGGCTATTTTTTCTGGTAAAAAGTGAAACAATTAGTAGTATTAAAAAAATTTAATCGTATACCACAATATTAATGTTTAACAGCGCTTGGCTTGATTGGGTTGAAACATTCGAGCACAATAACACACTCCTTGTGGCAAGTATATGCACCATATTTCTTGGAGTATCAATATATTATAGACGATGTAAACATAATAACGGACAAGCTTCATGATTTTTACAAAAAAGACAAGACGATACCAAACGATGGGAACATTTATACCGAGGTAAACCAATGATTATAAAATTATATTAACCAATTCATAAAAATACATCCAAACTTAAAAGTTTACTCCAATTGATTGTCATATTTTGTATATTCAGATTGCAACGGATCGTCTTATTGGGTATAGTGTCCATAAATCCCTTCAACTACATTCACAAGTGGCCCCAACGTATTCTTGGCTGTATGCATATACATCTAGGTACAGCATAACAAGCAAACTTGGATTGGATCCTTATAAGTATGGTATGTTCTACTACCACTATTAAAAGCAATTTTGCAACATTTTAAATTATTATTAAATCTATTACAGGGGTTTCACATACGGTAAGATTTGAGTTTTTACGTTATCCATACGTAGTAAACTTTTAATTCAATGTTCTTAATCAGGATGATCTCACGGTTTATTTCAACATGAGTATCTTTTACACTGGTTATAAAACAACAGATCCTGAATTTAAAATTGTCAAGGTCGTAACGCGTCTCATTGCAGATTTTGCATCGGGAGAGTAAGCAAAGAAGTACACTATTGCCATAAAATGTTTCATACAACCCTATATTATTGTCTATCTCGTTTTATAGTGACCCAATCTACACAGATGAAAGTAGGACATTGACCCGGGTTTGGCACCCTGTGACGGACCCAAAGAACATTAGTGTACTTTTAATTGATAACGTAGTGAAAATGATTCCTGAGCCACATCCAGAGAGGTACAACTTCTGGGAATCCATAGGACTACCAGATACCAAACCATTTAAACTAATTAAATAAATAACTTTATTGATTATGAAATATATTATATTATATCCTCATCCGAGTAAATCTCTGGTGTTCAAGCCAAATCCAATGAAAATGAGGATGAATCTATTTGTTTTCGCTCCTCCCCCTTCATTAAAAGATGTTTCGTTTGGACCGGACTTGAAGGTTTCTCATTTTGCCAACATTTCCGATACTAGCTGATGGTTTACAAATTATTTGCGGTATTTAAAAAGCAATGCGTGATGTTTCCACCTCACGGTGCAGCAAAAGTTTGCTAAATAGCGGAAACCCATTTTAGAATATCGATTTTGTATCATAAATCAATGAATGAATCAGTTTATTGGTAAAATGGGTTACAGTAGGTTTATACATGATTGGCGAAAACTTTCGCAGCTCGCGATTTTGGAAATAGGTGAAATACGTATCATTACTGTTCCAGGAAATACTGGCCTCTAACAAAATGTTTAGTTCATAGTACTAAAATTTTCAATTTTCTGACCAGCTAACATTTGATAACTATCAAAATCAAAACACTTTTCGGCAGCATAGCTATGAATTGAATTTTTAGTAATCTGGTACGGAAAATTAAGCGAGCTTGCTTTATTCGTCTCGAATTATCAGTTGCGAAATTGGATAAAATTATAAATTGCTGAATAAAGATAAACAGAGAGGAGAATCGATGTCAAGTCTGGGAACAAACTTTACCCATTCCTGCTAATCCGGCATGTCAGTTATGTATATTGGTAAAAAAAATTGTCATTAATCCTTATTTGAAGGTTATCGAACTTCAAAGTCATATCTTCCAAACCTCATCCTTTATGTGATAAAATTAAACTAAAGCAATATCAACCGATGAAATTTTAATTTGGTGAAATCATCATTATTGGTTAAAACCAAGCATCAAATAAGGACAAACTTGGTNAACCGATGAAATTTTAATTTGGTGAAATCATCATTATTGGTTAAAACCAAGCATCAAATAAGGACAAACTTGGTTAAAACAATACTCAACTGCCTCAAAATAAAGCAGTCGAATTTTGAGATTTCATATAAAAGAAAGCTGCTTCAAAGAAGGAAAGTTNAGCAGTCGAATTTTGAGATTTCATATAAAAGAAAGCTGCTTCAAAGAAGGAAAGTTTGAAGAATTCCCTTCCACAGTCAAAAAGTTTTGTTCGCTAAATCTGGATTACAATTAACGGATAAAGAACTTTTATCCGCATTACATTACCCAACCTAAGCATTACCAGACCATGGGCATTACCCGACCCCGGGCATGATCCGGTCCCCACCTTACAATATGGTAGGCATTACCCAAGCCCTGGCATTACCCTACCCCCAACATTTTTATACCCTGGACATTACCCAAACCTTGGCATTATTATAAGGCAGGGTACTATTACCCTGCATATTCAATATTCAATATATTGAATATAAATACAGTGGTTTCAGCTTAATGTCNTGCAGGGTACTATTACCCTGCATATTCAATATTCAATATATTGAATATAAATACAGTGGTTTCAGCTTAATGTCACTACCCCTTAATGTCACACTTCGCTTATTGTCACCCTGTTGGCTTTCCCCCGGCTAAACTCCATGCTCTCATGTACTAAATACTCTGCCTATTGTCACACCTCCTATTGTCAACCTCCGCCTATTGTCATCCCATTTGAAGAGAATGTACCGCACATAACCACACTTTAATGGCAACTTTCGGTTCTCAGGCCCAGAATATACTCGTGTTTGCTTAAATGGTGTGGGCGGTCAGAGACCCTTGGGGGAACTGTTTCATTAACCTATTTGTTGTATTCTAATATGCGATCCTCGATCGTGAAAGTTTACTTTTTTAAAGACTCAGCCGCAGTCGCGGGTTTATTCCAACCGCGAGTATGCCAACTTTAGATGGGCACATGGTTAGAATTGACAAACTTAAACTTTTAATGATAAGCAACATTGGAAGTGAAGAATTTTGCAAACAAGTACCAATATTTTGGGAGTTTCTGACACGATAATATCTCAAAGCCATTTTTCTGGCATATTGCAAAAAAGCTTGCCGATTACTTTAAGAAGTAATTTGCTTTTAGAGTATTCCAAATTCAGGTAATAACTTCAAAAGCCGTAAAATAAATCGAAAAAGGTATCGTATCATAAAATGCGCATCTAAAACTATAAACTTCGGTTTATGTCACCTAATCTATGAAGTATTAGTCAGTTGCCATTATCGGCTATTGTCAACTCCGCCCAACTGTCAACCGATTTTTTGGCTCCCTCGGAGGTGACATTAAGCTAAAACCACTGTATATAAATACATAAACATAAAATATAAATATTCAATAAAAAAAAATTTCGAAATAATTCTATCTATGGAAAATTGATTATTAGACGCCCCAGTTTGGCAACAGAATATAGCAGCGTGTTCCGTTTTATCTTTTGGGCCATTTCCCCCCAATTCTACTAATAATTTGCTGGAAACGAAGTAAAATACTTAAAAAATTGCAATCTTTCTAAAAAATTTGAGTTTTTAAGGCCGATAACAAATATTCAAATTTCCATAAAAGTATTTTCAATAGGCAAAGTTTTATATAATTACATAATCCGTTATGCCGTTCCCTATGTACCTTTTAACCAATGTGCTTTATTTTATAATACTGATATAAAACATATAATATTTATTTTATCACTTCTGATAAACTACTCACGCGGTAAAGATTAAGTACTGACGGATGGTTCCAACTTGAAAGCAATTAAAATACGAAAAAATTATCTAATACCACCTCTCATTATGTCTCGCGCCCTCAAATTTGGGGAAGAGATGCGTGAACCAACGGAAATTTAGCTTAGATTACAAATATGATACCCATGGTTGGCGGTAGTCAAATTAATTAATATTTGCTAAATTAATGTGAAAAAAAGTTCTTTTTTACCTCCAATACTGTATTATCAAAATTGAGAAATACATGAGCACCAACTCAACAATAAACTTTGCTTCTCGGTAATGNCTCCAATACTGTATTATCAAAATTGAGAAATACATGAGCACCAACTCAACAATAAACTTTGCTTCTCGGTAATGAAAGAAAGAGGGAGATCATATTACGAGAACAATTATATATAAGTTTGAAGCAAAAATTTGCCAATATGTACTCAGTGGAATGCGGGAGTAGATGGTATGGATCACAGGTTGGGGTATCGCTTCATTTGAGCTGNGTAGATGGTATGGATCACAGGTTGGGGTATCGCTTCATTTGAGCTGTAGAAGTCACCAAATGTCAACCGTTTAAAACGTAAATGTCTAGGGATGTGACACATCATTGGAAACTTCTTAGCATTGAGATTGTGAATATAGTTATGAATGACCTCTACCACCTCTGGCGTGAACACTAGAGGTCACTATGTTAATTGTATTTGCCAATAAATAGCTGTGGCTTAAATTGCCTATGCCGAAAAAAAAAGCTTTTTGATTATATAATTAATTGACTTTGTCGGAAGGATAGTGAACTGTTCCACTTCATTCAACAGAATTTACGAAAAGCTATGCGAAACCCAGATTAATTCTGCAAATTTGTACAAAACATCTTAAAATGAAACGAAAGTATTCACCTTATTATAGAATATTACTTAAGAGCAGTAACACTTGTTTACGCATGACCACTCTGTGTTAATTTTAACAAATTTAAATAACCTGGAAAACATGGATGTTCAGGAGCTGAGCAGCGTAGTCGATATATTGTTTATGCAAATTTATGCGATTTATGCATGTCATCTATCTTGCATTTTATTTATTTTTGTCTAAATTGACACTTTGATTACGAATGATTGGTGCAAGGCAACAGAATACTTCTATACGTCCTACAGTCAGCCTCTATTCAAGTATAAACTTGAGTAAATCTCTCATTCGTGATAAGGGAAAAAGTTAGATGAGTAAACAATGGAACTATTTTTGTTAAAAATCACATGTCCATCAATCCTTATCTTTTATTCAAACAATAATTTTCCAGATACTTTTTTGGTCAGTTCACGCTACCATTGCCGGTTAATTGTCTCATAAATAGCAACAACCAATAGAGTTTCTTTAAAGAATTTTCTAATTTAGACAACTTTTGGAAAATTAACTCTACTAGCATAATGCAAACCAATTTGTTATGTTTCTTTTTTTACGTCGGGATTTCCATCTTGTTGATGTCAACTTTACCGAAAAGTACAAATTCAGCTAAAATTCTTTCAGTATCATTTTTATCCACACCGAGTCATAAAATCACTTACGAACCTCTTCTTCATGGACTCGCAAAAAAGGGTCATGAGGTCACAATCTTGTCACCATTCAAATCCAAGGAGGGAGTGAAAAACATTACAGAAATCCTTGGAGTTAATCTACAGAAACTCGTGGAATCCAAAATTGCATCGGAAAAAATACCAAATTTATTCAAAATGAAAGAAAATGGGGCAATGCAGAATCCGTTTACCATGGTGGACATATTCGGTCAAGTATGTCGTGAAACCTATGACCTCCCCGCAATTACGGAAATCATGAAGGAGAAATTTGATTTAATCATTTTCCCAGAATTATTCAACGACTGTGTAGCAGGTTTGTTATACAAATTAAATACGTCAGTAGTCATCGTCACTTCGTTAACAGCACAGTCATGGGTCACATCTAACCTCGGTGGACATATGCCTCCTTCCTTTGTACCAAATATGTTCTCTGGCTTCACGAGTCAGATGAATTTTTATCAAAGAACAATAAATTTACTAACAGACGTGGGGATTAATCTAGTCAGAGACTACTACTTCGAACCTTCAATGGAAGCTATTTATAGAAAAAAATTAAATGACCCTACTATTCCATCAGCAGATGAAATATTGAAAAATGCAAGTCTCATTTTGTCTAATGGACACTTTACATTGGGGTCACCAAAACCATTTCTTCCTGATGTTATTGAAGTTGGAGGTATGCATTGTAGACCAGCTCAACCACTGCCCAAAGTAAGCAAAATGCACTACAATTAATTATATGGTATTTACTATAAAACTACATTATTTATGTGCATACTTTGTATCCAATTGACTAGGATTTGGAAGATTTTGCTAATAGTAGTAAAGACGGCTTTATCTTGTTCAGTATGGGGACAGCAATGAAAGGTAGCATGATGCCAGATGAGAAGCGGAAGCAAATACTTGCAGCATTTTCAAAATTGAAACAAAATGTCCTTTGGAAATGGGAGACAGAGACAATGCCTGATTTGCCAAAAAATGTGAAACTGAGCAAATGGCTTCCGCAACAAGATATTCTGGGACATCCAAAACTCAAGTAAAACAAAATTTAACCTAAACACCTAATATATCCAATCTAATTAACCTGGGTACATAAATTAATCCAAATCTAGCAAAAAATTAATGATAGTTTTCTAATTGTAGGGCTTTTGTGACACATGGTGGTTTCGGGGGGACCACTGAATCAGTCTATCATGGAGTCCCACTTGTTGGAATTCCAATGTTTGGAGACCAACAGAGTAATATGGAAAATTCAGAAAGCAAGGGTTTTGCGCTTATTTTGGACTATAATAAAGTTGACGAGATCACACTTTTCGATGCCATTAACGAAGTCATCAGTAATCCCAAGTAAGTTAAACCTTTAACCTTGATAGAAAAGTTTGTTGGGCTGTTTCATTGATATTGGTATTAATAATTTTTAGGTTCAAAGAAAACGCCATGGTTCTATCAAAAGTATTTCGTGATCAACCGGAGAAACCACTGGATAGAGCAATTTTTTGGATTGAGTATGTCCTTAGGCACAAAGGTTAAATTATATTCAAAATTGTTTAAATTGACTACCCTAGAACCAATCCTGTATACAGTATTTACACTTTTTTTGTACATTTTAGGAGCCGTTCATCTTCGATCTGCTGCAAGGGACTTGACTTTTATTCAATACCATTCAATAGATGTCATTGGATTTTTATTTACCTTAATATTAACAGCACTTTACATCATATATGCCATACTTAGATTCATTTGTAGAAAAATTTGTGGTTCAAAAGTTAAGACTTCTGATTTACGTAAAAAGAAAAATTAGGAGATGATTTCATTCAAATTTTTAACAATTGACTGAATTTAATTATTTTTGGTTGAATGTTTGAGTGTATGGTTGTTTTCTGTGTTACTAAATAAATGTGTAAATGATTAGTAAATTGGTAGAAAAATAATAATATATTGGTTAAATTGGTATAATTTGTTGTAAAAATATTCTTTAAGGAACAGTGAGTGAAAATAAAAAGTGAAAATTGTTTTTGTGAAATTCTGATCACGCATCATGCTGTATGCATCCAATTTCTGTTGATTTTCACGTATGTTTAAGTTAAACTAATTAGCCAAATGTACAGATTAGCTTAAAATTTAATTTTCAGTTAATTTTTATGTTAGTTAAAATTTGAATTTCAGTTTTGACTGCTTTAAAGAGACAATGTCACACACGTAAACTCATTGCTGGTGGCAACTAGGCTTAATTTAACTAAGATGTTATATTTCAATGTGAAACTTTCGGTTTTTATGATAACCCTAACCTTTGTCTTGTTAGTTGTTTGAATATTAAAAATTTCTAGTGTTCTGTTCACACCGAATCTGATCACTACACAATCCAGCCATCAGAAACTGCTAAAAGCTGATTTTCACAAGATGTCAACTTTGAGTAGTGAATACATTGCGAGAGTTCATCTAATTAAGTGGGATAGCATAATAAATAAAAATTCAAATCTGTATCGCAATCGTAAATAAGCAATGTCCGCAACAGCCAAATATAACGTTTATCCGTTGTTTGTAGAGCAAAGAGTAGCGTCAACATGCCTCTTACTGTTGTCGACTCATAAATTAAACATAAATATATTTCACTTTTATAAAATGCCATCACATTTTCAAAGTATAAATGTGTCACAAATAGTTGATCTGATATTTTCTCTAAATTATTCTATCTCGTCAATTTTATTTCATTTATGATCTGAGTACTAACCATGTACTAAACAGCAAACCTATGGAAGAAAGTTATTTGTTTTAAATGCTTTATGCTACAAATGTGCTAGTATTTTTTCTACTAAAAATATTTTAATTAATTTTTAATTCAGTAGTTTTTATTTAGTTAGCTGTATCGCGTTGTTCATAATGCACGTTCGCCAGAAAAACACTACTACTTGCCTGATTCGTTGATTCAGGTTCCATACATTGAAGTATAATTGATGTGTTGAAGATAAATTTATCGAATATTATTGCAATTTTATCACTTTAATAAACCATTTTGTCACAAAGATTCTATGTAGTAATGATAATGTACAACGTTACTAAAGAGTACAGGGTATATTTGCTTTCAAAAATTTGACTGATATAAGCATGAAACACTATAGTGAAGAAAAATTTTCATTTCATATAAATCAACATAATAAAATTATCGTGGTCCACTTGTTACGTTGTTGTGACTAAAAGCCCAGAATAAAATTAATTTGCAACTATTCAACACATGTTCTACATGTGTTGAAGTTGAGTGAACGACCTAAATTACATACCTTGGCAATGTTTGCTTAAAATCAGCATTCCGACTAGCAGCTCTATTACCTCTATTTTTATATTATTCTTTGTTACAATTTGTTTAAACGTGTTTATAAGATTTCTCATTTGTATTTGTCTACGTCTTTGCATATTATTAGTCAAACTTAATTTAACTGTTATAGAGTTTTATTTCCTTTTTCGTATTTCAATTACTTACGGTGGATATTCGTGCTAATCTTGTACGTTATTTCAATATTGGAATTTTTATACAGGTGGGTACATTTATATTGTGCTTATATTTAAGCATGTCAACGTTTGAAAGTTCTGTTATGAGTAAAGTCCGCCTACGAATTTTGCAAAATTATTAATTTATGTTCGTAGGTTGAAAATGGAGGCGGACGCTCAGTTGGTACATGACCATCTAGTTTAAGTCATAAATGAGGAGTGGTGGAAACCTGGCGAAGACCNTTTGTATTTGTCTACGTCTTTGCATATTATTAGTCAAACTTAATTTAACTGTTATAGAGTTTTATTTCCTTTTTCTTATTTCAATTACTTACGGTGGATATTCGTGCTAATCTTGTACGTTATTTCAATATTGGAATTTTTATACAGGTGGGTACTTATATTTAAGCATGTCAACGTTTGAAAGTTCTGTTATGAGTAAAGTCCGCCTACGAATTTTGCAAAATTATTAATTTATGTTCGTAGGTTAAAAATGGAGGCGGACGCTCAGTTGGTACATGACCATCTAGTTTAAGTCATAAATGAGGAGTGGTGGAAACCTGGCGAAGACCAGTAACACACAATCATGCAGTGTTTCTATGAGATGTGGGAGTAAGTCATGTTCCTAATTTATAAACTTACATATTCTTATTAGATTATGAAATGCATGCATGTTGCATTGCAAATAGTTCACTTATTACCTGATGTACTGTGGGAAGACATAGTTGGAGTATATCCATCAATCCGGTAAAGTTGGTGAAAATGTTCTGTTAAATGAATTTCGGTATTGTTACCTTGTTTATCAAAAAGAATTGGTATGGCCCATTATGTGCCTAAGTTGGTATTTCAGTGAATCCACGGGAGATTCAAAATACCCATCAAAAGTGAATAAGTTTTAATTTCACTTAACTTAATAAATAAAAAACAAGCCTCTGAGCTGGTTAAAATTTTTAAATTGGTATTGTCATTTGATTAGCTGGATTTTTCTCGCGGAAAGTTGGTAAAAAATGGTAAACTCTCAAATACCAACTTTTACAAAGTTACCACATTGAAGGGTATACCCCTAGTTTGATTGGGTTTGGTAGGCAATGACCAAATGTGCTTCTGATTTAATGGAGGAGTGATGTGAATAGTTAAAAATTTTTGAATGTGTTATCGCCTTTCATTTACTGGATGTCTCCCTCTTGTATTTAGCTAGATAAAACTTGGTGAACTCTTTACCTAGATTTACCAACTTACTACATTTAAGGGTATACTCATAGTGATTTATCACGCAAAGTTAAGCGAAGGAGAATAAGGTATTTTAAAGGAAATTTAAACTAATTTGGTTATGGTTTTATAGAGCTGGACAAATTCGCAAAGCCGGTAGAAGTCATGTTGGATTTTCTTCTTTGCGGTAGGCTATAATAGTTTTGTATAACTTACTTCTTTAAGTTAATTTTTTCCACGTTGAAATTAAATTTATTTTATAGGTAAAGAAATTTTAAAGTGTCAAATACTATGATTTATTGAAAAGCAAGTATAATCGATCATCAGTCTGAGACAGCAATTATATATAGCATCTCAGAAATATATTCGAAGAAATAGATTTTCAATAAATCAAAACTTTTTATCCATTCACCCTGCACAGCAATTTCCCCTTCGTTATTCTACTTTTATTGCTCTTCAACAAAGTAATATTCCGAATCAAAACACTTACTTAGAGAAGTTGATTGAGCATAATAATAAAATGGATTTCCTCTAGCAAAAATAACTCTATAATTTCAACCAGAGATGTTATGCGTCCGCATCGAGTGCATGAATTGCAAACTCACTGATGTAAATACTAATTCATTCACTCAACCGTGCAGGCAGCATTATAGTCAAATAACTTTTGTCCAACCTGTATCATTAAATACTTCTGGACAAGTATAAATAAAGATTCCAGGAGTGATTTTATTAGTTGATTTAGTGCACTAATCGTGTTAACTGTAACAGAATATTAAAATACTGAATTCGCTACAAACATTATCTTTTTGTACATACTTTTACTAGTAGACTCGTAACTTGAATATTGCAAAGGGTATCAGAAGGAATACAATAATTCTACCATTATCACGTATACCACAATCCAATTAATAGGTTTGTAATAAAATACTTTCTTTTGGCGTGCTGATTATAAAACTTGAACACGACGTATTGTTGGTAGCTTACAACAGCAGCGTGATGAATTATCAAATACAAAGTTTTGAGCCCGGTGGATGGTACTTTTACCTTACAATCATTCCACGAGCTAGCATTCGTTAAATAATTTCGGCAATTTACCTTATAAAAATTTATTTGTATGGAAGTAGGGAATTGAGCTTGCAAAATTTATGTGTTACATCGATAAAGTCGAGCATTTACGGTCACTACAACAAAATTTATCTGCTTTTTAAAATGGAAATTATATGATGTTCTTATGAATCGTCAATTTCTTTCACTCAAAATATCATTCAATAATTTGACTTCAAAAACTCATAACTTCTGACTTCTGTTCCTGTCACCGATGAAGGTTGAATCCTTCAAAGTTATATTCCATTTTCTAATACAGTATATGAACTGTTAAAGCTTTTCCGGAAAAATAAATTTAGTTTACCGAACAAGCTGAGCATTTATATAGATTTTGCTTATTCAGCAAAGAGCATTAATCAAAAATATGTTCCACTGCGAACAAAATCTTATTTCTGACTATAGCTATTTTGGCTTCAATTTTAAATCTTAATCAAATCTTAATAACAATGAGCATTAACCCATTGTCGATCTAAGTCATCCAGAGGGTTTATTTAACACTTGGTAAAATTATCACTTTGCTTTTAAGCGATGATGCACTTGTCAATTTTAATCCGTAATAATCAGGGTTTGTGATAATTATCAATGATAATTATCAAGCTTGAAAAAATCACGATTCTTGTGATTTTTTCAAATCAATAAACGTTTTGCATACTTCGCATACAAAACTCATTAAAATAAATACTATTATCTTATCAAAGACTTTTATGACTATGGGTGGTCTGTCGTCGGTTGGACTCTTTTCGCTTTTAGAATAATTCTTACGGTAAAAAATTAACAATGTCGCGTTTTGATTTTCTACATAAGAATTAGAGCTTATTATTTTTGATTTTTGTGGAATTATTGCCAAACAAAATACCTAGATGGAAAGATCCTATTTGTGATCACTATTTTCAGTAAGAAAGAGAATAGTAAAGGCTTGTGGATCAAGTGTAAAAGGTGTAGGAAAGAGTTTCTAGAAATAATCGACAGGCTTAAACTCACTTTTTCAGAATTTATACGAAAATACACATTACCGAAAAAAATTTTTTTTATAATTATCAAAAAAATCCGATTTTTTTATTTTTTTGAAAAGATAAAAAATTCCACAAACCCTGGTAATATTTATGGGAACGTTGTCAAGTTTTGTTAAATTTATTTCCGCAACAAATTTTTACCGGAAAAGAACTATAAATGGAATTGAGTCAAGATTGATTACCAGTAATATTTTGCTGAAAAATTTTATTTCTAAAGTCCAAAGTAATCAGAACTGTTAAGGTAAATTTACTCAAGCGAATTATTTTGCTGAATTATCATTCTGCAATGATACCATCTGATTTAATTTGAAGAAAAAGTTTTTTTAATAAAAAAAAAGTACCACTAAAAAGATCCGGTAGGAGTACAAGTATTTCTGTGTCTGTATAGTATTGAATTGCTTAAACATTTCCAAGAAAATGAAACATTTCCAAGAAAAATATGAATTGAGTTTACTAATTAAAATATCAATTCAACCAATAAATCAGAATTTAGATGCTATCTATTTAGTAGGGGTGGGTGTAACAAAATAGCTTGGGTGGCTTTGCGTAAAGTGGTAAACTTTTCTCGTTTACAAAAATTTACACAAAGTGGGAGTAGTTTATGGCGATCAACCAATGAGAGAGGATACAATTTCGTAAACTTTCACTCAACTTACACGCAAGCCCGATGTGTATTTTTTTTTGATGCGAAAATTGTCTTTTTCTCTTCTGTTGTTTTTATCAGAGCAGGTTTGATTACAGAAAAAATGTAATCAGATTACTGATTACATGATTACAGTCAAAAACGAGTAATCGATTATTAATCATGATTATGATTACATTTTGGAGTAATCATAATCATAGATTAGTAATCTGTAATCAGTAATCATAATCTAAGGCAAATATGATTACAATTTTTGATTACTTTGGAATTTTATTTTATACATGGAATCAAATTTTAATATTGAGTTTTTTCAAATATGTTGGTTTCAAAAACTAATACTGCAATTCTAAATTATAAAACAAAGTGCTAAAGTTACTAATAATTCGTCGTTGTACTTACTGCTTTAACTACATCATGCCACTTCTTGCACAAGGATTGAATTGGTGAAATTTTTGGGTAGACGCGATAGTGTATCCATTATTTATATGAGTGTCTGTATAAAAATTTTATGATCCTTGATCAACTTTCCCAAGATACTTCCATCCGAACATGGTTGCATTTTGAATTATCATGTTAATGCTAATGTAAAAGCTAATGTAATGGTACTAATACCATAGTTGTATTTGGAAAATACTATTTTGAGAGTATTTTGAGAGAAAATTTGTTTCCGCTATAACTGTACACACTCAATTATTTTCACGAAAAATTTCACTAAATCTTGAGCAAAAAGTTTTATGATGTGATTGGAGCACAAAAGGAGATGTAGTTACCATAATGTTTCATCTTCCAGCGACTGCCGCTTATGCTAGCTTTGCCCTAACTTTATTTCCAACTACTGAAACAAGTTGAAAATACTTGCCGTCTAATATTTTACACAATAATCCAAATTCTACTCTAACACTGTCAGCTGGTGCAGCATACATAACAATTTGTATTTCAAGTGTGGGATCAATAATTTAAAAAAATGCTTCTTATTTCAAAAGTTATGGTACTCCACTGCTACAGTACATGGTACAAGCGAAGAGGCCGATTTTGAGGGCCCTGACTAAAAAGTTGATAAAATATTGAGCGAGGATACCTGACCGAGTTTTTCGATAACTCGGTCAGCTATTCTTGGTCAGCATTTTGTCAATTTTTTAGTCAGGGTCCTCAAAATCGGCCTCTTCGCTTGTACTGGCTGTTGGATTGCGAATAAGATATTTTTTGAATCCACTATCGACGGGAATTGTCCCCCGTAGAGTTTTCCCATCCCACCACGCTTACATTCTCTTAGGTGTTAAAAAAATACCTCATTCTCAATCGAACAGCCAGTACCATGTACTGTATAAAACAAAAGTCAAGAGAAATAGAAATCAAGGACAGAAAAGTTTTGTGTTAGTATAAAATGATTTCAATGATTTGTTTTAGCAAGAATGAAAATGGTAAGAAGTTCCTATATGACATGATTGTTTTCGGTTGTTCATCATAAAAATAATATGTAATCATGTAATCATATAAAATTAATTAGGAGTTTGATTACTTGATAATGATTACAAGCCCGTAAATTCGTAATCAACCCCAGTTGATTATAGAATACTTAAAGGGGTTTGATTATAGATTACAGATTAGTAATCTGTAATCATAATTTCTGTAATCATTAATCATGTAATCATGTAATCATGTAATCAAACCTGCTCTGGTTTTTATTAATAATGTTAATTTATTCCAAATTAGCCGAATCAGATTATCAATTAATTAGATAATCAGTTAGATTACCAATTACATCAATCGAGTTGAGTACATGTCATTCAAATATGCAAATGAAAAATCAATTTGCAATGTGAATTTTAAAAACCCAGTTTCCGGGCTATATTATTGGTGCAAGTTGTTGAGAGTAAAAAAATTTTTCTTGATGAAAAGTTTTAGAAGGGAGCCATAGGTCCAAAGTTGCAAAGATGGGGTCCATTTGAAATTTTTTCTTTGGTATTTATGAACCAATTGAAATGAAATTTTGCATGTGCATTCCCAATCGCATGCCCCAGGAAATTTTTTAGATTTTGAAAATTTTAATTGTTTGAATTTTTATAAAATGTTGAAAAAAAAATTTTGAAAAAAAAAATTTTTCAAAACAAAATTTTGAAAAAAAAATTATTTAAGTCATGTGTGCTACCAATCGACTCCTTCCGACTCCAGCATTCATGTGGAACCAATTATAATTAATTTTGACCAGAAATTCCAAAATTGAAAATCCCCAAATTCGGGTGTCTTGTGCTTATCTATCATTTATTCGTTTATTTGTAGGCCGATGGGGCTAAGAATTTGTAAATATTTAGAGTAGAATGGTTTGCAGGTGGAGCTTTTTTAGATTTTGAAAATATTGCTTTTTTTAATTAAATAAAATTTTCTTTTTTGAAAAAAGCAATCGCTTAATATTTGTAAAAAATTGAGGGTCAAACTGCACGCTGGAGAATTTAAAAAAAGTTGAATTTTAATGCCAAACGTTTCGACTTGTCTTCTTGAGTGGCTAAGATAATTAAAGATTAAAATCTGATAATTGATAATTGTCCATATCGGTGACAAGGAAATTGGCATAGAAACTGGCGTAACAACATGATTTTCGGCTAAAACATGATTTAGGCTAAAACCTACAATTGTAGGTTTCAGAAAACTTTCCTACAATTGTCGAATCCAACTTTTATAACTTAATTTACTCAATTATCAATGAATTGAATGCTCATGCAAAATTTCATCTCAATCGGTCTATAAATATCAAAGAAAAGCCCTGGTAAATGAACCCATTTTTTGCACCTTCCCCCCTTCTTCCGCACCCCTTTCAATAATTTTCATCAAGAAAACTCCCTCAACAACTTGCACCTATAATACAGACCGGAAACTGGGTTTTAAAAATTCACATTGCAAATTCATTTTTTATTTACAGATTTGAATGACATCTCATTATCAATAACATCTTCATGAGTGGAATCTGAATCTTTCGAACTATCCAGCTGCATTAACTTAGCAGCTGCTGCTATGAACACGTTGTCAATTATCTTAGATTTCTTACTTTTTCTCGGCAAATGAAATTTTAATTTTCACGCAAGTTTGTTTCTACTCACAACAGTCGTACCAACACTGAGGTGTTTACGCATCTCATACTCAGGTAATGTTACACAAAATGTTTACCAACTCACGCAAGTTATTGGTACACCCCAGAGGTGCGAGTGGGCTGACTTTTCGAAAGCCCAGCCCAGCCCGTTAAGAAATCTATTATTTTAGCCCACGACCCACTGACCCACTGGGCCTTCGGCCCAGCCCAGCCCACCAAAAAAATAAATTTCCATAACCCAGCCCACAAAAAACCATCGACACTTTCTTATTGCTTTAAATATTTTTCGAAATTCTCTGCTGAGTCACTTTGAGAGTCACTTTCAAGGTGAAACTTTCAGCTGCGCGAGATTGAAAATTTCAAATTTCAGCCCAGATCAGCGCGGCCCATTAGAAATTAATACTCACAAACCCAGCCCACTACAAGTTCAGCCCACAGCCCAGTGGGCTGAGCTGGTCTAGGCCCATCATGGGTTAACCCAGCCCATTCGCACCTCTGGTACACCCCCAGTTTCGTTGGTGGAAAGCTAACTTCTTTTTTTCTTCGTCTTACCGACAATTCGGATACCCCATAGATAAAATGGGTGAACATCCCATTCCACCCTCAAAGTTGGGCATCATTTGCGCAATATTAAATATTAACAATTGTTCTTGAACTCTTAGTCTGTAACCCTATATGTTTACAGTGCCCAGATTCGAGTATTTTCCAAAATAATTAATTTTCCATTATTTCCTGACGTAATTTACTACCCGATCAAAATTGTTTCATCCAAATTGGTGAAGTTTAGTTTCTAACCGAAAATAAATATTTCTAAATACCCGAATTCGGGTATTTCTCAAATTCAAATTTTTTCAAAATTCCTGACACAAAAGTCAACTTTACTTAGTAAACGGGAATTTTGATAATGCTATTTCCTAAATTAACAAATTTTTCAAAAATCCTGATCAAATTTTGACACCAAATACACTTTTTACTTTCCGAAACAAGCAAAAATAAATTGTTTCACTCCACTGAAGGTCATATTATTATTTTGAGTTTACACTATATATTACTCTCTCTCCAAACTACTGAAAATACCCGTTAGGATTTCGGCTAGTAATGTTTCGTGGTCAGACTCCTAAGAGTCCGTGATTGACTCATACCAAACTGGGAGTCATGGAGAACACTTAGTCCTAAAATTCAGTTGCTAGTTTACATTTTCGAAATTCGCAAATGATACCCAACTCTGAGGGTGGAATGGGACGTTCACCCATTTTATCTATGGGGTATCCGAATTGTCGGTAAGACGAAGAAAAAAAGAAGTTAGCTTTCCACCAACAATATCTAATTCTGTTTGTCGACTAAAAAAAATTCTGGACCGACATTTTCTAGATTTCAAATTTTAACAACCCCCATTACCTAAAGGGCATGTGTGGAGTCAGAAAATATAATTTAAAACAATTCCAGAATGAAGGAGAGCAGGGGGCCTAGGTTCTGAAGTTCAAAAAATGGGTCTCAAAAATCTTCAACTTTTTCATTTATTGACCGATTCCGATGAAATTTTGTATGAGCATACCTAATTGCATTCCCTAGGTGCAATATTGATTAGTTTTTCAAAATTTTGATTTTTTGAATTTTTATTAAATTTTGAAAAGATGATTTTTCAAAAAAAAAATTTTTTTTGATTATGTTAGGTATTGTTCGACTCCTACTACTCTTAAAACAAAAACAAAAAAAAATTTTTTTTTTGAAAAAATTAATATTCTTTATGCTTTATCATCACGGAAGTCTGAGATTCTTTGTATCCTCTGCCCCATTTGCTCTGTGATAGACCAACTGAGCAAAAAATTTGAATTTAAATATTTAAAACTAATACCAAACTAATGTTTTTTAGTTTTTTGAAATTTTGCCTTTTTGTATTTTTTTTTTAAATTAAAAAAAATTTGTTTTTGTCATATGAACACTTGGACCATGTAGGGTCTTATTCGACGCTTAATGCTTTTATAAGTAATAAATGAACGCTACAAATAACATTTTGACAAACCATCAAACTTACTTTAAAAAAAATTGTTTTCTTCTTCTAACTTTTGGCACTACGTTACTTTGAGTTATTTATATGGTAAAAAAAATTTTTTTTCAAAATTTATTAAAAATCGAAAACGCAAAATTTCGAAAAACTAAAAAATTTTATACATTGGTATTTATTTTAACTATTCAAATACAAATTTTTGTCTCAATTGGTCCATCACAGAGCAAATGGCACAAAGTAATGCGAAGAGTCTCAGACCAACATGATAAAGCATAAAAAAATTATTTATTTTTTATTTTTTAAAGAAATATTTTTATTTTAGCTCTAAAAATAGTATGATGCGTTCAGTGCTGCTCCCAAGAGTAGTAAGAGTTGAACAATATTCAACACGTTCAAAATGTTTGTTTTTTAAATACTATTTTTTTAAATTTAATAAAAACTGAACTAAATAAAATTTTTGAAAAACTAAAAAATATGGCACCTTGGAATTAGTTTTAACAATTCAAATACAACTTTTTTGCTCAATTGGTCTATCACAGAGTGAATTGCACAGAGTAATGCAAATAATCTGAGACTAACGTCATAATAAAGCAAAAAATTATTTAAGAAAAAATTTTCTTTTAATTTTAATTTTTGCTTTAAACATGATGATGCTCCCAATAGTTGTAAGAGTCGAACAATACCCTACATGATCAAAATTTTGAGAAATCCATTTTCAAAATTTAATAAAAATGCAAAACATTAAAATTTTGAAAAACAAAAATATGGCACCTGGAAATTCGATTTCATATGCCCTTTAGGCAATGGTAGGTTTCAAAATAGGAAGTCCAGAAAATATCGAACCAGAATTTGTTTTCAGTCTCAGGTTTCAGTGATAATTGCTCATTTTTGATTTACTTGCTTCATTCTATTAATCTTATTCATTTTCTCAATTTCAATTTCATTAAATCAAGTCTTTTGTTTTGTACTCTTTTCATTGTATTAATTAATCTTATTCTGATTCACTTTGAAGATGATCTTTCAATATAATCAGACTATCCTTTGAATAACCTTAACAATCGCAACTATGACCAGGATCAGTCCAATCAAAATAATATTCGACTTTAATATTTGTGGACTCACCAACAATGTCAATGATCAAAATCAACAAAATAATATACGACGTCAGACGCCTTTAGCGAGCCAAAAAAAATTATTAGTACTTTGAACCTAAAACTTAAACTCATACTTTGAAAAATCAAAATTACAAAATAAGACTATGTTGGCTGAATCCACACCTAACATATTTAGTTCAAACGTTTGCGTAATTGATGTGTTGGAATTTTGTAAAAAATTGTTTTGTAAAATTTGTAAAAAGAGTTATGAAACGCAGTACAAGGAACCGAGGGGCTAACTCCTAGCCTCGGTCTGTGGACCAAACTTTGGGCACGGGCAGGGTCTTGGTGGAAGTTCCCTCAACCGTGGGATATGAACTAGAATGTATATGATTATCTATTTTCAGTAATAACTTAAATAACGAATAACTTACTCATCTGACACAAAGTTTGCACTTTGCTTGAATACCGACTAATATTTTCATCATTATTGTGATAAAAGTTTGACGCCCGCGGCAGCGCTTACCGGCTCGCGAAAGCCAGCGTCGAGCGAAGCGAGCGCCGGCTAGTTTTAATATGTATTAAAGTAATACCATAAGCCCCTTATTTGAACGGAAAGATAGTCCTGAACGAAATTTGCTTCATAACCGTACACGAATGAGCAGGAAATTCCCAAGTCGCCACGACTTCAAATCTATCAATATCCCAATGCAATAAACGAGTGAACAAAAATCTAAAAAAAGACCTCTGTGTTGATTGATGTATTTTATTATGCATAAGCTGTTCGAACTTAATAAAAATTTGTCTTTCCAGACTAATATTTCTTTCTAAAAATGAATGGTGAAGTTTATTTTGTGCTTCTGATGCAGCTGGGCAGTGTGTGGAGCGGGAGTTTTGTAAGTTTATAAATTACTCTTGTGAATTTCATAATAATGAAAATTTTTTACTTGCACAGATTTGGCAGAACATTAAAGAAATGGAACATATTGAAAGTTCGCCGGTTGAAAAATTGTGGGTGGATATTATTAGCTATCTGAATAAAACAGAACATTCCAAATTTCTCGATATTACTTTATTACGAGAAACCATATGTACAGACTTGGAGAATATTTACGCTGAAGATTACCTTATCTACGAATTTTCGGGAAAATTCGGATACATTCACATTAAATATCGTAAAAGCGGTTGGGACACAAGAGCATCACCACCTTACTTCGAAAGCCCTTTGAAAGCTAAGAAGTTTGTTGAATTTTTTGCTTTCTGCAAAACAGTTGACGTAATATTTAATTTCACTTCATTTTACAACTATTCTTTATATTTCGCTCATGATTTTACATCATATAATACCATCTGATTTGCTATGCAGATATGGGAAATATGTGTAGGTGATAATCTGGTGCGAACAACGGAAATTGTTATAGCAGCTTTGAACAAGGAGATTCAGAAATATGGTTTCCTCGAACCTATAAAACAAAATGAAATAAAACCAATACGCTATATGATGCTTGGGAAAGACCATGATGCTATGTTTGTCATTATCTACAACTTCCCAGAATCTAATAAATACATGTGGATTGCTTATACAGAAGAAGGAAATTATGCATTAGTTTCAAAAGAGAAATTTTGGGACACTGAAGAAGCAAAAAGGAACTACCATTATACATTCCAAAACGACGAAAAAAATTTTTTTGTTTTAGATTTTGCAGATGGAGGTAATCAAGATTTAACTGATGCAGGTAGACCAGAAACTCCGGAATGCAATGATCGAGATTTAGCTCAAAGTGAACAGCTTAAACCGTTTGGTGGATCAAGTGATCTATTATCTGAGCAAACTAATTCCACTTGGTCGAATGAGATCAACCTCGCTATCAATGTAGAAGACTACGAAAATATTCAAAAATCTGTAAATGATGATAATCAAAACGGTCAAATTCAATCTACTAGTAGCCTTATGGAAGACAGTAACAATATTAGTAACAGTAATACAATAGAAAAGACAGATATTATTTCACAAAAATTTGATAACGAAGAAATACGGAAAGATTCTGATAGTATACCAGATCAGACTCTGGTATCTAGTCAAAGTGTGACATCGAAAAAAAAGTCAGAAAAGGAGAAGAAACAAAACATTTTTAGACGAACTATTAGTAACGCTGGCGATTGTTGTGCCTCATTAAGGCATTCTGGCGAAATGGCTTTATTAATTTTACAAAGTAAGAAACCAAAAAATAAAAATAAAAATAAAACGAAAACAGATAAAAAGCAGAAATGAGGCTAGGCGTCACTTTCGATAAAGGGAGGGATTAGATGGGGAGAAGGCAAAAGTGTGGAGGGTGTTGCTAAAAAGAATTTTGATGTATTTGTTTATATAAGGTAATATAATTTGTATAAAAAAGTGTATTCACTTCTCATTTCACAAAACGTTATAATAAACATGTAGATCGATCTAGCTCATAGTCATCGTTTATGAGTTTTGAAATAGTGATTTGACATTGACAGTGACATACATCCTTTGAAGAAACACTCAGAAGTATTGTAGAAACTGAAAATGGAACGTAGTTTATTTTAATTTATCTCAAACCCACACGGATTACTGAAAGGGCATAGGTTTTACCGGAACAATGTGCGCCTATGCCTGGACAAGTTTATATTTGATGTAATTTCTTATTGAAATATCAACAAACCTATCTTAACCCAAATTCCTTAAAACTTCAACAGAAAGGACTGCAAATCATTTTAAATGTGGTGGAATCGAAATTTGTGATTGTAAAGAAAACATTGGTCGTTGCCAGCATTTTATATTTATAATATAAAAAAGGTAACAAGGAACTAATGAAAATACTCTAAACACTACCCAAAACTAAATAGAAGAGAAGGGAGTTTTCTTTCTTCGAAAAAAAAAACAAAAAAAAATCAAAAATAGGATAATTACCACTTAATTTTCATCCATGTATAATACAATTTCAATAGTTCATAATCGCGAAAATCCCTAATATTTATAAGGAAAAAATTNGGGGGGGGGGGGGGGATATGAGTATGACTCGTTTCAATTTTTGGTCCATTTTTTTTCAATTTTACTTATGATTTATGGGAAACGAGAAAAAGTACTTGAAAATTCTAAAATTTTGGGATTTTAAGTCAGAAAACAAATATTGAAATTTAAGAAAACGGATTTTGAATGGTGATGATTTTTTTGTGAATTGTCTAATTCGTACCTCGTCCTTACAACTTTAAATTATGCTCTTTCGTATTTATTTTTTAGCCAATAAGTTTCACATTATCATCCTGCAAATTTGTTTCTTTTTTCACCACGTGTCAACGGCTGACGACTCAACCTTTGGATGGTCAGTCATGAGGTAAAGGTTGAGTAAAGACTGACAGGTTTCAAATTCAACTTGATTAAAATACTAAAAGAGTTACTTAATACCTACTCCAAGGATGTCTCTAGTAAACAAATTCAAAGAAGTGATGCGTGATTCGGATGGAAAAGTTTATTTTACGAATCTGATATCCATTGTTGGAGTTGGCGTCAAATTAATAATAAAAATTTCCGAACTATTGAGAGGAAGTTCGTTTGTGGGTCAACTACTGTAGAACCAAAAATAAAAACCTTGAACAGCTACACAAACTCAGTTCCCGTCTTCAAGGACGAAAAGCAGTAAGCGGTATGGAAATGAATCTGTTTCGCCCACGTAGTTAGAGGTGAGGAGACTCGTACTCTGACAATAGTCAAGATAGACTTTGATCCCCAGGTATAATGACAAGTATGAGTTAAAAATCTCTCCTGTGAGATAAAGATACCATTTGCCCAGTGTAGAAATATACCGGTTACTCCACTTTTAGACATAGCGGGAATTAAGTTGGTAGTAGTTAAACTCTGAACAATATCATCAAGTCAATCCACATCAAAAACCAGTGCCACTGGCACTGAAAGGACAAAGGAGCTATAGCAGTAGCCAACGAGTATCTGGAAAGTTAGAACAAAATTTTCCCAAATCTCCTCAGTGGCATGTTGAAGTAAGTTGAAAAGGTCACAGGTTGGAGCATATCTTCATTTCACCTGTAGAGGTCAACAAATGTAGAGTTCAAACTGTTAGTGTTAGTTCAAATTGGAAGGCCCTTAGTATTGCGATGTTGAATATAGTTATGACAAAAGTCTAACACCTCTAGCGTGACCACCAGAGGTCACTGTGCTTAATGTATTTGTCAGTAAATAACTGTAGTAAACAGCCTAAGCCGAAAAAAAAATTTATTTTCGATTATGTCAACAGTTTACATCAGAAACCGTCGACGTCAACTGTAACTTTCATTTCTACAATTAACTTCTCAAAAATTAAAAACAAATTGTCCACTCCATTTCAATAGTCCAAAACCTCATTAATTAAACCACAGCCACTTGAGAAAAACTGTACCTTAACCTCATCTGGTCATGCCAGAGATAGTAGGGGTCATTCATAACTATTTTCAAGACGTTAATTCCAACAGGTATTATATTAATTTATATTATATTATTGTGACATACCTAGAAAAATTCTTTGGTGACCTCTAAAGGTAGCGATTCCCTCACCTTGGACCTAAACCACTTCCTTCAGCATGGCAATGAGTACATTTGAACAAATTTTCGTTCTAACTTTCCAGATATCCGTCAGCTAATGATATAGCTCCCTCGTCCTTTTGATGGAATTGAGTTGATGAAAGTGGTCAGGTTTTTTTGATGTACTACAGTATTACTTTCATTATCCAATAGAAAATTATTACCCCATCCTTTTACCCCACAAAATTAATCAGAGTGCATGGAAATTGTGACAAAAGTCGTTGAATCTCCTCTATAGAGTTGCGACAGCGAATTTAACAAATGCGACGACAATTATTCTTAATCGTGGTTGCAAAGACGAATGTGTTATCGTGACTCAATCGCGCTGATCTTCAAATAGCACAAGCTACTATTGCGATTGGAATAAACAAATGAGAGTATCTGTCTCTTAAGTAGTCTTAACTTTTCAATTCAATTGAAGCAAAAATTGAAGACTACTTAAGAAGCAGATGAAATGCAATGCAGCATTTCAAGCTCTACAAAAGCTGAGAAACAAAGAAAGGAGTCAACAGGTTCTTTGTTGACTCATGTGAAAGAGATCACAGGAACCATACCCCATTCGTCGACTTGGTTTCTTTCTTAAAATCACCATCTCTCAGCATAACTAAATGGCGCATCGTCACGAAACATGTGTTTTGATTAGATATAAGCTACTGCAAATTAATGGAGCAAAGTAAAGAGGCAGAGAGAGGGGTCGGCAGGTTCTCTATTAAGTGAGGTGGAGAAGAACCGCAGAGGTGATACTCTATTCCATTTTGAGTTGTTTTTTTCAACTCACCATCTCTCATCATTATAAAATCGCGTATCGCCACAGAAAGATGTTTCGAACAGACATCCGCGAATCGTCCTTAGGGACGATAAAATATTTAAAAACTGACATCGCCATTGAAAAAATTCTCGCCACGAAACTATGTTAAGGCTTTTGCGTAAATCGGCAATTCCAAATTCGCCATCGCGTAAGTGAAATTCACTGTCGCATCTTTGTGATTGTAGCCTTATGTGACGAAATAGTGACTAAATACGTTAACTGAAAAATTCAAGAAACATATAATCTACTCAAATTTCTTTTCTTGCAACATCATATTTCAACGCCAACAATAGATATCAGATTAGTCATCTACAATAAATTTCCGATCAATTATTGACTTATCGCTTACTATAAATTCACAAGAGGTAGTGGAGGCGGGGAGTGGGGTGTCTTCTACAAATTTTTTCCAAATGATTTCAGCATGAAAACCTACGAAATTATGCGTAAAGAATGCGAATTTTGCATGTCCATACCAACAGATAAAATAGAAAATTATAATAACGCGTAAAGCCAAAATTTCTGCATAAATTTCATCTTGGATTTTTATTGTAATGATGGTTAAATGCTTTAGACTTACTTTTACTAACACTGGATTTGTATAATTTGTTTAAATAAATCAAAACTCTAATATTTTTTATGCAAAGCTTTGCGACACTAGTAATAATTCTGCAAACTTTTGCTAAAATGCTTAACATGAACGAAAATTTTCACATTTTTATAAAACAATACTTATAAGAAACTCCTCTTTTACGCACGACATCTCTGTGGAAATTCTAATAATTTACGATTTATCCATGCGATTTCTCTTGGATATTTTTTTCTTTGTAAAAATTAATACTTTTATTAAGAGTAAGTGGTTCAAAGACAACAAAATACTTCAAAACAACTACGTTAAGCATACATTCAAAGTTTAGCTTTGAGTACGCATTTGGTTCCTGATTAGAGATGAAACTCAAGTGAGTTAACAATGAAACTGTTTTTTTAATCACATGTCCATTAATCCTTATCTTTCACTCAAAGAATAATTGTTCATATAATTTTTGATCAGTTTAATTTTCTCACTAATACGAACCAATGGTAGCCTTTCCTCAAACAATTACTAAACCTATACAATTTCAGGAAACTAATATACTATAGCATTATGTCAGCAAATTTGTTCCGTTTATTTTTTTACGCCGGGGTTTCCTTATTGTTGGTGGCAACATTACCGAGAAGTACAATTTCAGCAAAAATTCTATCAGTTGCATTTTTGTCCTCGCCGAGTCACAAAATCACTTATGAACCTTTTCTTTATGAACTTGCAAAGAAGGGTCATGAGGTCACAATCATCTCACCATTCAAATCCAAGGATGGAGTGAAAAATGTTACAGAAATCCTTGGAGTTAACCTCCAGAACGTCATAGAACAGGAAACGGACACTAAAAAAGTTCATAATATATTCAAAATCAAAGAAAGCGGAGGAATACATAATCCATTTACAATGTTGGACTTATTCGGTAAAATTTGCCGTGATACCTATGACCTCTCCGCCGTTAAGGAAATCATAAAGGAGAAATTTGATTTAATCATTTTCCCAGAATTATTCAACGACTGTGTAGCAGGTTTGATATACAAATTAAATACGTCAGTAGTCATCGTCACTTCCTTAACCGCACAGTCATGGGTCACATCTAACCTCGGTGGACATATGCCTCCTTCCTTTGTACCAAATATGTTCTCTGGCTTCACGAGTCAGATGAATTTTTATCAAAGAACAATGAATTTACTAACAGACGTGGGGATTAATCTAGTCAGAGACTACTATTACGAACCATCAATGGAAGCTATTTATAGAGAAAAATTAAACGACCCTACTATTCCATCAGTGGATGAAATATTGAAAAATGTAAGTCTCGTTTTGTCTAATGGACACTTTGCACTGGGCTCACCAAGACCATTCCTTCCTGATGTTATCGAAGTTGGAGGAATGCATTGTAGACCAGCTCAACCACTGCCCAAAGTAAGCACAATGCACTACAGTTAGTTATATCGTATTTGCTCTAAAATTGCATTAATTATGGGCATTATTTGCATCCAATTGACTAGGATTTGGAAGACTTTGCTAATAGTGGTAAAGACGGCTTTATTTTCTTCAGTATGGGGACTGCACTGAAAGGTAGCATGATGCCAGAAGAAAAGCGGAAGCAAATACTTGGAGCATTTTCAAAATTGAAACAAAACGTCCTTTGGAAATGGGAGACAGAGACAATGCCTGATTTGCCAAAAAATGTGAAACTGAGCAAATGGCTTCCACAACAAGATATTCTGGGACATCCAAAACTCAAGTAAAACAAAATTTAACTAAAATCCTAACCTATCCAAGCTAATCAACCTATGTGTATAATTAATCCAAACCTACTCAAAAATTGATCATAGTTTTTTAATGGTAGAGTGTTTGTGACACATGGTGGGTTCGGAAGTACCACTGAGTCAGTCTATCATGGAGTCCCACTTGTTGGAATCCCAATGTTTGGTGACCAACAGACTAATATGGAAACTTCAGAAAGCAAGGGTTTTGCGCTTATTTTGGACTATAATAAAGTTGACGAGGTCACACTTTTCGACGCCATTAACGAAGTCATCAGTAATCCCAAGTAAGTTAAACCTTTAACCTTGATAGGAAAGTTTGTTGGGCTGTTTCTTTGATATTGGTATTAATAATTTTTAGGTACAAAGGAAATGCCATGGTTCTATCAAAAGTATTCCGAGATCAACTGGAGAAACCACTTGATAGAGCAATTTTCTGGATTGAATATGTCCTCAGGCACAAAGGTTAAATTATAATCAAAATTGATAAAATTGACTACCCTTGAACCAATCCTGTATACAATATTTACATTACTTTTGTATATTTTAGGTGCCGTTCATCTTCGATCTGCTGCAAGGGACTTAACCTTTATTCAATACCATTCGATGGATGTCATTGGATTTTTATTGACTATAATACTCACAGCACTTTTCATTCTTTATTCCATACTTAGATTCATTTGTAGAAAAATTTGTGGTTCAAAAGTTAAGACTTCTGATTTACGTAAAAAGAAAAATTAAGAGATGGTTTTATGCAAATATTCAACTATTGACTGAATTTAAAAATTGTTGGTTGAATGTTAGTTTGTATGGTTGTTTCTTGTTTTAATGTATAAATGTGTACACGATATGACAAAAACTATATATATTGGTCAAATTGGTATAATCTGTTGTAAAAATACTTCTTAGGCCTCTTCTAGTAGCAGTAAGGAAAAATAAGAAAAATAAAAAAATTCTTTTTTTGTGGAATACTCATCACCAGGCACGCTCCGATTATGCAAAATATTGCTCCGTAATTATGCGGTCTTGGGACAAAAATTATGCGTTTTATGCAATTTCTTGCTACGTCGGTCATTTCCTCTATTCATTGCTAGAATCAAATAGAAATTAAGTTTTCTCTATTGCAGCCCTATTTCATGGTCTCTAAAGCTTTAAAGTGTTTCTTTAAATAAATTTTTTTATTGAAAGAAAGAAATGCATTGGTTTCGTTAAGAAGGCGAAATTTTTGCGAAATGATTTTGCAAAAAAATAATAAATTGGTTGTATGCCAGACACTTTGACACATTACAGACTGCTGAAAATCATTGTCGCGAAAGTTTGTTTACCTTCATTGGACAAAAAGTGTCGCACAAGTCTAATTTGTGAGAAGTTTTGCAATTTTAGAGCCGGAAGTACGCCTTCATATCTGAACACACTGTAGTGTTTAACGAAAAATTTAGCTACTTAAATTTAACGTGACATGAAACGCCACTCCACTGAAATAGTTGCGATACTGATATGATATACTATTTTGAACTTATTGAATATATATTGAACTTATTGAATTGAAGTACCTTTCTATATATTACTTTTAAGAACTAAAGTAAATAAAAACTATTTTCAAAACTATTACAAGAATTGTTTCACATTTAGTACATACTGATTATGAAATGAATTTGTCAAGCTACATTCTGTTTCATACAATTCAATTTTTTTACACATCAATAAAACCTTCTGTTTCGCTTTATTAACGTATCTATGAAAGAAATCTTTTTTACTAAAAGTTCAAATCTAATTTTGATGTGATATAAGTATCCAGCTTCCTCCATAGTCTTTAAATAGGGTCAAGACTGGCTAGTGTGTTCATTTTTACAAGGTGAAAATTGAACACTTTAGAAATAATTATTAAATTATTCTTTTCTCAACATCTACTCTAGCTATCTGAAATAACATACGATTACCATGCAATTCATTTGTTAAAATCAAAACTTTATCAAAATATAACCTCTTAAAAAATTAATTAAACAATCAATATTATTTATAACAAATGACTCCCAAAGTATGTTAATTGTGATATCGAGGTTGGTAATTTGGATAACTTAGTTCTTTAAACTAAATCAATTCGAACCTGGATTGCAATTTTTTTAATTTAATTCTTAAATTATTTTGCTAAATTGCTTAATTTAATCGAAGCAAACATCGCTATTTCAATTTTTTATTCGCTATTCCGTTTGATGAAGGAATCAGAAGATAGATCTTCACCATTTCTGCCCGCTTTGTAATGACAGGAGCGTTTTCAAGTTCAGTCAAATACGCTTTAGTAATAATTTCAGCTCAATAAATTCGCTTTCTTTTAGCCGGAAATCTTGATTGCTCAGGACTGACTGTGGTAACTAAAATATTTTCAAAACTATTAACTTTAAGTGTTTGTGCGTCTCTTCCGGAAGCTTCATTGTCCAATGAAACAGTTAAATTGGCTGGTATATGAGCATCAATTTTTGAAAGTTCATTTTTTGAGGTTTTATATCTGGTCAATTTCAAAGTATCAAAGATTTCTTCGTCAATTGTTTTTCTGTTGACTAGAAATTATGCTTCACCATCATAAATCACAGTTTTTTTAATTCATTTTTTATATTTTGAGTATCTAACGTTTTCCATGCTTTCCAAAGAATGTTAGAAAATGCAAATTTTGAAAGTATTTTTTATAGATTGTGCGTTATCTATTCGACTAATATTGAATCCTATTTGCATTTCAAACCTCGAAAAACAGGAACACATTTAATATGAAAATATAACTTAACTTATTTTGTTGTTAATTGATCTTTTGCACACGTTAAAGCATCATCTGCCAGAGGATTTTGACTTGGTAATTTAAAGTATTAACTATTAACTTTTAAAAATTTTAAGTATACAATATAATTGTTGAAATTGATAAATGATAAATGAAATTGTATTTTAACAAAAAAGGATACGTCTAAATAGCAAAATCTCTGTATTCCTGTTGGCTTTCAAAAACGGAGAAGCTGTTTAGACCATATATTCGTCTTAAACTCAATAATACAAAAACAACCACTACAAGACAAAAAACTCTATGCATGCTTTATCGACATAGCGCAAGCTTTAGCTTCTCCAGCCCACAAAAATCTCAGGAATACCCTTCTCTTCCTGGGCGTTTTATCAAAATTTGTAAAATTTTTAGAATACATGTATTCTATTGCCAAAGCAAAAATTTGTACAAACAACAATGTTCCACCACTAGTGTAAAAATTACTAGGGGGTATTACATGGAGACTCATTCAGCCGAAACATCTTTAATCTCTTCATAGAAGGATTATCCGAAAAAATGAAAAGTCTCCTAGCAACGAAGATCCAATTAAACCGCGAAATAATACACATCCTCATGTATGCAGACGATATGGTGATTCTCGCACCCACAAAAGAAGCTCTACAAATTAAAATTGATTTAACAAGGAAATTTTTAAAGAAAAAAGGTCTCCAAATTAACCTAAAGAAACTAAAGTACTAAAGTATTTATATATATTTATATTAATTATATATATTATATAATATATTTATATTAAGACGTTTTGCAAATAGTCTACACTGAAATTCAAACAAAGAGGACACTCAATGGCCTAGATACAAAACGATTTGCTTTAGATAATATTAATAATAATATTAATAAGAGTATTGCAATGAGTAGCATTATATTATTAAGAGTAATTCAACCAATGAGTTGCATTAGTAGTTAGCTATTTACTATCCTATGACGAGTGCAACTTACTTCTTTTTTGCATGTTTATTGCTAACTGGCTGAGTCAATGCCACGTATTTGTACTATCTCAGCATATACATGTCCCATTACAATGTCATCTAATTTTCAGTTTTTCCACCGAACAGAAATATTCTATAATCACTAGTAAAGAAATATTTTAACTCGTTCAGGAGCTAGAATCGATTTCGCGAAAACTAAGCTGTAAGGAGGGAGATATGCATTAACACAAAAATTCAATGCAGGTCTACTAGAAGAAGGATAACAATTTATCAGGCCCGTAATGTATTGGTTTCTTTTTGTTCCCTCTTTTCTGGTAATATTGGAAAAATCAAATATTGTGATTTAGTGCTTGATGATTGAAGTGCGCCGCACTTTTCGGATTCGCACTAGTATTCTCTATTACTCCCAATTTGTCTTCAGTCAAAATCACTGACTCTGGGAGTCATTGGTCTGGCTCTCTAAATCTTGGGAGCCTAGTCTCCGAAACATGATTCTGGCTTCTTGATTTGTTTTCATATATAAATGAAAATATTTAAGTATATTGGCACGCCTTGTTTTGAAAGAGAATAAGAAAAGAAATCAAAAAAGTAAAATTGAAAATGAATAAGACATATGTGCATATTGGAAACGAATCATAACTCCTAATTCGGAGTCATGACTCCTTTAATCATGACTGACTTGCATTTGGAAGGAGACAGAGTTATTAGATGACCACCAACTCCTAAGAAACAATGACTCAAAGAGTCGAATCATGGTTCTTGACTGAGAGTCAAGGGGAACACTAAAATGAATTAACACATTTACGTTTTTTTTCTATTATACAAAAAATAATGATTTAGGATCTTAAATTCATCCTTCCCGCGACAAAAGTCGGAACATTTGTAAAATAACCCTCCTATGGAATTCAGGTAAGTTATACTTAAATCGACTGGAAATTAAAAGTAAATTACACATATGATATTCACTGTTGGCGGTGAAGTTAAATTTTGCAAATTTATTTAAAACACAAATTTTTTTTAGTATAACTTACCTATAGGTACTGGCCGGGATTGCAGCAATTGATACATCAATCGAAAAGAATTGTTATGCAGATTAGGAATCTTACACCAATCATTGGTGGTCAACAACCTAACAACCTAAATGTAAAAAAACCTAACAATGTAAATCTAAAGAAAATCTAATGAAAACCTGAAGATCTAAAGAAAACCTAACAAACACCTAACGAAAACCTGAAATAAAATCTAAATAAAATCTTAAAAATCCTAAAGAAAAACTTCTAAATTTAACCTAAAGAAAACTGAACAACCTAAACCTAAAGAAAATCTAAAAAAATATCCAAAATAGTTTTGAGAAATCGAATCTTGCTTACCCATCTCATTGCTCTGCAAATATATAAATTTAAAAAAATTAACAAAAAATTGATTACAAAATTTTAAATTCTTTTGAAAAATTCTACTTGACAGCCAATAGATGAATTCGAAATTTGCTTGAAATTTCTGATCGACTGACGTGTCACTTATTGATATTCGGACCAGTACCTTTGGGTAAGTCACAATAAAAAAAATCTTTTTTTTTACAAATTTGCAAAGTATTTGGAAAAATTTTCTTGGCCGCCAACAGTGGATGTAAGATTCGTAATCTTCGACAAATTTCCACTAAATTAATCACATACTCAAATTCCCGAGGGAGGGAAGGGTGCTATAATATAAAAATGCCCTGGAATCCTGAGGAATAATTTGAAAAGAATTTTTTTTGCCAGGTTAATGGCCAATCCAATGGTTAGAAAAATTAACATGTCACAATTATACAATTTATATATTAGTATTATAATCAAGCTTATAATCAATAAGTCGCACAACCACAAGTCTACTCTTGTGGTTACTCGGAACTGGCACATGTCATTGGTCGAAATAAGAAATGGCTCAATTTGGTCCACTCTGTGGGTTGACCTCTCCAAATTAATAGATACATTATGNTTGGTCGAAATAAGAAATGGCTCAATTTGGTCCACTCTGTGGGTTGACCTCTCCAAATTAATAGATACATTATGAATTTTGCTGATAAATTTTTGGCATAAGTAAACCCATCTTGTGATGGAGTAAATAATTGTATCCTTCCTAAAATTGGCAAACAGTTTAACTGATAGGGTAGACAAAAATTAAGGTTCTGGTNTTGGTCGAAATAAGAAATGGCTCAATTTGGTCCACTCTGTGGGTTGACCTCTCCAAATTAATAGATACATTATGCATTTTGCTGATAAATTTTTGGCATAAGTAAACCCATCTTGTGATGGGGTAAATAATTGTATCCTTCCTAAAATTGGCAAACAGTTTAACTGATAGGGTAGACAAAAATTAAGGTTCTGGTNAGTAAATAATTGTATCCTTCCTAAAATTGGCAAACAGTTTAACTGATAGGGTAGACAAAAATTAAGGTTCTGGTAAAAGGGAGCATTGTGTGGAAAATTTTTTAAGTAAAACATAGTTTTCGCACAGATGGACGAACAGGCTGATACAGCTATCGTATTAACCACTTACATTTCACTGTTCGCAGTAAACAGATATTAATACTGGATGATTTTAATAATTCTCTTTTAAATCTTTCAGAATATTTGAAAACTTAATGAAAAACTTTAACTAAAGCATCCAGCTTTGATTTAACAACTATTTTATTGTCACTTCAATGTGAATTAGTAAAGTTCATATTCCTCAAAATGGATCACAAATTCACCAATTGACCATCTGGCAATACTATAGCATAAAATCTATGATTCATTTTTAATCTATTGAATATTTAGTGTCGCACGNATTGACCATCTGGCAATACTATAGCATAAAATCTATGATTCATTTTTAATCTATTGAATATTTAGTGTCGCACGGATTTATTAGGTCTTTGTGTTCAGAGAAATGATATCTAATGAATAATTTATTAACATTTTTTGAAGCTAATTGAAACTCTCAGATTATTTAAAATTATATTCTACTGTAGAAATCGTGTGCAAAAATTAAGATGCTCTTAAATTAAAGAGTAGAGTATTCTTGTAATTATATTTACCAGTGGCGTAAGAATTTGGTTGAAATCATATAACATTTAAAATCTCATATGCTATAACTGTTACCACTGGAACGACAAAATTTGATGTGTGGTTTCCAATTTTTTGGGACATCATTTAGCACCAATAGCATCTTATGTCTTGTGCCATTCAAGTTAAATTTTCTATACTTTTTCTTCACACCATACAGTACACTTCTAAATTTGACACAAGTTTTACTTATATTCATAGCTTTACCAAGATATTTAACCATGTTTTTGGACGTTGCAAATAAGCGCCATGAAAGTTTCAAATGAGTGCGAGCAAACGTATTGTATCCAATTTATGAGTCTCAAGTGGGTAAGCTACACAAAATGTGAACCTTTAAGGACACATAGTTGCAACCTATGGTCACAAATCTGTTGTGTAAAAATTTAAAGCGTTTCTAACTCTACGCATAACAAATACAATGGGTGCTATACGTGTTCCAAAATATAACTATTTTTTATGAATATTTTATATCAAACGGCAGCCGCTAGAGAGACAGATGCATAATATAAGTGAATTAATTCAAATTTTGCAGATTATAACTAATATCATAACATAGATTATGAAATTTATTCGACTTTAGTAAACCCACAAATATTTTTTCAAGTACAGACCTGATTTCAATATTCGCAGTAGATAAAGTGAAACCAAATGATTTTTCAAAACATATGTTAGTATTTTTCAACATAAGCTTCTGTTTAATGTACTCTCGCTTTACGTATCATTATTGTCCATCTCAGCTTGAATTTGATTACGTGGCTTAGTGAAGGTGATAAAAAGTTTCAATTTTGGTGTGAATTGGAATAGGCGATTTGTTTTGAGGTAAATGACACTTCCACAGGTGGTTGTACTAAAACCAGACAGAAATGGAAATGAGAATTGGGGTGACCATGCATATACTCAATCTGGAAAGGTAAAATATTCAAATTTCATTATTAAGCAATAAACTCTACCCAAATTGTTACAATAATAAAAAATTTACTCTCTTTTCAGAATCTGGAAGTAGAACCACAAACTTGTGGAGTTGGGTCGTTCAGTCCACAATGGATCCAACCATATGCTACAAAAAAAGTATTTGTTCTTGTTTTTACTCTCCTTGGTGTGGTTCAGGGAATGTGCTGGTCATATTTCACAGGCACGCTTTCAACCTTGGAAAAAAGATTCAAAATGAGTTCACAAACTGCTGGTATGTCTTTACTATAAACTTTCATAAAATTAAGACTAAAAAAGATTTTTTCGACATTCGGGTTGAATTAATCTTTTATTTCAAATACCAAATGATACTATTGACTATTCAGTTGAATTTGGACAAGTTTAAGCCATGGATATTTTACCAAAGCATGGTGTTTTGCCCAGTTTCTTTGAAAGTGAGATGTTTAATTTTATAATTCATGTTCAGGCAAAAATGTTGTTACAATCTAGTACAGCGCTAAAGAAATAAGCTAACGCTTGAGAAATTAATTTTGACTTGTGCTCCTTGCTGAAGAAAGTCTACGTTAACTAAGTTTTTTAGTTTTTTCTAGATCAGAAAAAAATGTTTTGGTACAATTGACATTTTAATATGAAAGATCATTAGAAAGTAGACAAAACCCTTATAAAAAGCAGGTCTGCAGGATCAAAGAGTGAAAAGTTGTGATTTATTACGTATTTACGTTTTAGAACATAATTCTAAGACTTCATCTATACTTACTACAGTGTCTCATAATTATGTGAGAAAAACGAAATTTTCAATAAATCATAACTTTTGACCATTTAATCCTGGAGACCTGAATTTTTGTACAGATTACCCTAATTTTGAATCATCTTTAATACAAAAATATCATTTGTATAGCGAACTTTTTATTGATAAGAAAAAGTTGAGCCTAACCGCAATTTAGGTTCACCCTGCATGTCTTGATAGGAGCAAAAATTATCATTGATTCTGAGAACAAAAATTTATAATATATAATCTAATAATTAGGAAACCTTAAAGTTTATAAATAAGTTATTTTTGTTTTCATGATACTAACAAGTTGGCTTCACATCTGACAAAACTAAAAACGATTTTCTGATCGATTTGTTCTCATACTAGGATTCGATATCAAACCAAACCAAATATGTTGTTTGATTTCTAAAATTCGGTCTTCACCAAAAACGCTGTCGGTTTCACGCGAACCGTTTTCAAAGGAAAATAATTTATGTTCCTGAGGTTATGGTAGCCCTGTTTACATAACTTTTTTTAAACAATGTATGGCATTTATGCAAAGCATTTTACAATATAATATTACGCTATGGTAACAAAAAAATGACTTTTTTGAAAACTTAATGGGACACCCCTTAAAAATAGTTAAACTAGCATAAAACATCACTGCTGAAAATTTAGTTTAAAATTGGTTAAATTTAAGAAGTGCCTCAAGAGCTTCAAAACTTATGCATGCTGCTCCTATGGGACACTGAGATAGTTTGAGTTTAAAAATTTATAAAAAAATCATTTGTGACCTGAATCGAATTAAACTTGGTGCGTTTAGAAGAAGTGTGTCTGAAACATACCACTTTTGAGTATTTAGGAACAGGATGAAAACTCAATTTTTATTTCACAAATTAAGAAAATTGTGTAAAAAACTCATTTAATTTGCTGTAAAATCATATGTACAACACGCATAGTAAACGCAATAAAGAATCTCATGACAACATTTTTGCCCACTTCCTTTATAATTTTTACTTCATAATCAACTCACCCTGACAACTATAATGGAAAGGCAAAAGCGCTGTTAAGTTTTTCTTGGATGACAATATTCCCAAATCCCAACTTAAAATTTTTTATTTCGAAATTAGAATAGAAAATTTTAGAGATACTATATTATATTATATATAATAGTAAATATTGGCTGAGCAAAAGTAAGCAAGTTGAAAACTATGCTCAACACACTGAGTTTTGTTGAAACATTGCAAGAATATAAAGAACTGTTAGTGTATACTAAAACATAAATTTAAGAGAAAAAACCCACCAACTCTGAACAACTTCCGTGGGGTGGTTGTTCAAATTTTGAAAAAATGGTGTCAACTCTACAGGTAGGCTATATATCAAGAAAATACAGTTTGGTTTACGGTGTGTACGATGCGTCTTGTACACGTGATTTTACGGTAAATTAGATGAATTTTTTACACCGTTTTCTAAAATGTGGATAAAAATATTCTATTTTCAACATTTTCCTAAATACTTAAAAGTGACATGTACCAGTCTTCCCAATTGCATCAAGTTTTATTTGATTTCTGTCACAAATAATTTTTTTGTAAATTTTTAAACTCAATCTATCTCCGCGTCTCATAAGAACAGAATAGGAAAGTTTTGAGGCTCTTGAGGCACTTCTTAAACTTAACCGATTGTAATCAAATTTTCAGCAGTGATGATTTATGCTATTTGGGCTAAGGTGCCGTATTCAGTTTTCTAAATTGGTGTCTATAAGGTGCCGTATTGGTGTCTATAAGGTGCCGTATTCAGTTTTCAAAAAAATTTTTTTGTGTCACTATATCTTACGCATTGTCTACACTAAACGTACTTCTTCTAGTAACTGCTATATATGATCAAACTATTTCTGAATTTAGGAATTGTGATGTCAGGCACTGATATAAGCCAGCTACTTTTTGCTGTGATTGTTGCACATTATGGATCACGAGCACATAGGACACGATGGATTGCAATTGGGGTTTTCATCAATGCTCTTTCCTGCTTTCTCCTTGCATCTCCTCAATATTTCTATGGATCTGGCGATGACGCTCTAGCACTCACTGAAGAATACTCGTTCATTCGCGAAAATATCGATCTTGAAAATACAACCAAAGCGCAAGGTTTCCCGCTTGAAAATTCAACCCATGATCATAAAATGAACAGAGTCCTACTCTGCAACAAGTTGAAAGATCCAAACATTGTTAAATCACTGGATGGAGAAACAGCATTCGCACCTTTAGTTTTGATTTTTGTCTCACAGTTTATTCACGGAATTGGAGGACTAATGTTTTACACACTTGGTGGTCCATATTTGGATGACAACACTAAACGGAAGAACGTTGCTATGCTCTTTGGTAAGTTCCAAATAGTGTTTAATATAATAAAGTTGGAACATATTTTATCTCAATTTTTACAGGGATCACAATGAGTTTAAGATTATTGGGGCCAACATTTGGTTTCCTCATTGCTTCCGGAACGTTGAAAATGTACATCAATCCATTGCTAACTCCGACTGTTGACCACGAGGATCCAAGATGGATTGGGGCTTGGTGGCTCGGTAAATCTTTAAAAAGAATTATGTTGAAATGAAGGGCCATTTTTTATAAAAATTTTGATAGGTTGGGTTTTGATTGGTGCTCTGATGCTAGCTTTCGCATTCTTGATGGCATTGTTTCCACGTAAACTAAAACGACAACGAGCTGATGATGCTAAGACCGCTAGTGAACCTGATGTGAAGCCAATCCCGAAACTTGAAGGTTTGACCGTATTGTTGAGAATATACAAGATCTATAGTTAATACAAAAAAACTTTTCTCTGCAGAAATACCAAGAATACTTAAAATCCTGCTAAAAAATAAGATAAATGTAACAAACAACTTGTCTGGAATCTTCTTCGTTTTTTCTGCCATGGGTTACTGGACATATTTACCCATGTATATGGAAAATATTTTTTTGCAATCTGCATCCAGTGCATCAATTATCTCCGGTACATTTTTCAATAAATCAAATTTATACTTATAGTGTTTTGTAGGATGCTAGAGATATATTGATGAAACCTTTCCATCCCTTTCGGTGTTTGGCGGAAATGAAAAGAAACTCATTCTTTCTTATCGTACGATTCACTCTAGAGCATTTAGTCACCAAGTTGTACCCTACTTTTCAAATTTTTTTGCAAAAATCTCCCCAGACATTTTCAAGCATTTAAATAAAAAAATAAAAACGAAAAAAAAAGGAACTTATGTTAAATAAATTAAAAAAAAAGCTGTACTTATAGACCTTTCCCTCTACATAATCCAAGTATTTCGTACGAGCAATGTTCCTAGGTGACAATTGACATGCTTATATTTCAAGAATCGTTTCTGCTGCGAAAACTTAGGGAAATAAACAGAGAAGTATATATCTCAATATTGGCAACTTTTTCTTGTAAAATTATACCTTCAAAAGAACGTGAATTCCTCTTAAAATTTTTGCTATCGTTTTGCACGAGTGGCATGACTAATTAGACTTCACCTCTTAGAACTATGTTTTTTAGTCGTCATACTCCCCAAACAGGAACTCTGTTGCTATATATTTCTACCAGTTTTATAAGCACATTCGTATAATGTTCAAAAGTATTATATATTTCAGGCAAAGTAGGCTGGCTAGTATTAAATTAGGTTAAGTAAAGGTTTATAGATATATTATAACATTTATAAAAATTTTTTGAAACAGGAGTTATTGGAATTGTCTCCCAGGGATCGGGTCTACTTCTGTCTGGATATCTTATTTCTCGGTACCATTTCAGCGCAAGGAAACTTGCAGGATGGAACACTATAACAGGATTTATCCATATGGTTGTAATGCTGTCTTTCATCAAACTTGGGTGTGAAGGAGGGAATTATTCATTGGGAGAGAAAAAGTCTGATGGAACATTTGATCTTATTACTCCTTGCAATCAAGGATGTAATTGTCAAATAAGTAAAATTTCCCCTGTATGTTACGAAGCGGAAAATACTATATTTTATTCAGCTTGTCATGCCGGATGTGAAACACACGAAGATGGAGTCTTTAGAAATTGTAGTTGTCTTCCAGATCTCAAACAGACCGTCGTTCCTGGAAATTGTGCCGTCGATTGTGGACATGTGTTTATGACATTTCTTGTAATTAATGCTATCATTAAGTTTGTCGACTCAACTGGTAGAATTGGAAATATGTTAATTTCTTATCGGTAAGCTTTTATTAGAATGAAGCTATTATTTTGACATATTATTTCTTACCCATGAAATCTTTAGCAGGATAGGGTTATATGTATCTCGAGTCTATCTTTCTACCCTCCTTATGACACTATTCCGACATACTGGGAAATGTTTCTGTCAAATATACATATACAACCGTTATTAAATATATATAATAGTCACCGACAAATAATAATGTTGTTTTTTTCTATCATTTCAAAATATTAACGTTAGTCATAGACATCAACTAATTTTATGCAATCCACCGTTGCTGCTTAAACCATGTTTGAGTCCATTTATCGTAAAATTAGAATAATGTATATGTGTTTGTACCATCCTTAGTATATTTACCTATAGGCAACCAAACTATGTGTTGATGCTAGTGAATTTCCTACCTATGTTCTGCTTTGATTTCACCACTCGATACTTGTCTAAGAAAAATATCTTATGGACACCATAGCAATATTAGTTAGCACAATGATTAGAGGATATGGAATCTGTATTTTTTCTTGATTTTCATTTTCTTAGCTTGTCTAAGAAAATTTTATAGTGATGAATACCAAAAGATTGATTTATAATATCGATACTTTGACTTGAATTTACAATGCTCCTCTAAGCAAACTTTCTGATGGTAAATTTCAGCTTAATGCTGGTCTATACCTCTACTCATCGACATCCACTATTCCGTTCCCCTGCGATCTTACCATCAATACCCAACCGGCAGTCTTTGAGCATCACAGCCTTTCCTCTCATCTCCAGTTACTTGTTTTTGCACGGACATTCTACAAATGAAATGAAATTCAAGAAATTTTCAGAAATGATGAAAATTTCTTAAATGTAGCAACCACATTTATATATAAAATCACGTCGGAAATAACTTACGACGTTGAATTTGTGTTGAATCCAAAAGTGAGCATGTTTGTTTTGACGTTACTAATGTTTGACCTTTTAATTTGTTGATCCTAGGTGTGTTAAGGATGATGAACGCTCGTTGTCAATAGCGCTCCATATGACGTTGCTCTGCGCTTTTGCATTTATGCCCGCACCCATTGTATTTGGACGAATTATGGGTACCATATTATTTTAATGGGTATAAAATTCACCATGAAACATTTTCTCAACTTTTTATATTAAAAGTCCTGCAGATCGTGAATCATTTTTTTAGTATTCTAGACTACTATATGCTTTAACTTAAAACTTTTCTCTGTAGCAACATGGTTTCAATTTTAAAATGGACACTGCACCACTACAATATTGTGGCAGAAGGAAAAACAAGTGATCTATTTACCCATTTTTATAAACAAAGTGAAACGCATTGCCATTAGTGATTTGCAATATACAAAAAAAAAATTTTTTTTTGTATTTCGAGACGGAAAGCTTAACCCTCAGTGTCAAAAAATTAATTCTCGGCCTCGGTCAAATATTTAAGTTTGACTATATTTCGAAGTAGAAGAATTAACTCACAGGAAAATAATTAATTCGATCAACTTCAAAAAATCAACACGGTCGTCTACCGAACATGGACGATCTGTTGTCGGTTTTTTTCAACTAAAACTTTAATGCTATTCCGAAAAGACGAATTTAAATTTATTTACCTATTTGACTACATAATTAGCTAGAAAAACAATTAACCCTCAATTAACCATCAATTAACCCTGAAAATTCTATTTTTGCTGTTTAATTATTATGTTCTTATATTTTATTATCTGTTTCATCCTTATGCTACCAATTACGTTGAGTTTTCTTAAAAGTCGAACTGAAAATGTTTCTACTAATTGTGAATTCTATCCAATTATTTATAATACGTGAATAATACTGTCTACAAAGTTTTATTATTCTTAATTTTAGACAGTGTTTGCCTTGTGTGGGGTAAAGGAGCATCTGGTGGTTCGGGAAATTGCATGTTGTACAATGGAACAGAGTTGAGATATGTCTTCAACGCATTTGCAGCAGGTGAACACAGGGATATGCACAAAATACTTATATCGAAAGAAGTTGTGATTGAATATCGGACAAATCAGGTCGTAGAGTAGAATACCTAGAATCAATTTCGTCATGTAGCCTGTCCTAAGAAAATTGACCGATTACATTAACAGGTCATCGAGGTTTAACACTATTAGCAAGCTGTAATAGTGGGATAAACCCAACATGTCGCGCATGGGTTCTAAATGCTCTAATCAATTTCCATTCAAATGTTGCTTACTATAATACAGAGGGTTCAATAAATACCCTGCCAAAGAAAGCAAAAAGTTTTTGGCAATAGTGCCAAACAGTATTAGCAATAGTGGCAAAAAGTAGATAGTAGCAATAGTGAAGAAGTATCTTTTTGGCGAAGGTTTTTGAGGTTATCTGTATATGGAACAACACTACAAAATTTGCAGTCAGTCAAAAACTGTTTTCTGATATCTATAAAAAATTTTGTCACTTGTCAAAAAAAAATTTCCATTAAACATTGCACAGGAGAGAATTTACAACTTCCATAAAAAATTTGGATTCAACCAAATGGTTAAGTACCCCCTTAATATTAATTGTTGTGATCCCTAAATTTCAATTACCATCGAGTTTCGGCCCAATTCAACGTTGCACCCTGGTCACCTATACCCTATTTTCAAAATTTGGAGTCAATCTAACTCATAATTTCACCTTGTAGTGTTAGAATTTGGTAATATCTACAGAAGACAAGTTAATTTATTAGGATTTTAGCAGGATTTAAATAAATTTAGGGATTTATTAGGATAGAATTTTTACACCTATACAAAATTTGGAATAAATTTGATCTTTTTAGACTGTATTGTTAACTTGGGTGACTCTTAAGGTTAAAGACATAATTTTAGGGGTAATTTTCAAGCGTAAGTGTTTTGTACATATTTTGTAATGTTAACAACTTGATATTTGTTTCATATTTAATTTACGCGTCTTTACGAAGTATTTCATTTGTGCCACCCAAGTTAGAAATTGTTATCAACAAGAGAATTCGCTTTTGTTGGTTGTCGATTGCGTTAATTGCAACTGTAGAAAACAATTAAAATTAGGAAAATTTTGGGAAAAGCGATGGTCAAGTAGAATTGACATTTTTTTTATAGATTGTACTTAAAACACAATTCTCAGTAAAACAAATTTTACCTCTCGGTGAAAGTGATGCCATTAAGTATTATTAACTTACAAATTAGTCTAATGAATTCACACGTCTTGCAGAATTCTCTATATATACTGATTTTTTTTTAATTTCAGCACTAGTATCTTTTGCTGTGGTATTCGATTTTTTGGTTTGGTATTACGTCAAAGACTTGGATTTATATAAGGAATCTGACAACGGTGAACATGAAAAACTAATCGACGCTCCAAAATGTGAATGATCACTAAGAGAATTCAAACTATAATCGTAGTTATAATTGATACTCAATGTGCAAAAATATGTTGATTCGAATATGAAGTATGAACTCAACAGATCTTTAGTCAATACGTATTATTTTTGAAAAAATATTACTAGAAAAAAATATATTGTTTTCAAATTTTTGAAGCAACGATGTGTAGTTTTAGTAATAGTGAGTGTCAATGTATTGAGCTATACAGTGCGTTCAAATAAGAAGACGAAGTTTTTGAGAAATGATTTTGCAGAAAATCTAAAATTGATTGTATGTCAAAATTTTTCACACATTATGAACTGCTCAAGCTCCTCAAAATCGTTGCTATTAAAATTTAGTTAACTTTCTTTAGGTTGAAAAGCGTCATAAGTCTAATTAGTAAGAGGTTTAAAAACTCTAGTGCCAGAATTTTGCCTTGTTATTCGAACACATTGTAATCAAGTGTGAGGCAATCAGTGAAAACAAGCCTGCCGTATATCTCAGCTTCACTGGTTTGATATTTTATTGTAAAATTATAACTACTATTACAAAAATATAAAAGGTTCATTTATATTTATATTTATCTACATCAAAATTTGTTGTGTGACTTTCTTGTTAAAATTACGAATGGTATTTGAAATTAAAAATGGATAGCAACCTATTTTTGATTTTGTCGATTTTACTCAACCATTAATACGTAGTGGAGCACAAAAGTTTGTATACATGGAGAAAGTCTTTAACTAAAAACCCATGCAGAAAAAGTCGAGAGTCAAACTCATTATTTCATTCTCTTCACTCACATCCTGGGTTGGCATTTTTATGATTTTTTTGAAAAAAATCAAAAAAATTGATTTTTTTTGATTTAAATCATGAGTTTTTTGATTTAAATCAACTTTTTTGTTATTTTAGTTAGGCAGGCATTTCCAATAACTTGCGCTTTGATATGTCGCAATTTGTCTTAGGATAACGCAACAACTTTATTATTAGACTAATTTAACTACAGTAACAAATTGAAAATTAATTGAATTGTTGTAAATCAATTTATTTTGCATTTAAAACTCGAAGAAGAAAAACCAACTGCGAAGCCTTTTTTGTACCTAGCCGATTTCTCAAGTCAGAATGGACAATTTCAAATGTAGAAAAGAGTCGTTCAAGCTCCGACGTTGACGATGATGCCGTAAGTAGTTGGATGAGAGAACGAGAGGGCACCTGTGTCAAGCTGAGAAGATAATGATTTCCACCATTGAACAGCAGTTAGGTCATTTACTCTTTCTTCTTTAAACAATTCCTTAAAAAAAGGATCTCCAGATTGAGCTCGATACTTCATATTTATATAGGAAGAAATATTGGAATTTTTTCTGACACAACTACAGCAAACTTCATTGCAGTTTCAGTCTCTTCGTCGTTCAATTTCTTTCCTTGGAATTTTGGGTGAAGAATATTTGCCAAACAATGATGCTGACAAACCGCTTGTCTCATTCTTTTCCAAAGAAACTTGAATACTTTGTGCGCGCTTTTCTTCTTTTGATTTAAATCAATGAATTAAAAAAAAATCATTTGATTTAAATCATGATTTAAATCACTGATTTAAATCATTTGATTTAAATCATGCCAACCCAGCTCACATCCTAACCAGACAGTTGCACACCAAATAGTGCTACAACTAATTTTTTCATAAGTTTTTTACTCATTCATCCTAGTGTTCCTGAATATTTTTCAGCTATTTCTGTAAAATCCAAAACACTGAAAATTCGAGTATTTCACTAGACCGACCCTATTTTGAGCAAAAAACTGTTTCCTGAAAAAATAAAATACGTAAAGAGANTCAGCAAAAAACTGTTTCCTGAAAAAATAAAATACGTAAAGAGATTGGATCTATTACAATTACACCTTGCGCAATGGTAATGGTAATTGAATTGCATTTGAAACGCTGTAATTGTAATGTAAATTAAAAATAGCAATTTTAGGTAATTGAAGCTTTATGTCCTTACAATACAATAATTACAATTACAAAGTACAAATTTTATTCGTCTATTATGACATATTAAGCTTCTCAATTTCATTTAATTTCTTTTTTTTTTAATTAAAAAAGTTTATTTTTAATTTCTCTTCGGTAGCTTATTAGAAGTGGATCAAAAACTGAATNGAATATTTTTCAGCTATTTCTGTAAAATCCAAAACACTGAAAATTCGAGTATTTCACTAGACCGACCCTATTTTGAGCAAAAAACTGTTTCCTGAAAAAATAAAATACGTAAAGAGATTGGATCTATTACAATTACACCTTGCACAATGGTAATGGTAATTGAATTGCATTTGAAACGCTGTAATTGTAATGTAAATTAAAAATAGCAATTTTAGGTAATTGAACCTTTATGTCCTTACAATAGAATAATTACAATTACAAAGTACAAATTTTATTCGTCTATTGTGACATATTAAGCTTCTCAATTTCATTTAATTTCTTTTTTTTTAATTAAAAAAGTTTATTTTTAATTTCTCTTCGGTAGCTTATTAGAAGTGGATCAAAAACTGAATNTTTTTTTTTTAATTAAAAAAGTTTATTTTTAATTTCTCTTCGGTAGCTTATTAGAAGTGGATCAAAAACTGAATAAGCAATTTAATTTCCAAATATAAACTATGTTTTTACTTTGCGATGCACAAATAACATTGACTTTTCAGTCTCGAAAACCTAATGAAGTACTAAATTTATGTGGTGAACAAAGCTTTCTCTTCTCCATCCTAAAAACATTTAATTGAAATTATACAAATATTCTAAATCTTTTGTGGAATCTATTTTATACATTATTTTGTCCGAATATTGTCAAAATTGTGTGATGCATTTCTAACGAACTTGCATAATGTTTATATAAAGTTACACATTTAGGATGTAAAGACTTCTCTAATGTATAGAAATGTATGCGCTCCACTGTATAAGGTCCCATGAGTGGTCCAGTCAGACTTTCCATTTGAGTGGTGAAGCAAGTCTGCCAGGGTGCGTCAATTCACTCAAGCATTTTGTCTGACACTCATAGAAAATATTTCATTCTGTCTTTTGTCTGAGTTGCTGGAGTTACGAGTGACATCTGAGTTGTATTGAAAAGAAACGGTTTCAAATAGTTTGTTGGTTCCCAATGCAAATTTTTTGCCATCTGGGATAAGATTTTACAGGTAACTGTGTTCACAACTTATGCTACCTCAACTAGAACGATGAACCGTATTCCATCAGCTTGGATCCAAATTGAATGACTTTCTAAAACAAGGTATCCACGTCTAAAACGTCTCCATCAGATTTCTTTTGGAATTGATGTCTTAACTTGTATGCACTAACTCAATGACTNCTAAAACGTCTCCATCAGATTTCTTTTGGAATTGATGTCTTAACTTGTATGCACTAACTCAATGACTGATGGTGCTTGCTTACACATTGAACTAACTCAAACTTGATAAAAGAATTTAGGATTTATTACTAAATTCAGTTTTGTAGAGAATGAAAGAATTAATTCTGGACAGCTTGTCATCGAGTACATAAGCTACACTACTAATATCTCATCCTCAAATGTGGCTTAGAAAAAAGTTAGACTCGAAGACTTAGCAAACGTTTCACGTTGATTCAATTATATCTTATTTTCCAGCCTTTCAAGTTAACAATTTTGTTTTCAAATTATAAAAGTCACAATATAGCTAACACGACAATGAATGAACTCGTATAGCGTTTGAAATTTACGCCAAGAGAGGTGTTACTCAAACATTGAGAATGGATGTTAGGATTTAGGCAAAAACGGTGCAATTCTTATTGTTATTTCTCTGAGGTTATAATAAACGTTACTTTCCAATAGTATCTTATAAGAGTAGGTTTCACAATTTTGAAAATTTGACCTTTTAACTCCTGTCACCTTTCAGCCTAGAAATCTTCCCATAAGAATAGTTTGGAATACATAAAAATTATTGCCATGAACACTTAAATTTGTGAAATTGGAAAAATCATTCGCCCCCATTGGCGAAACTATTAACTAATAAAATCAGCATATTATGACAGACACATCTGGGGAAGGTAACTTTGAGTAAATTGCAAAACTCATAAAGTAGTTAAGTGAGAAATAGCAATACCAAGTTATGCCTAAATGGTGGAGAAATTTGCCATTTCAACGTGAGCTCGCAAATTTTGGGAAATTTAAAAGACATGCATCCAATGACTTGATCAAGTGGTACTTGTTATCAAAATTTGACTGGAATTGGCAAAACTGTCGACAAAAGTGAGCCAAAAATTCTGTGGACACTTAAGAATTTCTCGAAACCTAGTTTTGTTGAACTTTTTTTTGAACTTGATGACAGAGTAAGTTTAAAGATAGTCAAAATGAAATGAAATTGAAATGAAATCATTTCCAGGAAGTTAAAATACAATTCTATACTTACCGAAGGAATGAATNAACTTTTTTTTGAACTTGATGACAGAGTAAGTTTAAAGATAGTCAAAATGAAATGAAATTGAAATGAAATCATTTGCAGGAAGTTAAAATACAATTCTATACTTACCGAAGGAATGAATTAAAAAAAAAATGAGACAGAAGTTAGTCTAAGCAATGTGTTACTCAGTTGGATTCCAAGCGTTTAATAGTCATTACAATTCGTCAAATTTAGTTTATTTTTGACATTTAAACGCAAAATAAAATCAAAATTTGAACTTTACATTTCTTATTATGCATTATAAAAATCATAGGTAGTGAGAACGACAGGTTCTGGGTCTGGTGGTTGCATTAACTCTTGCACAGATTGACTCCAATTGATGACTCCTCCGTCTTTTTCATCCTCCCACCTCACCGATCTCTGAAAAAGAATGTATTATTAAGGAGATTATTACGTAAGATCTCTGAATGTATTAGNCTTGCACAGATTGACTCCAATTGATGACTCCTCCGTCTTTTTCATCCTCCCACCTCACCGATCTCTGAAAAAGAACAAGTATAATGAAAAATGAAAGTGGGGATTTATGAAACTAATACATTCTCTGTGGAATGAACTACATATATTAGATACGAAATGAAATGCTAACTTACCTTATCTACACCAAACGACACGATAAGTTTTACTGAAGATACCTAACTATACGTTATATAAATAATGTTAATGAAATTTTACGGTAACGGTTCACCTTATTAGTGCAATGCAATAATTTAAGTTAGACAGAAAATATTGAATGTGAATATAAAATTCATTCCGTATGTTCTATTACGCAATATTTGGTCTATACAATAAAGTATGGAAAACGAGATGAATTGTTTTGTTTTAAAGTATATGACTTAAAATTATTATTGAAATACAACAAAGTTCAACAAATGAAATTGGTTTAGAAATATACTTCCCCTATTTTGAGAGAAAAAACATGTAGCACATAATAGTCNCTTAAAATTATTATTGAAATACAACAAAGTTCAACAAATGAAATTGGTTTAGAAATATACTTCCCCTATTTTGAGGGAAAAAACATGTAGCACATAATAGTCTAAGAAATATTTTGCAAATGGTTTCTTAGATTTGGTTAGGGTTCAATATTTGTCTATTTTATAATAGACAAATCTGTCGTGTCATTTTAGGTTGTTTTAATTCTTTTAGTCAAAAGTACACTGCACAAAGGAAACCAAACTGAGACACAGATTTCCCTAATAACACATGCCATCGTGCAGTTACTTCTCCATGTAACCAACTTTACTGTTGGAAGTACCTCTGTGAAAATTTATCCTTGATATCTAGGTTACCAAAATTAGCATGGGAGTAAACAGATGCAGCTTTGACAGAATCATAGATGGTGAGATCCTAGGTCTGCTTCCATTTGAGATGGTGTTAAGCCTGTTGAAGAGCCAAAGGTCATCATATAATTGTTTCACCTAGTGCGGCTTGAGACCAAGTTATCACGAAACCCATTTGAAATGTGAGTTATTGGTTGATGTAATCCATAACTTAATTTTGTAGAACGTGTGGGGATTTGAGCATAAGACTCAATCCCCACTACTGTACTCATNGCCCCGCCACAAACGAAGTAAGACTACAAAGTCCCTCGCCTACTCAAGAAAATTCTTCAAATTTTCTAAGTATTTTTTAACAGCCTTACCGTTTTTTAACAATCTTCTAAACTGTCTTAATATACATAAAATTATTTTATAATTGGGAGATGAGAAACTTATAAGGACATCATGCTTAGTTTACTGATTTTGCCATCTGTCGTGCTTTGTGAAACTAAATGTTTTAGCGTTAATTTGCTCGAATACAATATTAACGACTACTCATTAATTGAGAATGCCACGGTTAAGACTCTAGATCCTTACATGTGTTATGTGTTGCCAGGAAAATACCAAATATAATAGCGGATTAATTTGGTCCGAAAAAAAATTAATTTTTGAAATAAACTCATCACTTGCTCAGAGTTCAAGCATATGTAGTAACAAAAATATCAAATTTAGTTTAATTTTGCTTCGTATATTTTTTCGCAAATAGGCAAAAAATTTCTAGAAATAGACCCATATCACTTGTTGGATGGAAAAGTGACCTTTCTCCACTTTCCCTCGCGTCCCTCCCATCCAATACACAGACGACACACGCCCTCTCGAAGCGTGTGTCGTCTGTGCATTCTGATTCCCATGCCTTACAAAATTTCACTGTATCCCTGTAGCCGAGGAAGAGTTAATATGACACCATTTTAGAATCATTGTAGAGCATATATAGACATAAATTTTATATATAACAAAAAATATAAATATTTAATAATATTATGTTTTATATTTTATATATATACATATATAAGGTATGTATAATACAATATAATACATAATAGTATAAGTCTTATGACCAATCTTTAAAAAAAAAGACGCTCGTAAAATTGCAATCTGCGTCTTATGACAAAATAAATGCTTACCGGTCTCAATCGGTAACACCAGTAAGCCCATAGACCAAAGCCCTTCTTGATTGGCTTTCGCGGTTGGTATAAATTCGGACTTAGCCGATTTTACGTTTGAAGCCAAAGTCAAGACAAAATAATTGGATGTGGCCCTTGAGCGTTGCTTATGTGAGACTCCAGTTTCTAATTATTGATCCTAAACTTCTAGAGGTCACCAGAGTTAATAAAAAGTAAAACTGTTTTGACCTCTGTAGGTCAAGGCTAATTCCTATAAGCTTCAGTCCTGTTACAGCATTGCTCAATAGTTCAAGATATATCATTGTGCCTAGTTTGAAGTAAATCTAACAGGTGTTGTTGTTGACCCTATTTTAACTTTGGTGAACACGGGTCAAAAATCAATTTTCACAGAGGTACTCTTATGACAAAGTTGCTGATATGAATTACTGCTACACGAGGGAATTATGTTATTTCTGGAAATAACAGGTACGTAAGTTTGGGCTACTTCGATACTTGTTCGATGTCATTTCACCTTCTTTTAGATAGGGTATATTGGGGTAACCCTTTATGAAATTTAGAAATTTCCATTTTTCACGGTGCTCCGTCGTTGACACGCCGTGTTCTCCGGAATAATGGATTCATATCTGAAATGCCAAGACACGACTCAAAGCAGTATGGTTTTATCGTGTCGTTTCATGCCTAGACAAGGCAACTCTAACGAACGTACAAACACTTATAAAACAGAATAACGATAGATACCTCAATACCTAGTCTAAATTTTATTTTCACTTTTAGCTCAAACCTACGATCGTCAAGCACTCTACCTTTCATACAAACATCCAGAGCCAACAGAATTTCTGATGAAATCCTGAAAATTTCGAGAGACCAAATTATGGAACTTTTTTCCAATAGCCTGGCAAATATTTGATGAAAACACAACCAATGACATTTCTAGTGCTAAATTTAACGACATTTTATTCAATTATTTTGTGGAGGCTCGTACATCCATCTGACTTTCATAACTTTTTTGAATTTAATACGTTGATTTATTTATACACAAATTGACTCTTAAGGGAGACCAGTGATCTTTGATTGTTGAATTAGGTCAAATCGAATAAATAATATCAAATCAAATCAGATAGAAAATTTTNTCCTGAAAATTTCGAGAGACCAAATTATGGAACTTTTTTCCAATAGCCTGGCAAATATTTGATGAAAACACAACCAATGACATTTCTAGTGCTAAATTTAACGACATTTTATTCAATTATTTTGTGGAGGCTCGTACATCCATCTGACTTTCATAACTTTTTTGAATTTAATACGTTGACTTATTTATACACAAATTGACTCTTAGGGGAGACCAGTGATCTTTGATTGTTGAATTAGGTCAAATCGAATAAATAATATCAAATCAAATCAGATAGAAAATTTATAATTTTCTTAGACTTCGACATTAATCCCTTCCTATCATGAAACATGCGCAATTAGAATGGAAATGAAATTTTNATAATTTTCTTAGACTTCGACATTAATCCCTTCCTATCATGAAACATGCGCAATTAGAATGGAAATGAAATTTTTTCAACACACCTGGTGAATGTTGACATGTCTTTCTGTAGATGACTCAAAAGGAATGGTAGTGCTGTGTACAAATAAAATAAAATGAAGAAATCGATTAGCAATATACTGTTGAAAAGGAAGGTCATGGGTTCGTATCTCACGGTTTGTGTGGAACAGAATAGATGTTGCAGTAAGTGCGAAGATATTTCACATCACATGGTTCGTGACAGCAATTTCTTACGATTTGTCGACGTAGTCTCTTTCGAAAAAATTCATTAGAATCAGAAATTGCCAGAGAATGAGTGTGGAGCTGGTGGTGACCTTGTTCACCTGTACAAAATTATCATTAAACTAAAAACATAAATCCATTACAATTTCAAAATATTTCAAAATTACAAGGTAAAGAGTTTCTAGTCATTGTTTCATTGATATAATTTTAATAATTATTTAAATTACCTGAACTAGTACGATAGTTAGGAGTGTAGTACCCTTGTTCGGTAGCTTTGAGGCATATGTACGTAATTGCGTCTTTCAATCTGTTTCCACACAAATTAAATTTTTGATTTTGAATTGACAAAGGAAAATGGAATGAAACTTTTTCTTTTTCGCCAGCGTCTTCTCTCATAGGAATTCCATTTGCACCTGCGTTGAAGAGATAGAAAATCCAGAAAACAACTCCTAATGACTTGATCATGACAAGAGTATACACGAGTGTTGCGATTGGAGAATTTAGGATATTCGTTATTCTCAACGATCCCACTCGAAGTGAGGAAGTTTCGAGTTGTGATTGATTACAAAGTAATTATTGTTTGGCTATGAATTAGTTAGTTGAACTCTCAACAGTTTTTTACGACATGACATCAACCTCTCATCCAATGAATGTTGAAATTGCAAAAATTTAAAAGTATTTATACACAGATAAAGCGCTCTACAAAAGTTATTAGATTAGAAACACATATTTTGGTAAAAATATTTATTTTTGATTTATCCTATGGGTTAAATTCTAAACAGGAAATATTATTTTTGAAAATTTAATTTTAAAAATTTTGTAATTTTTTTTCTAAAAAACTGATGTTCAAAAATGCTACTCATATGACTTGATGACCCAAAAGCTAGGCTAACCTTGCACAAATGTAATATATTACGGAACATACATTTCATTTAACAAAAAAAAAACTAAAAGTTTTTAATTGTTGTAAGAAATTATATAAGCAAAATATTTTATAAGATAGATCCATTGTGTAATTTCTCAGAAACATAGTTCATTTCTATTGGAATTCAAATTATAGATTGAACTTTGGTGCATATAGGCAATATTTGATTTTGCATGAAAAGTTTATCATTTTGAAAGTGAATTTGAAAAAAAAGTTACTTATGTCATCAATATAATGAGAAGTTAATTGTTTCATTCAAAAGATTCAGTGAATCTCACAATAGGTAATCATCAGCATTTAACTATTCTAAATGTCAACAAATTCACATACAGTCAATCACACCAACTATGGTTGAGAAATTGTGAAAACTAGACAAAAAGTTAATTTTGATAAAACAATGCTTCTAAAAATATATGTAAAATAAACAAACCTAACAACCTAACAAANATTACATAAAATTTATCAAATAAAATAAAAATATATAATATATAAAATAGAATAAAATAACCAAAATATATGAAATAGAATTAACTATGANACCTAACAACCTAACAAATAAAATAAAAATATATAATATATAAAATAGAATAAAATAACCAAAATATATGAAATAGAATTAACTATGATCAAATCTAAACATGAAATTAAACAAATTAAACTAATTATAATACCTTTTTAGTCCGTCCATAGCACGCGTGTTATACAAAGTGTTTTGAGTTTGAGAATGATGTGCGCGATATACAATGAAAGCGCATTATACAACAACGGTGGAAAAAGTGTTTTGCTTTCATCAAGTTCAAAAAATATAAACCTAAGTGCCTTTTGCACTATTGAAATTTAGGGTATACTATAGATATATCGGGAAGTAGTCGCTTTGAAAAATTTGTCAAAAAATATTGTTCTTTTTATATACTATTCGGCTGAGTGATTTCAAACTAAATGCATATACCTATTCTACACGAGAAATAACCATCTGTTTTTGAGATTGCTATTTTTTGGGGCAAAATATCTTAAATACTCAAAGCAACAAATGAGTATACAAGGAAACTCGGCTATAAATATTTTTCGGACCACAAAATTTGGTGATAACAACTGATCTTCATTAAAATAGAGTAATGAACATTCATTGTCATGTTCATAAAACCCCATGTTTCTAATTTTCCTTGGTTCAATCTTTTTTTCCTTTAGAGTCTACTAACTCATTGCCTAAGTTAACCATGAGTAGAAAATTACATTGAAAAAGCAATGTGGAATGTCATGAACATTGTACCTTGCTAATATTAACTTATGATATACCAAAGCTTTAATAGGGAATTATAAATGAAAAAAAAATTAAAATTTTGACAATTTTATTTTTTTATTCGCTGTACCACGTAATAATAGGAAAAACATTTACTAAAAAATTTAAGACTTCGTTTTATTCACAACAAATTTTATTATATTGGCTTGAACTTTTCAACAAAATAGGCTCTAGTTCATTTCTCACGATGGAAACTTGAAAGGCTAGGCAACAAGATATAAGTTCATTACAGCCGATTGTTCATTTTAGCCCAGTTCGTTATGACAGATGTTTTTAACATTAATGTTCCTATCACCAGTCAGTGACCAGTGGCTCAGGTTCATCATAGCATAGTTACATTATACACCAAGTCACAATAGGAATGGTCAACTGGGAAATTTGAGCATCTTGTAAACCGAGATTGGTACGTTGTTATCCAACCTCTTTCCCCCCACTCTGGAAGCATTTTGACTTTAATAAAGTGATTTGTCAATTTGACACAGTTTTAGGTTTTGGTAGTAAAATTCAGATTCTACTCATCTAATGAGTAGAGTGAAGAAATAGAGGAGAGAATTTTGGATAAAAAAAGTGAAGATGAATTTTTTCCTCTCTTCTCAATCATCTTATCTATTCTCGAAAGGAGGACGTAAAGACGTATCTTTATCTCGAAACCTGAATTTCAAATTTAAATAAATAATCTAGTTGAAAAGAAATTTATTACCAAAGTAGAAGTTGCTTAGTCACTGAAATTGATTTTACTTAATTTGAAATTAGAACTTTTATAATACTTAAAGTAAATTATTCATCTACGTAAAAATTGCAATGAGGAAACTCCCAGTAGCTACAAAACAAAGTGACTAACCTTGGAAGTCGAAAATTGAACATGGGCGTAAATCTAAGCATGATAACTTGATCTTGTATAAGTAAGATACTTCAACAGATAACAAGGGATACTCTTGCTATTTACATTACGTTGGGAACCCTAAACAGCTATTTCGAAAACTTATTAGGCATACTTGAATTCATTAAATCCTATCGGAATTTTTTCAATTCCTCAATTAAAAGTTTACCTTGGCATTGAATGGATGTCGTAGGGGTATGTTCAGTTTGGCCGGAGCTAGAAAATAAAAAATGAAATATTTTTTGCATTTCTAATGTTCTCAAGCTGTAACTTTCTCTATTGACCCAACTGTGCCCCGATTTTTGGACAAGAAACTTTTTGCGTTTTTTCGTTTACCGCCATTAGAAAAAAATTGTTGGAAACACAATGTTGTCATTAAATAATTCATATTTAGAATAAACGCTGGGAATAATATTGTTACAGTTCTAGTGTATTTTAGTTAAAAGTGAACTGCATTATTACGTTTATAAATTATTATTAGATAATTTATGGAAATGTTGACTACCTTTGAGTTTATTTTCTTTTCTTTGTTTTTGTTACTAATTATGGAAATTAGTAAGCTTAGGTTTAGTTTATTATTATATTTTCCTTTGTTTTATTATTATAATAGTATGATAATAGTTTTTGTGGACGAGGCACGCTAAGGCTTCAGGGTATAAAAACCCAGGGCCTGGAGTCCAGAGACTCATTCTGATTTAGACTAAGCTTGAGTAGCTTAGTCTTACCTTAAGTAGGGAATCAGAATCATCAACAATGGGAGTTGGAAATCTCATTGTTGTGCGAGTATTTGTTTTTACGTTGACTTAAAGTAATTGTTTAGTTTTTAATAATTTTATTATTAAATAAAGTTTATTTTCAAAATTATATTGTTGTTCAAATTGTTTGATTTATTGAATAGGGTTTTGTTCAATTTTTATAAACTCAAAGCTAATTGAGTTTATAGTAAATTCAGTCAAGAGGTTATCATAGCGATGACTGTTGGAGTTTTTGGTGGGAGAGCCACAAAAAGTTAAAAGTTTAGTTAAATTTAATTTTCAATTAAATTAGTTATTCTTTGTTTAATGAATTAAAATAATTGATTAGTGAGTTGGAGGTTATTTTATTCTGGGAATTTTGTCCAACTAAATTCAAGTAAGTTGGTCGATTTAGACCAAACTCATAACAATATAAACGTTTGTTTTATGATCATTTCAATTTGAAGGTATTTTATGCTATGCTGAATGCCGCAGCTTTGAATTCCTTTACCATTTGGAATTTCTACCATACTGGACCAGAAGATAATGAATGGAGTCGAAGGAGCAAATACCTTTTTGGGTTAGCTGAAGGGATGATGCTCCTTATCATTAGCAGACGAGCCGAATATTGCTCTCCTTGATTCCCAGTTTGGCCAGGGTCAGAGTCACTGATTCTGGCAGTCATGACTCTGACTCTCTAAATGTTGGGAGTCGACTCTCGGAGTCATCACTCTGACTCCTTAAATTTTGGGAGTCAACTGCGAGTCAGAGTCAGAGTTACGTAATACTAAAAATTGAAAATCTGGTAAGATAATCTGAAATTAAAATTATTTATATGTTTAGTCAAAGTTCCTTCACAACAGGATTCCTTGAGAGAGTAATGACTCTGACTCCCAAAAACACTGAGAGTCAGAGTCATCAAATGACTCCCGATCCAAAAATTATGGGAGTCAGAGTCTTGATTCCGGAGTCAGAGTCAAGGAAAACACTAGAGCCGAAGGACCTTATGCATATTCAATCATCTATACAAGTGATACTATATTGTACGAAACGGGGAACCATGCAGAGTCCAATTTTAGACTAACGTGTCTATCATATTCATTGGAAGACATTTAGCAATTAACGGATGAGCATGTAGGCTAAGGCAAAGATGAATAATTTAATAATTAATTTACATTCAAATCGCATCCGGAAAATCTTGTTTTCATTTCAGCGAATTAGTCTAGCTGTTCCATTTTGAAACACCACTTCCATTTTAGTCACTCTTTCAAAAGTGCAACAGTTAAAAGAAATTTTAGCCTTAATAGACCCCCCCCCCCCCCCCCNTTTTAATATCGTTAAAGTAAATTTCAAAATTCATTTCAAAAAATTAAAATAAAATCATTATTCAATATTTCTGTTTACATTGAGTCAATTTTGTATCAATTGAACGTTAATTAATTATCTCTTTTTATTTCTTTTGTATTAATTACGAGTGAAAATAAGTAGGAAAAGTTATTTGGGAGCGTTGTGTCAGATGTAATTTGACACAGACCAGGTTATTCGAATAAAGTAAATGATTCTTCTTCGACAACATTAAAGTTTTCAATCATTAAATTCCACTACAACGATGTTGACTGCTAGTAAAACTTTTACCAAGATGTATTTCGTTTGTTTCAAGGCGGATAATGATTGTCACCGATGTTCCTTTTCATTACTATAGCTGGATATTTCACAGTATACTGTTATTTTCAATTGTTAATAAGTATTTTTTTGCGTTATTGTAGTGTAACTCGTTGTTATTATTAGCTTGCTTGGTGTTGGATAATTTAAACTACAAAACTATCACAACTTTTTAATTGCCGCGAAGCACTAACAATTACTCATAACATAAATGTGACATACTTCTATGTTACAATAATATACCATACTCCCTCGCCTATTACCCGCAGATATCAAGATGTGAAAAAATTAATCCCATAACCCGCAGCTTTCGATACGCAAACAATACAAATGCAAATAATTGCTGCAGATTGAACTGGTTCAGAAAGCGTTTTCACGAAATTTATCAACATCTAGCTGCAGTCCAGTGCGAATTGTTTAGAAACGGGGGCAATTTGTTGTGGAAGTGTACGATTAAGGTAGTGATGAAATAAATAAATAATTTTGATTTGACTTCGGGAGTAATATTTATGCGATGTGGAGATACGGATGACGACTAGAGGCGCAATTGATGAACCTAACTCTTAACGCGCTATGTTTATAATAATTTAACAAATCACAGCGAAATCGGTACACAAAGCAAGTTATCAACGGTTGTGGCAAATGTTCAGCAATAACTTTTTCTTCTAAGATCAGCGGTAGGATTTGGCCAGCGGTTGATGATACTCTCTGGATTATTTCCATTTAAATTTTCTTTGTTAAATTTGATGCTTTTAAAATTTTTTAAGCCATGGATGGGTATCGGACTCTGAGCCAAAATAGTGTCAAGAAGGCATCGAATAAGTAAGTTTAGATATTTTACAGAATCTAATGGAACAGCTATTATTTTTGGTATCAACATTGATCATCCGCTTACGAGTATTAGGCAAAACTTAAAACAAGATTATTTTACCTGTTTTAAGATTAAATCTTAAATTTTAAGCCTATACATGGTGGGTAAACCTCAGTGTTCCTATAGCCGAAAAAGGAATAAAGGTTATACCCAGAGATTGGATTTCTGCCTGCAGAAATTTATTTTCAGGCGATATAGTTCTCCACTTACCCATAGATGGAACGACACGTGTTTCGTGTTATTTTTACAGAATTTATCATTCTCCTTCACTTTTACAACATAACTACAGTACTTGCACGTCTTAATCTTGATTACCTTAGCAATTAATTAATTGTCAACTAATTGCAAAAATAGTTTACACATTTCACATTTCCTAGTATCTAGCACATTTGAAGGTTTCTGCAAGCGTGGTTAAGGAGCGCAGATATTAATCCAAAAATGAATTTAATAAAAATAAAATTGGGCGAAAGGAATTTGATTCGATTTTTTAATTTTAACTCAATTAGTACTCCATTTTTTTACTAGATATGTTTGAACACTGTCAAATAAATTTGTTTTTCAACTAAATATTTTCATTCCAACTAATTAAATATTATACGCTTCGAGCGTTACATTCATATAGTTGAGGATGTGAACAGGATTCTGTATTGCCCGGTGGTTAGATGTGAGGAGACTCGTACTCTGGCAGTAGCCAGGCGAGGCTTTGCTCCCCAGAGACAATTACAAGTATGAGTTAAAACTCTTCTGTGGAATAAGGTGTAGAGATACCTCATGGTCCAGTGTAGAGATACACCGGCTACTCAACTTTTTGTCTCACACGGTAAATTAATGATATTTTCTACAAATAAACATTCAAAATTTGGCAAAAACTTCAGCACTAATATTTTATAAATTTGGAAAATCTGGCGTCGGATTATAATTCATATAGATATCAACAAATATTTTACTGATATTAACTATTTATATGCCAAACAACAATGATCAAAGATTAATCAAATATGTTGTAACTAATCGGAAGAAAATTAAGGTAAGGAGATAAGTAAATTAAAATTATTATTTTGATAATTACATTCACTCCCGTTGAGTAAGGTTTACACAGCAGTCCAATTGCCAATTTTTTATTAGTTTCACCCACTTTCAGGGTCTCATTTCGACCGGACGAAATGGAATTCGTCGGAGCCATTTCAGATACTTTCACTTTTGTGTTGTAGTCAGAGGGAAGTAGCCTCTGAGGTTTTCACTCTTCCTTATGAATCCCATTCCAAAAAATCGGTCGCATGACGTGTTATTTTTATGCGGTGACCTCAGCGAAAATCATAATCCAAATTCGAATTATTTAAAATTTAGTTTGGATAATGATTTCGCGCCACAGAATCTTTCCATCAAGTTAGCCATCGAATAGAATAATGATCCCTTTTAGTTTGAATAACGTGAATAGAATTCTCAGTATGTACAGTATTTTTAGAAGGCCCTATTTTCTGTAGGCTGTATTCTCGTTATGGCATGTTTTCCATGTGTTTCCACGGCTGTATTTTGGTAACCTGAGTTTTCATAGAAGCCTCTAATTCAGAACGTTTCATACAACCCTCTAGTGTGTTCTAGGGTATAGAATAATGTGACAGGTTAGTTTCATTTTAAGAATTTTTTTATAAGAAACACGGCTTCCGTTGCCTTCTATTTAATTTCATTTTCATTTTCAATGATAAAAGAAGAAACGAAAGTTTTTATCACTACCAAAAGGCTACTACTCCTTTGCCTTATATTAAATAATATCTATCTAACGCCCGTTTTATGCTTTGCTTTCTCCCTCCGTCTAGAGAAAGTGCAGTATTATTCGCGCATTTACTAACAATTTCAAAAAAGTTGATAATTAGGGCATTTAAGACAATTTTTAGGAATAATACTGCACCTTCTTTACACAGACGGAGAAAGTGAGGGATGAAACGATCATGACACTGCTAAGTTGATTGTTGAAAGTCTTGTTATCACGACTAGATGACTAAAAATTTATGATAACCCTGTAGAATTGTAAACTATAAAGACAATGGACCTATTTCTCGGAATTATAACAATTAATGCTTTATTGTGTTTCCATCATAAAAATGTTAAATGATATCTAATAGGAAATTATTTTAAAGAATTTTCTTCTTCATCCATATCTATCGAAAGAGTAATGGTCAACAGGGTTTGGCTTTCAAAGAGGTGAGTAGCCTCAATTTAGATTGGTCGCTGGGAGGAGTGGACGTGGCTTCCTTTCCTTGAGTAAATTCAACAAACGGTAACACAGTGGTTTTAGCTTAATGTCACCTTCGAAGGAGCCAAAAAATCGGTTGACAGTAGGTGGAGTTGACCCGATCATGTCAACTGACTAATAATTTAAAGATTACGAGACATAAACCGAAGTTACTCGTTTTAGAGGCGCATTTTATTACACGGTATGTTTTTCAATTTATTTTACAACTTTTAAAGTTATTACCTGAATTTGGAATACTCTACAAGCAAATTACTTCTTTAAGTAATCTAATCAGCAATATGTTATGCAAGATGCCTGAAAAATTGGTTATCATCTTCCAAACACACAATTTCACGTAAAAGAGGAACTTTNTTAAAGTATCATCTTCCAAACACACAATTTCACGTAAAAGAGGAACTTTAAACAATCTCACGCAAATCCACGCAAGCTATTGGTAGACTCCAAGTATTTACCCAGGAAGCTACGCGTGAGTAAACAATGGGAAGTATTAGATTAATAATAATAAAAAAATTCACTTTTACTTGGAGATAACCTCGTACAATTTTTACCAACGTGTATCTTTAGTTTCAGGCTGGTAAGTTGAGATATAGCGTATAGGCATTGTATTATCCAATTCAATTTGGTGAGTGCAAACGTGACAACGGGCAGGATCCATAGTTGTGAAGAAAATGAAATCATAAGTAAGTGGTCGACGGTCTGGTTTTTGTAGTCAGAATTTTTAGGTCGATCGCAAATGTCTTGCGAGATATTATTNTAAAGAAAATGAAATCATAAGTAAGTGGTCGACGGTCTGGTTTTTGTAGTCAGAATTTTGGGTCGATCGCAAATGTCTTGCGAGATATTATTTTATGCTAAATTCATTAGACTGGTTTTTATAACCAAAATGGTCTTATGCCAATCAAATATGACATTGTTTAGTTATATAACTGTAAAAAGTAACTGCTTTATGTCACTTATTACTAGGNTAGCGTATAGGCATTGTATTATCCAATTCAATTTGGTGAGTGCAAACGTGACAACGGGCAGGATCCATAGTTGTGAAGAAAATGAAATCATAAGTAAGTGGTCGACGGTCTGGTTTTTGTAGTCAGAATTTTTAGGTCGATCGCAAATGTCTTGCGAGATATTATTTTATGCTAAATTCATTAGACTGGTTTTTATAACCAAAAATGCCAATCAAATATGACATTGTTTAGTTATATAACTGTAAAAAGTAACTGCTTTATGTCACTTATTACTAGGTTTACCATTGTCGGTTAGTTAACCGTCGGTTAAAAGACAAACTAGTCACAACTTCAAACTTAAGCAGCTCGATGTCTGCTCGATCTAGCGGCTTGGAAGTGAATACAAGTTATCAAGCATCGCTCTGCCAATTAATATGTGGTATTTTTTTTTATTTTTGCGGGTTAAGTACTATGTACAGTAATGTTAACATGTTCCTGATTTTAAACGATTGGAGTAAAAATTGTGTGAACTCCGAGAAAATGGGGTACAATAGAGTTCAGCTACAGATATTTCCCATAGGAGTCAATAAAATCATCACTTTTACATCACAGTAGATTGAAGATTTTGATTTGTGCAGTTTGTTTCCGTTTGCAACCGGACGAATAAATACCAGCCTACTTGCTGTGAACGTTAATAAACGTCAATATTTAGAGAAAATTTTCTTTATTCCATACAATATTTGTTTTCGAGGTTCGATATTCCTAGGCTTGCTTGCAGATTCGATGTCGAGGTTTGATATCCATAGGCTTCCATGTAGATTCGATATCGATAACAATATATTTCTAAGTGATCATAAATACCTGTTCGTTCCTGTTGCTATCGAGTCATGGGGCCCAAAAGGATTAAGTCTTACCAAAAAAATAGGCAACCTCTTACAAACTTCTTACTCTTACAAACTATTACTGGAGAACCACGTTCAACTTCATTTCTAATCCAATGAATTAGTCTGGCTTTACAACGAGGAAACGCCTCTCCCATTCTTGGCACGCTCCGAAAAGAGAAACAGCTAGAAGAAATTTTTTATCTCTAAATTGTTATATATTATTATTATTTATCCACAATTAAAAATAAAATTAGATTATTTAAAAAAATAAATATTTATCTTCCTCATGTGGATCATTATTATCCGCTTCAATACTTAAGGAGCTAACACAGTTATAAGTGATGTCGTTTCTCCCATTTTGTATGGTCTGCGAAAGTCTCGTAAAGTAAAACAATATTTCAATTCTCATCAATTACAACAAACATGAGCATTGTGAATATATTTATGGTTTGAGTCAAATCTAGATCAATTAAGAAGTTGTTCCTCTTGTGTTGCGATATAAGAACTTGTACTATACTGTACTGTAGTGATATCATTGCAGAAAAATTTATAAATTGTACACAAATACCAAAATTTGGAGATATTTCCTGGTTTTAATATATGATTTTATGTATTATAATTGCATTGTTATAGTCCACATATTGTTGCACGTAAGAAATATCCGAGTAGAGTGACGAGGTATTTATTCACATCAAAGTAAAAATAAAATAAATAAAATATTCCTTCGTATACATGAGTTATGTAACGTGGAAGTTAGCTTTATACTGTTATATATACATATATAATTACGTGTATACTCTTACGTATAAATCTTCCCGAAATTTGTAAGTTAACCATCATCACTAAAGTTCGTGTCTATTTCAACCAACAGATATGCCAAATTGTCAATTGACGCCATCCGCGTCACACGCTTCGCTCTCTCCGATGCATTTGGGATCTTCTGCACTGGTGGCACCGTTTTTTCTCTTTGCTCAGAAGTTAATTTTCGGATACCACCTATTAGAATTGTTTTATCTGGAAGTTTAGCCAAATAGTTGTAGTTGAAATCAAACATGATTTTGCGTGAAGCAGCATCCAATTTCGAATATATATCAAAAACTTCCATATTTTTAATATCTTGTATCAGATCATTCTGAAATATTGTTTTCTTTTCGATGTTGTGAAGTTTGTCCCAATCCAGGTTAGGAAACTGACAAAAAAATGAAACAGAGTTAGTCGGAACTTCACGTTTAATATTGTAAAAATGAGTACTGTGCAGAGTGCTGATTTAGAAATATCTAGCTAGAAAAATAAAACTATTGCAATTAAAAATTTTAAATCCAAATGTAAAATTATTAATTTCCGTTCCTCGAACAAGTTTGATGTCACTGTCTGGAACACCACAACCTCAAACGGGATGGTGGTCAAAGTCAAACAAAAACTTTGGGATTTTGAGAAGAAAGTCCTTTGCTTTTTAATATTATTTGACCATTGAAACTATTCACATTTGTTGAGTTTCCGTTTCAAGATTAGATGAAGTAACTTGATAACAGTCAATCTGGTTGAATGAATACACCGGCGAATTGAATTCCACAGCAAGTTGGTTGACCGGGATTCATTTTTCTTTATTCGACAACTGAGTTTGTTATATCCCTAGCTGGAGTCCACCGACCCAGATTCGTCCGTTTATAGATCACGTCGCTCTTCTATTAGCATCTACTACTCAGGGACATCTTAGCTAATTGTGCAATTTTTTCCACTCTTCCGATTCAGACTCAAAAATATAGGGGAATAAAAGGTTTTCGTAAAAATTTTTTTTACAATACTGATTCAAAATACAATTCTCTATCGTAGTATGCTCTCCATTCAGTTAATTGCTGTGTTAGAACGCTTGGAGCAATTTATTTACATTCGCAAAACTACTTTTGACAATTAGCAACCGAAGTGTGCAAATTGTGAAAAGTTAGATAGAATTAATTTACGGTCATTCCAACTTAAACTTTATTCATAAAGTGATAGAGGGCATCAGACTGATGTTGATAGTGAAAACTAGAACAAGATTCGCTTTTCTGGCTATTTATTGGAGGCACCAGAAGTTAATGGTTGCATTATTTTGGAACGCTATCTCTTACCATTTGTTTCGTCCCTTGGATTTTTGAAAAATTTGAGTATAAAGTTGAAGTGGATCAAATTAGGTCCTTATCATTGTGATTTAAAATTTCACAATTGCCATATATGATGGCTTTTGTGTGGTAATTGTGAAATTCAATCAATCAATTTAAAATTTGATACTTTAATTATTTCTAATTGGAAAGACAATCTAGTACTTCTAGTCTAACGATTAACTCATTAATCTCATTATTGTGCTCTCCCTCTTCCTTAACTGATATATTTTATTAGAGTCTATGTTAATCCAAGAGGCATAGTTGGCCTGGTAGTTGAATATTTTATTCTCCACCAACCAGCCTGGGATCGTTGATGTTTGACATAAAATGTTTAAAAAAATCATGGGGGCTTGGCCTTCCGTCGCTTTGGTAAGCCAATTGCCATGGAATGTGCTTGAGACGGATCATCATGATCACCCAAAAATTAATAAATCGTGGTAAACAGTCTTAATAATGTGCTTCAATTTATAAAACGTCAAGTGAAAAAACAATAAGAGAAAATTAACAAATGACAAACAACTCGCTACATTTTTATATAACTTGAAACTGTCGCAATCAGACAAACTTATCATTTTAAACTTCTAAAAAATGATTAAAAAATTTTCAAAGGTGCACTGGAATTCAAACATGTTGAAATTATTCATGCGTTCGACTAAGCAAATAAAGTTGCATAACATTTCCATTGTTTGCATCGCGAAAGCTGATTCAAAGATTATAAAACTTGCGTTTTCTTATGTTGAAATTTTTAGTATTTTACAGAAAAGAGTTCTAAGAAGGAAAATATTCATAAAATTTTCTAAAACACTTTGTAAGTCTTTTCCTAGAAAAAATTGTTCTCGGGACATAATTAACCCTCGAGTCGAATATTTTAAATATTAGTTCTTTCCCAAAAGCTAACTAAGGTCCTGTGGTGCTGTTGAAAGGAACAGAGAATCTCATAAGTGAAACATTAGAGACGTGTCGCATATGTAAATGCTTGGAAAGTTTTCCCTAAGTGATTTCACTTGAGTTGATATATCAGTAAGTTTATTTGACGTTGGCCATCGCCCTATCAGTGAAATTACGCGCTTAAGTAAGTTTAAATAAATAAAACTATGAGTGTTAAAATTACTGAAAAAGTTTTAAAATATTTGAAATTAAAAGTGATAAGTAAAATGTGAAGTTTGGATCAGTGGCAGCTTCTGTGACGTCCTTTTATAAGTTGAATTGAATCCATTGGCATTCCTTGAAAGTAATTCAGTCGAATATGAGATGTGCCGGAACATTCCCAAATAGCATGAAACAAAGAAAGTTGTTCTCCACAACATTTGCATTGCTTCTCCTCAAAATTAAATTCAATGCAATTTATTTAAGTGTCATAAGAATCATTTAGAACAGAAAATGGTATTATAGACAGAATTNATATTCCCAAATAGCATGCAACAAAGAAAGTTGTTCTCCACAACATTTGCATTGCTTCTCCTCAAAATTTCCCATGTTAAACCATTTTCCATTATTCAATTAAATTCAATGCAATTTATTTAAGTGTCATAAGAATCATTTAGAACAGAAAATGGTATTATAGACAGAATTGGAATTTAGCCGAATTTGTAGGATGCATGTCGCCATTGAAGAGGAAACGTAGTTTAATAAAAATGGTTCGGGAATTTCAGAGAATTTTATTTGATGATAGTGTGGAATGGTGTAGGATTGCTGTGCGAATTTGAAGTCAATTTTTCTCAAGTGGTCTTCGTACCCAGCGAGTAGAAATTTCTGGACAAATTTTACCTCTTTCGCTAAGCCTCTTTCATATAAACCTTGCATATCTATAGATTTCAGCCTACTTTTCAACTGCAAACACCAACTGTATTTTTCGATTGGATATCTATACGAGGTTTTTCGAAGTTCTATATACTCATTGAGAGAAAGGTTCGAATCGTTAGCTGACAAAAGTTTTAACCATAGGGAAATAAAAAACTTGAATACATCATAGCTTAATGGAAGGCAGCCTGTCTCTAAGCAAACAAAATATCGAGGGGTACTAAAAGGAAGGTGGAGAAGTCTCTTAAAGTATTGCTGTTGAACCCTTTCTATTTCATTTGTGTGTTGAGATCCTCACACCTCTGAGCCGTACAAGGTAGTTGATTTGACAATGGAATTTAAGAGAAATTTCGAGGTTTGCAAGTCGAGGGTTTTCATCCTGCCTAGTGTGCGAAATACAGTGCCTTGCGCGGCAATACCTTTCCCAATAGCAGATTTAGAATAGAGGTTGAACGACCCATTCGATTGGAAAATTATGCCAAGGTACATATAACGTTTCGTAGTCTGTACTGGGATACATCTCCAGGAAAACTTATCTTCTTTTCTCACCCTGCCAGAACGCCGTATCACAAGTACTTTTGTACTTGAGTTGATATATGCTCTTACATGATGGACAATTTCATTATGATACCTAAATTCTATTTCTACATGGGATCGTGTCAAAGATGAGAGGTAGTAATAGATAGGAAAATTTCTTCAGAGAGATTGAGCATAAAAAGTTTCAACTGGGGAGGGAGTTGTAATTTGTAATCCAATATCACCAACTCCCATATATTTTCTCTTCGTGATTGGTCCATATTCTCTCTCCGTGATTGGTCCTCTTATATATTCTTTGTTAGTGATTGGTTCTCAGAAAACTAAATACATTATGAAGAGCTTTTTCTATCTATTATTATCCCTCATTTGTGGGATCGTGTACTGTTGTTACCAGGTATAAGTTCAGATTCCACAATGTTGAAAAGGAGTTGGAAACACCTCTCATAGGTGTAGTCGGCAGAGGCAAAAGTCGTCACTAAGAACATGTATTTGGGGTATAAACCAATTTTCAACAGTTTTTTGAAAATAAGTGAAACTTATCAAATATACAACCGCGAAAAGAAGAAACGTCAGGTGTAGATACAGCCACAAAACCTACACATTTTGAATAATATTCCAAGTTCTAAGACTCAATACATAATTGTTAATTAGTTTGATGTGGAGAAACTGACTTTCTCATTCACAACAAATTTTGTATAATTCCACATTATTTATAACTGAAATTTAGGCTAATATATGCGCTTTCATTTCGTGCAAAGTTGGATTATTGTAATAAACAGGCTATTTATGTCAAGGAGATTAGCAATCATATCGGAAATCATGAAGTACGTCATGTTTTAAAGGAAAAATGAGTACTAACTTTGCGAAGAAATAAATTGCCACGCGTATCAGATTTTAGATTGCCAAGTGAAAGATCAAAAATGACGGAAGTCAAGTTTCATTGAATATACACATATGACACAAGAGTTTTTGGATAAAAATGTGTAAATCAAAATCCACAAAAAATCAACTGGAATGGTTGTCAAATTTGAAGCGATTGACAGAAGTCAAAAATGACTAAAACTATTTTAACTTGAATTCACACATGCGATACAGCATCTTCCAAAGAAATGAATATAATGAAATCCGCGAAGAAATGTACTGGAAGACGTGTCAGAATTCAAAATATCAAATGCCAAACGTCATTTAATGAGCAAAATTAAATTACTTTGAATATTAACATGTTCGTATATCGTTCTGAAGGGGTTGACTCAGAATAAGTTGTACAAAAATAGCTTGGGGCTTGAGTTCTGAAGTTGGAAAATATGCATTTATAAGCCACAATTTGCACCATGAAATTAATAAAGAAAAAAAATTTCAATAATAGGTAGCATGAAGTTTATACAATTTATATAAAAGCGGTTAAGCGCAATCAATATTTTCAACTATTTTATCAAATGTAAAAAATCTAACGACCAAAAATATATTACAAACTCTTCTCCAACTTATTTAGTATAAAATTTAGCTAGCCCCATTATTTGAAAGTGGCTGGTATGAGTGTAACAGTGAAAGGAAAAAAAATTGTATGGTGAAAGTTGTTTCAAATGGTTAAGCACATGAATGATTTTATTAGAACTATCGCACGTTAAGCTTTCAAGTTCTGTTTTACTCATATTAGTAATTTTTTCGGACTTCTAAAGCTAAAATTTTTAATTAGACCTTGTCATTGGTCAGCTTTACCACTGTTTCCAGCGTAGAAATCTTAACTTTCTCCCATTATGCTTTCAGCAGGCAATTTTTTGCTCATCAACGCAATCAAACAGTATTCTACCGCCACAAACCAGTACTGCCAAAAAAAAACAAAGGGTTTTGATAGGTTTCAGGTCTGGCGAGAAAGCTGACAATTACATAGTATGGATATTTGAGCCATGTGTCACGCCAACGAACTGTCTGAATTGTGACAAGGGGCATTGTTATGGAAGAATGCTGTACAACACGTTTGCTTATTGCTCACCTTATTATACAAATTTTTCACTCTTAGTTGGCTTAGCAATTTCGTCTTTTCATCTACTTCTTCTTGTTTCAAGGCTAGTATAGGCTGAATCACAACTTCAATAGTCTGAAACAGAATAGTAAAATATATGTTGACAGTCAGGTTTATATTGTTTTAAAATTGAAAAACTAGTTTCTATGTAACTTAATATCTCCGGTCAAATTAATGCGTAGTAATATTTTAAGTTATGTTTTCGCCAAATTACAAAATCACTTTAGGGTATGTATTTAAGCTCAGATACGTTGAACAAATTGTTGAAAATACTATTTGTTCTAAGTTTGGTTAAAACAAAATTCTGTTTTCACACATAAGGACAATATTTTTCGATCACTATAATATCAGTTGGGGTTTACAGTATGTAACTAAATACTTCCATTAATCACCTTTTCCACCCATGCCAAAAGTGCTAAAGTACGCCTTTGAAACGCACAGTAGCAATTAGTTGCATGTTTTCGACGCTCATGTGTCCTCAGGTCAATAAAGAGGTAAGTCATTGCCTATAAATTCCAAATTTTATAGCGTGATAAAAAAATAAGTTTAAATATTTAATATCTTTTTGCTACCTTCTCCAATATCGGAAGTTCTGTATCCGTACAATACGGCAAATCACGTCCAACCAGAAATTGAACATTATGTAAAGCCTGCCAAATGGATACGAGCCTGTCTCGAATTTCTTCACCAATTTCGTACTGACCTCTACCGTTAGTAGAAACTATTGGTGTTTCACTTGAAAATAGTTAAACTAGATTAGCATCATGCACAAATATAATATTATATGTATTTTTATATCTACATTGTAGGAGTTTTACTAGATTCTTCTATATTTACAAGAACCATTGAAAACTGAGAGGAAGCCTCAAGAAGCTCATTTCTCGCCTCTCTCCATCTTTCAAAGATTTCAGAAATGGTGATGCGAGCGGACTCTAAGTCGACTAGTTCTGATTCTTCATCGGACGTTGCGGTTTGGAAGTTTTCGTCCAGCCCCAATTCACCTGTGGGGAAAAAGTAAAAGGTTGAAGTTAGAGCATAAGTTTTGAAACCAGGGTATGAACTTTAGTTCGAACTGTATATTCTGAGGCTCGAGATTCGAACCTTTCCTTCAGTGGACCAACCTTTTTTTTTGAATTGAGTTTTCTTGAATCTACTGGACAATCGGAATAACCTTAAATGAACAAAATTGTGACTTTTTTGTGAATATCTATAAGATAAGTGCTATTTTTTTGTTTTATATTCATAATAAAAATTTTAATCAGCTAAATGCTGTGTCGTGACTTCAAAATGTAGCCAGTGCAGACGTAAGATTTAAAAAATTCACAAAATTAGCTAAACTCAGCTGACAAATTAGTGTGGCAGTTTTTAAAACCATTAAAAGAAGCAAGTAAAGTTTTTGGCTGTAGAATTATTTTGAATAGTGGTATACATCTGTACTCAAGAATACATTTGTACAAATGACGCTTCATAATTAAATGACAGAACTTTAAAAGTTTGCTTTGTCTTATGTGCATACAATTCGACTTACAGTCCAACTAGTATTTTTGGGACGATTGGAAGTTACTTTTGACCCATGCTATTTGCTGGATAAAGGGGTGCTCCAAAAATTATTGCCAGTAAGACTCCTTAAACCAAATTTTTTTAGATGATACTGTTTACATGTTTTAGAAAGATTATGCGAAAGTAGAGAGGAGAATTTTTTTAATCAAGTCTCTGTGACGTCTAGAAAAAAAGTTACGATTTTTTGAAAATTGTAATTTCGGAACATTCGTTTGGGATACCTAACTTCTCATGTACATTGTCCCAAAAAATGTTCCGAAATTACAATTTTCAAAAAATCGTAACTTTTTTTCTAGACGTCACAGAGACTTGATTAAAAAAATTCTCCTCTCTACTTTCGCATAATCTTTCTAAAACATGTAAACAGTATCATCTAACAAAAATTTGCTTTAAGGAGTCTTACTGGGAATAATTTTTGGAGCACCCCTTTCTCCAGCAAATAGCATGGGTCAAAAGTAACTTCCAGTCGTCCAAAAAATACTAGTTGGACTGTATTAGCAATAAGTGGTTATTATGATAGTTGCAATAAAATTTTATTACTTAGTCTGTTAAATCGAGTTTTATGGTAATTCGTAAATTAACATCAAAGGTTCGAAACTTAGGCAAAAAAATCAATGAGACAGTAAGGTTCAAATTGGTATTCTTATATTCTCTTCAAAATATAAAAAGGATGAAGGTTTAGTATTTCAGAGAGTTTAAACTCTGTCAAATTTTAAAAGATCGAGAGAAATCGGACGAATCGAAGAAATACCCCTCAGTAACTACGTGAATTCATATGACAATAAAGGCTTCACGATTTCATGTATAATCCCAAACTTAAGTTCTACACGAGTTGATATAGTGCTTCTATCATGTAATATGCATGTATTTAGTAGAAATTCACAAAAAAATTTTTTGAGTTAAACATTATTTCAGTTTATATTAGATTCAGATTTGATGACATTATTTTGTTTCATTTTATCATTTTTGATAAAACTGAGTAAGCTTTCAATTTCATTCCTAAATTTTTGGTTCAGTTCGTTTTTGCTAAAAAAAATTGAACCGAACCGAACCATTTGTATCACTAAACCAAATTAATTTGTCAGATAATGGACACGATATCAATATAGGCGAAAAAAATTTTACATTTGGGACTATTAATTTAATAATTTGTATGCTTTTCCTTACTTAATATATAGTCTTGTTTTTTATATTCTTCACTCATTTCTGACAAAATTGTGACAAGTTGAGCGACATCATTTCCAAGCAAGACTTTTTCTTGATGATGCATTTCGAGTTCCGTTAAGGCAATTTCCTTAGTAGAATATAACCAATCACTCAGAGTACTTTTGACAGCTGTTTTATTGATAACTTACTAATTTATTAGTGGATGCCAAAATTTCTTGTTCTTCTTGACCGAATATCTTGTCACCCATATTTATCAACACCTCATGTACTGAACGTTCAAATTTTCTCCTATTTGACGTACCACGTGTACCACTTCGAGTTTTGGAACTACGATTTGTTGAATTGCTATATTTGAACAAAGAGAAATAAATTTTTCAAAAAGAAAAAGTTAATTTTTCAAAAAGAAAAAGTTAATTTTTCAAAAAGGAAAACTAAATTTTTATTTTGAGCTTACAAATGTAGGTTTTGCTTAAGGCTTTCTATATTCTTCATTTTTTCTTCAATATTTATGTCTATTTGGTCTAGTTGTGACTTTTTGACATAAAATACAGTAACAGGGTTGTTGACCTCAAGGATTTGAATTTTTCTCTCAGTTTCTATATATTCCTTTAAAAGATGTCGGATTTTGTCCATTTCAAGATTTCCTTCCGAATTTCCCTGTAACATTATGGTACGGAAATGTTAAAAGTTGTTAACCTGTCTGTAGACACGAGCAAGATAAACGAAGAAGTATACGAACCCTTCGTGTTAACAAAGTGGGAAAGTCGTGAATGGATTCTTTGGCTAATGACACAGAAAAGAAAATATGATTGGACAACTTTCAACCAAAAATTGGATTTTGCACGAGTAGCATAATTAAACCAAATTTATGCATTCCTCTTGAAATCTGTATGTCACCTAAGAAGTACTGCAATTTATTTTTAATGTTCAAAGATTTACAGTAAAATTACGAACTACACATTAACAAATAGGCAGCAATTTCTGTTAATTCTACTGTACAATGTCTAAAAATAGTTTAGAAATGTAATATTAATATAATTGTAAAAGAGTTCTTAAAGGTTGCTTTTCTACAAATGGATAAATTCTATCAATAAGTCACTGAAAATCAATTTTATTTAGAAGTGGCCTTCAGATCACTTAGGTTTAATCGAATAAAAATAGGTTGGTCGGTTTTCAATTCAAACTCTTTTGGCAAAAAAAAAAAACTACCGACCAATAGTTACTGTAGAACCAAACATGATAAATCGCTTGGCACTTCCACCAAATCAATTTCGCCAAAAATGACTGCTTTTGGTGACAATTCACTTAGTGAAACTATTTTTTGGTTAGACTGTAAATAGTAATTCATACATAACACTTTTAAATTTGACATAAAAATTATAAGCTTTCGACCGTAAATCTCTTACTCGGTTTTGAAATTAAAAAACTCCCCTCAATTCATTGCAGTACTTCGTCTCCTAAACAGAATCCTCTAGTATACGAAAAAGTTTGGAAGACAAATCTGCGCTTCTAATCAAAAAAAAATTGGAGGGGGGGGGGGGCATGCGTCAATTGAGAAATCACTGTTAGTCCACACATGATGCTTTGGCGCAGAGAGGTCGAAACGCAAAAATGTACGGTGCCATAGCATCGCTACAGGCTAATCTGTCTTGTGTTAAATTTTTTAATGTTATAATAATTTCCAAATTGGAGATGGTTGACAAAGTCAAAAGGAATAAATAGTTATAAACGGAGTAATCATGGGTTGCGGTGCTAAAACGTAGGGAGGAATGTGAACGGTAAATCTATACAGAGTGCTGCTGGGTGGTAGCGATGGAAATTTGGCGGTTGGGAGGCCGGGGTAATACCGCGGGTAGGGCAATGTCGGGATCGGGGTCGGCGTTAGGGTAATGCACGAGGTAGGGTAATGTCGGGGACGGGTCATGTACTGGGATAGATTAATGCCCGGGGTAGGGTAATGCCTGGCATATTGTAAGATCAGGGTCGGATAATGTCCGGAGTCGGGTAATGCCCGTGGTTTTGTAATGCCTGGGGTTGGGTAATGTCGGAGTCGGGGAATGTCTAGGTTGGGTAATGCCAAGCGTTGGGTAATATCCGGGGTCGGGTAATGTCTGGCGTAGGGTAGTACCTAGCATATTGTAAGGTGGGGACCGAGTAATGTCCTGGGTCTGGTAATGCTTGGGGTCGGGACAAACATTGCGTTTAGTGAGAGAATAAAAAACTAGGTCAGAGTTGATATATGGCTATCTTCTATATATGCTATACAGAGGGGTCAAATAGTGGCTACCTAGCGATCCTCACTTCACACACTCTTTTACTCATCACCCAAAATTTAAAACACGCAGGTGGGCATCATAAATTCTTTTCTGTGGTAGACTCTTAGTGGATTCTCAGTCTGTTTAAAAAAATATTTCTTACTAATAATGAATTAGCTGAAAATTAATAATGCCCACAATGAATTATGAAGTTGATAACTTACCAACCTGTCACAATGGATAATTTGTTCAAAATTACCGCCATCCATATCCAAACAATGATCTAGACGAGCGAAAAACGCTTGTCTCAAGTGCTGTAGCATATGAGGGTTATTAATCACAGTTGCAATGAAAGTATTAATTCGAATTTTGCGGTCCTGCATACTGACTGGTTGAAGGGAATTAAATATGGTTGACTTCGTAACCCCCAAAAAAAAATTAAGTGGGTTTAAATCAGGCGACCGAGCCGGCCACTTTCTTGGCCCTCTTCTACCAATCCACTGATGCGGCCAAATGCCATTTGAAAATTTCGAGAACTCAGGGTTTCAATTCCTAAATTAAATATTACTAAATAATTTATTCACTCATCAATTGAGATGAATTTGGATGCCCATCTACGTGTGTGGCGGGTAGAAGTGTGAGGATCACTAGGCGGCCACTATATAACCCCTCTGTATATATGGCTATATATGGTCAGGGTTGATAGTCGGATATGCCTCATCTTCGAACTTGTTTGTTCCTAGTGCATAGGCTATCGATTAGTGAAAACCGCACCTCGATCCGTCAATTAGTTTTTCAGATAGAGCACAAACGGACGGACGGACAAAACAGATCTATAATGTGTTTACAACACATAATAAATAGCGTAAAATATTTTATACCTTAAATATATGTGTTTATAAGTGAGAAATTTAAAAAAAAATTTTCGCTGTTATCCGAATTTTGAAGTTTTCAATGTTTCGCCAATGTTTTTTTCGAATCTAAAAAACTTATTAATCGTTGAATGTTTTTATAATTTGTTCCAACATACTGGTTCTCCTGCGTAAAAAAGAGAGGTTAGAAGACAAAAATTAATCATCGTGTGAGCGGAATGATAGGAATTTTCTAAATTACCGCCATACGGTATATACAAAAACGTTTAATATAATCTACTGCGTTGCTATACAGAGGGTTATTTATATGATACAAATTACTTTATCCATTCAAACTTCAAAAAACGCCAAAACGCTGAGAAATTTACACTACAAACTGGGATTTAAGTATAAGAACTCATCCTTTACTTAGCAAATTCAAAATAAAGATTTTTGTTTCTTTGAGATTATTTATTTGAAAAAAATACTTGTAATATTTATTCCTAATTTTTACCTGATGGTGCCCTCCAATTTATTCCTTTTTAGAAGATTTGTGAACACTTAAAGTGTTACCATTTTGAGAGTATGAGTAACCATTAGGTTTGTTAATCGCGCAAATTCCGTGTGAAAATGTTAGTTCTGAAGTAGTATGTTTGATGGCATCAAACCCAACCCACGTTATGTCACTTTCATGACTATAAACCCTTACTTACTTAAATAACACTATGTATAACAAACTAAGAAATTATTTTGAACCATTGCTACCTGCTGAGATTAGTTTTCCAACTCACTACTTTTTGTAAGACTGAAATTTTCCGTAACAGGAAAGCCACAGAACGAAAAAGTCAATTTCTTCAAAATTGTTTTAGTTACCAGCATACAAATTCTCTTTTCCACCGTAACCTTTTTTACATTATTTGGTGCGCGGTATTCTAAAAGTGTATTAGGATTTTTGCTTTCATACGCTGATCAATATTTGGGAAATTGACTTTAGGGGTTTGAATTTTACATGAATATGGGAAACAAGGATTGACCTTGAATACTTTAGGTAAAATAAAAAATTTAGTGTTGCATGAAATCAATACAACAGAATGTGAGGATATCCCGTGTCTATTGTGGACGAACTACTCATTCATTTTGTACTGTTATATTTCTTTATAAAAATTTGCAAACTGGGGGGGAAAGACTAAGAACTTTTTTATAAGTTTTTAAAGAGAACAACATCGTTGACTTATTTTTTACTGCATTCTTACAAAAACATATGAAATTAGTACAATCTAAAAAATAACGGAGTAACGACTTTTCACTCTATTTCACACCAAAATATGAAAAATTAGTTATAAGCAAGAAAAAACACAATTGTAGAGAACTAAATGAACAGAAGTTTGTTTTTTAGGCTTACATTATCCAAGTAGTTTGTACACGGGCTTGATTAGTTGTAACAAATTCTATCTATTCTAGCAACATTATATACATACGTATAAGATTTGGATACTAATAGTAATTTCAACAATATTTTCTATGTAGCATAAGATGTCTAAAAATTAACTTCGTAACTCCATTTATAATATGCATTTGAATATCAAAATATATCTATTGTCACTAGTGATTGCATATCCCGAAAAGCTAAACGGGAAATTTCGAGAAATTCGAGAAATGGTTTCCCGAGGTTACCACGAGAATTCCCGTTCGGGAAATAAATAAATAATTGTTTTTAACTAAACTGGGCTAAAGAGTAGTGGTCACTCACGTATTTTGTAAAAATAGAACCAAACGTGCGGCATCATCTAGTCAATGCCAATAGAGAAAATTAGTTAGGTTTGCAGTGCGAATGGGGTCACCGGAGCGAGTCAGCAAAGGTCAGTTTTTTATTTTTAATTAAATTTGAAACAATAAACACAAATAGCCCATAAATAAGGTCTTTTAGGAGTTGTAGGAGATGTGGCAGAGTGGTTTCGACTGAATTTTGTTCCTGTGAGAAAGTGAGTAGCAGGAGTTCGAGTCCTGATAAACTCTTACTACTTTTCTCCCTTGTTTGAAATTTCACTTTGTTTGATTAGCTTTTCGACTGCCATTGAATTTTGTTCATTTCGTAACTCAGCAAAGGCTAGGGGCCCATGGTCTAAACATGGGCTAAACGAATGGAAATATGTCCGTCCTCATATTTTAACACCCTAGCAGACTAACCGAATGGATAAACGTCCGTCCATGCTTTGAAACGATGCCACATGTTATATTATTTGTAAATTATGTGGTGCGTTCAATAAAAATGTCGGGAAGGGCTGTGGAAATATCCGGGAGGGCTGTGGGAATATTCGGGAGGGTTGTGGGAATATCCGGGAGGGCTGTGGGAATTCCAGGGAGGATTGTGGGAATGACAGAAGGATGCGGGAAAGCATGGGATAGATGTTGGAATGTCCGGGTGAGCTGTGGGAATGCACGGGAGGGCTGTGGGAATTTAAGGAAAGGCTGGGAATTTTTAGAGAAAAGTGTGGGAATGCAGGGGAGGGCCGTGGGAATGCACGGGAGGGCTGTGGGAATATCCGGGAGGGCTGTGGGAATATCCGAGAGGACTGTGGGAATATCCGGGAAGGCTGTGGGAATATCCGGGAGGGCTGTGGGAATTTTAGGAAAGGTTGTGGGAATGCATGGGAGGGCTGTGGGAATAACAAAGGGATGCGGGAATGCGTGAGATAGATGCGTGAATGTCCGGTGGGGGAGCTGTGAGAATGCACAGGAGGGCTGTGGGAGTTTCAGGGAGGGCTGTGAATATTCAAGGGAGAAGTGTGTGTGCACGGGAGGGCTGTAGGAATGCACGAGAGGGCTGTAAGAATATCCTGTAGGGCTGTGGGAATTTAAGGGAAGGTTGTGGGAATGCTTGGGAGGGCTGTGGGAATGACAGGGGGATGCGGNGAATAACAAAGGGATGCGGGAATGCGTGAGATAGATGCGTGAATGTCCGGTGGGGGAGCTGTGAGAATGCACAGGAGGGCTGTGGGAGTTTCAGGGAGGGCTGTGAATATTCAAGGGAGAAGTGTGTGTGCACGGGAGGGCTGTAGGAATGCACGAGAGGGCTGTAAGAATATCCTGTAGGGCTGTGGGAATTTAAGGGAAGGTTGTGGGAATGCTTGGGAGGGCTGTGGGAATGACAGGGGGATGCGGAAATGTATGGGGGGAAATGCAGAAATATCCGGGAGGGATATGGGAATTTTATGGAGGGCTGTCGAAATTCCAGGGAGGGGTGTGGGAATGCACGGGAGGGCTGTGGAAATATCCAGGAGGGCTGTGGGAATATCCGGGAGGGCTGTGGGAATATCTGAGAGGGCTGTGGGCATATTCGAGAGGGCTGTGGGAATACCCGGGAGGGCTGTGGGAATATCCGGGAAGGCTGTGGAAATATCAGGGAGGGCTGTGATAATGAAAGGGGGGATGCTAAACGGCAACGCGGTACCATTTCTAAGAGGACGGATATTTTTCCATTCGTTTTGTCCGCTGGTAACATCAAAAACTTTTACACACAATGGCATGGAGTTAAAAGTTTTTCATTTTTCACGCCAAATTGATGACCTCTAGAGGTCAATCAAGATGGTGAGTGAATAAAGCAGACTCTTTCGAGCGAACTCCTAAATACTGAGATTTTACAAAAAATAAACTTTTGTGTATTTTAGATTTTAGAAAAGGATGGAAGAAATTCCATTCGCTTAGTCTTTTAAGAGTTTTAAACAAGAAAAAAATAGTAGGATGAGGTCAGCAAGACTCGAACCCCTGCTACTCACTTTCTCACAGGAACATAACACTAAGCCAAAACCACTCTGCCACACCTCCTACAACTTTACACACAATCTATTTTGAGCCTATTTTATTTTATTTTGGTCTTATAAGGTTACCTCCTGTTGCCTAAATTTATTACCAAAATTTTTGATTATTCCTAAATCAATTTTTATTTCATTAGAAATAGAGATCACAAAAACAGGTTTACAAGCAACGAATTATTTCCGAAGAGAGGTAAATCTTACTCTCAAACACCTAAAATAACAATAAAAAATTAATTTGAACAACTCATTTGACTTGACACCCTCATCCTTCATCCTTTAGTTAATTCTTACAGTCTGTTGTGATATACTTGACTCATTTTGTACCAATTTCTCTCAATTCTTTTATTGTAAATTTTTTTGCTTCTACTTTCACAGTTAAAGTAAGTGGATTTTCAAAAGTTAATAATTATAGGATATGAATAATTGTTAATTTTTGCATGGTTACCTTTGTTTTTTTCTCGTTTCGAGAAACCCGGGAATCTCCCGAAATTCGGGAATTTCTCGTTTCCCGTTACTAGGGTAATTTTCCCGAAAATTGCAATCACTAATTGTCACCCTAATAAAATAAAGCATAACAAGCAAAAATCACGTGTAGACTTAGATCAGACTATGTATAAATATTTAAGTTTAAAGGTATGTTTCGTTGACTTTTTGACTTTCGCCCAATCACAAGAAAAAGTAACGAAAGTAAAAAACTTCAAGAAATCTCACAGATATGATTCCACTATTTCTGCTGCCTGCAAACATGGCCCCACTCATTTTGCGTGTATTTATAAACAAAACATTTTTAGTTATCCGATAGCGTGACTACAACTGTTAACAGTTTGCTTACTTTGCATAAAAAGGGGTGAGTTATTGACATTTATCATATTCTACTGGGTAAATGTTATCGGTATTTATGAATATGACTTGGGTCCATACTTGTGATTTGGGACTTATAACAAAAAATTCATTTTCTTCACCTAGTTTTGTCTGAATCTATCTAACATGTCGGAATCAGGATTGCATTAAAATTTATTAGTACTAAAAATTGATTGGTTAAATTTCATCGGTGAAGAAAAAAATTAAAAAATTCTGTTAAGTGTTGACAAATACAAAAGGCTGAATGTCCACCTCGAAACTATTTTCGATAAGATGTCAAATATTTGCAATTAGTTACAGCAGAATTTTATACCATGTAAATACTAACCAAAAAAGCATTATAAAACTGTTCCGCAATGGTTACCTTCTTTCAATAGAGAAATATTCAATCCCTATTCCTTATTTTCTGAACAAAGTAGATGAAAAAGCAATTTTTTAATACCGACATAGTGGATCTGGACCAATAATCATCATACGAGAACACTTCGGTTAACATCGTGTCAAGCAAGTTCAAGATAAGGACAAAGAAGATGGACTTCGTCAATATGTTGACTATGGATGTCACATAATACCTTATGTATTCACAAAAGTTGAAGGGTATGAAAATATACATGCATATTGGTTTACACTATATAGGTCATTAATGGATGCCTCGAGGTATTTTCAATTCCATTAGTTCGTGACTGAATACTTCTAATTTCGGTACGAAAGTACAAGAAGAAGTCATCACCTAGTGAAATACGCGTAATAATCCAAAACCATAAACACGATGGTGCGCATGATGCGATGTGACTGTAATTTGAATAAATTTATAAGTTTGGATTCCTCGTTTTTAGGTTGTAAATTATCAATTTTGAGATTGCATAAACTAGTCGTACGAGCAGCATCATTTACGTTTTTGAACTATCTGAACTCTTTTTATAAAAAGATTTTGTTTATGCGATATTTCAACTAGCTAATTTGATAGGGGGGGACCATAATATAATAGTAATATGGTTAGTTTTCAAAAACATTTGGTGTACATAACTTGGCAATATCTCCTGTTCGTAAATTTACATTACAGCAAATAATTTAATGTACCAAAGGATCGAAATGCAAACTCCAAAAATCTAAAAAGAGCCGAAATAGATTAGTTGACTGAGATGGATACATTCAGTAAACTAACTGCTAATAATTTATGGTGAGCAGAAGTTATGTAGTTGCTATTGACGGAGTTACTTGACGTGTATTTTTGTACAATACTTAAAGGAAAAAGTATAAAGTAACATACATATAACGCTGTGTATATTTATGTACATTTACACATCAAACGTAAAAATCATCAAACTACACCCCAAAAATTAATTTAAATACTCAAAAATAACAATTTGATAATAGTTGCCTTGAAATAAATTTTTAGCAGAACCAAATATTTGAAAAATTAAATGAAACTAGAGATAAACAATACAATGAAGTAGAAATCTACAAATAATCCATGCGTCTTGCATTCCAAAAACAAGCACATATAGACTGTTGCTTGTAATGGACATAATAAAAAAAAAATTTATATACACATTAAACTAAATATGTTACTTATTGTTGGAGTATAAGGTAATGTTTCGCTTCGTAAATTGGAAAAAAAAATTTCCCAACCCAAATCGACTAAAAAATTGAATGAAGCTATCACATACTTATTTATTTATATGAGTGATCAAATAGAGTTTATTTTGAAATTTGTTTCGAACACTATATTTTTGGTCTGAGTTATTTATGCATACCTTGGAACAAAAGTAATTGAGTTTTAAAACGTCTAACCTTGAAAAGTACAATCTTATTTCAAAACGAGTTCTTTAATTATGCAGACGATCCACATGTTTCCAACGGATTGACGGTAGTGGACACACCAAATTTGAAGATCGGCCTAGCAGCTTAGGACTCCCTAGAAAATTAGGATTGGTGTTTCACTTCCACTACTTCGCAGTAATTTATATAAGTTTAATTAGTTTAGGTATGTTTTAAGGTAAAAGACAAATTATATAACTGTAAAATCAACAAAACTAGGATAACGGTCACGCATAGTTAAAGCTAGCGTTCAAATTTTTTCTTCAAACCACAATTTCTAGAACGTATGATATGCTGTTGGCAAATAGTGTGTTGCTAGCTAGTGTAAGTATTGTTACAGAAATTGTAAAGGAAACTTTTTGTATTTTTTTTAATTTGCGACAACAGTAAAGAATTTGGAGCATTTTATAATCTAGCGTCTAAGTCCGTGTACACAGTGTCAATGAGCTGTAACGAAAAAAAACGAATCTTTTAGAGTTCAAAATTTCAAAACTTCTTGGAGATCAAACAAAAGTGATATAAAATAATATTACTGAAAAAATTCAAAAATAGTACCAAAATATTAAAAAAAAAAAAAAATTTTTTTTTTCTCTTAAATTGTTACTAAAAAATGGCAAAAATATTGCTAAAACAGTAAATAATTTTTGTCTTAATCAAAATTCACAAATATTGAAGTAAATTTTGAGGTCATAGACACTTTTCGAGTAAAAAATGAAAAAATCCTCCTAAAAGCTAAAATATGTTTGTGAATGTGAAGATCTTGCCAAAGTAGCTTGAAAGTAGCTTTTTCTTTTAGTAGAAAATAACAATAAAACAAATACAAATCTTTCTCAAAGTCTACAAAAATCTTTCCTAAAACTTTCTGTTTCTAAAACTTGAAAATTAAAAAAATCTGCTCTTTAATCGTCATGAAATCACTTTAATCGGACTATAAATTAGACCCTAGATACGTATTTGCCTTAGATCGTTAGCAAGATTTAGGAAAGTATCCATAGTATATTTATAAGAGAAATTTAGTGTTTTTAAGTAATTCATGCACAAGAGATATTATAACCAGTTGCATACATTAGCATAGTTAGCATAGTTAGCATACATAGTATGCTAAGTTCTAACAAAGTAACAATATGATAAATTATGCTTTCTATAAGAAAACATTTTGACGGCGGAGTCTAAGCTATAACTCCTAAGTCGACTTCCGGAGTCATCATTCCGACTCCGAAGCCAGGAGCTTCAACTGCGGAGTCACTGATGCCGGATCATGAGAATATAAAAGTCAATAGTTGAGTCCGACTCCGACCATCAGTCATGGCCAGAACACAATTGTTGTGAGATTATTTTCCATAAATCGGGATGAATACTATTTTTCGAGATAATTTTAATAGGTGTAACCTAAATTTGATCGCAAATTCTGTGTTAACTTGAGTGAAATTTTTGTAAGTCTCTGTTAGGTCTCTATTCATACTTGTGCCACAGTGATGCTGAATTACTGTGATGGCTTGCCTACTATGACTTAGAAAACGATTTCAGTTTGCCTAGATATAGTATAATACAAATCAAAGAAATCAAAGAAATCTGACAGTACAAACTACAACAGGATATATTTATACCACTTTCCCTCAAAGCCACCGACCATAAACTTTAAACCACCTGCGACCTAACTTTGCGGTGTTGCAATAGCCCACCAACATATGAATCTAAGTTATCTGTACGACCACCCATCTAAGTCGGTGGTGTTGCTAGAGTCCATCAACCTACGAAGCTAAGTTATTTCATTAGACACCAACCTAGGTCTGTGGTGTTGCTTAAACTAAGAACGTGAGTTTTCTCTATCTACAATACCCGCCAACCCATCGAAGAAAGAATTGACAAGAAAACGATACACCACTTGTGATAATTAATTTTTTCATGGTTACAGGTTAACAGTAGACAAGTCCAGATAAGCTAAAACATGTTTAGACATGAAATTTAAAAAATTTTAAATCACACAACAAACTAGTATTAGATATGAACCCGCAGCCCTGTGGGAGAGAACCCGCCAAATTACTCACGATCCAAAGAAGCAAAACAGAAATGGGTTAGAGTAGAAATATCCTTTCTTCCAATAATAGTCCATACGGCGAGCGGGTGTTTAAGTCTGGGATAAATTTAGGCTCTTATGTTAAAACATTCTGGCAGAGACCTAGATATGTTTCCAATAAAAAAATTAGGTTTTAGGTTGATGGACTGTAACATCACCGCAGACTGTGATCGGTGAGAAAACTTAGGTTCAAAGGTTGATGGAGTATTGCAACACCGCATACCTAGGTCGCTGGTCGATGGCTTTGAGAGGCGGTGGGGGGTGAGAGTGGTATGGGTTTACCCTGTTGTTTTTTCTAGTCTGACTCAGTCAGAAGACAGTCAAGCGCATAGTAAGAACTCACCAATTATTTGAATATGTGACCTTGACATAATTTACAGTCAGTTGAATTCAATAGCTCGTGACAGGATTAAATTTTTATAGTCATTACAAGGGACAGCTTTCAAGTTTAATCATTCTTTTATTCTCATTAAACTGTCCTTTTTAGAAGCTGTAGCACATAACACGTATGTTAGGAAAAGATTCTTGTTTTTAATTAAATTGAAAATTAGGCTCAGATTAAAGGAGTTGCAGAGGGCAAACATTGCCGACGTATCGAAGAATTTAAAATTTTAAAATTTAATTTTTCTCGCAAACAAAAAGAAGTTGATTATTCCGAGGTTTATTTTTTCTTATTGAAATGGTTGAATTATTTTCATTCTAAAACTTCTCACACAATTGATTAATACTTTATGAAAACGTTCGTATTTATATCTGTAATCGCTGAAACTAGTTGCACGTGTAACGTTAAGTGTGTAGAAATCAAGTACTTATGTGTCAACAATAATAATTCAATACTACCAGTTTTGTCTACTGTAACAAAGTGTATATAGTAAAATAAAAAGATGAAACTTACGATGTCTTTTCCACTCATGCTTGTTGAATTTTTGTTAGATGCAAACTTAAGCGACGAAATTGGAGTAAGTGGTATACTATTGTCTGGAAGTTCTGAAGTACTGTGACTACAGCCCATTACTAAGAAAAATCGATAGAATCATACGAAATTATTGAGTTAATAGGTTAAGTATAAATAGTTTTCACCAAATTAATAGTTCGATGTATCAGTTGAGACAGCCTATCCCATGTTTTTATTATTTACGATAGCATCACACTATTTTCCCTACTTATAGGTTCAAGCCTATCATCATTCTAGAAACATGTAATCGAGACTCTATACAACTTTGCAATTTCGTCGAACAAAATGGGTATCCAAACTCGTCAGGTTATTAAATGATTTATATAAAAACTATTATGTAACCAACTAATCTATAATTTGAATACATGTGGCAATAAATCGCTCATGCGCTTAGGCTATTAGTTGAGTATTGTAGTGACCTCAGTATGATATAGTACTGTAAGCGATTCCTAGAAATTGTTGAAAAATTTTCCTAGGTATTTTAAACCAATAGTTTGGGCAAACCGGTTGAATTACTAATTTAATTTTTTTTAATACGAATTGCTTTTTTGCTTACGGAGTAAAAAAATTCATGCAGAATTTAATTTATATGTTGTAATGTTAGAAATTAAGGTTGTTTTCATAGTACATATATAAAAAACATTTACTCCGTTTACTTCTGTTTTATATAGAAACGAACTGTAAATTACTCATGATTGCTTACAAATTTTGACACAATCAAGAAAGAAGCTATCACAGCATAAAATAGAATAATAAACTAATAAGCACAAAAAATGTACCTAGTGGAAATATTATTAGAAAAGACCTCGTAACCAAAAAACCGATAGTGAATTTGTATATAAAATGTTGATGTAATATATGAGAGTTTTGTAATTTCAAAAATTGTTTGATATTTGTAGTCATATATTTGTGTCTTACCTTTCCTTTTGTCTCTGATGAAATATCTATCAAACGGAAATCCATGTGAAAAAATGTATAACCTCGACTTTTAGAAATTCTTGAAGATTTCTTAGGTTGAACTGACCAATAAGGAATAAACACACTATGCAACTTCACTCAGTAACAAACAAAAGCAATTGATTTTATCGGAAAACCAGCTGGGAAACGCTGAACAGCAGTATGTGAAATTAGATAATGAATAGCTGAATACATAATACAGTCAATATTGATTGTGTAGTTATATCAAAATATAAAAAATTGGTCCTACTTCAACTTTGTTGGATATTATGTATTAACTACTCTTTTTCAAGGTGACACAACAACGATGAGATTGAAATATTAGAATTCAGAATATGTATATAGTGTAATTTAAGTCTAACATAGCATTCGTAAATTGACATTGATAAATTTGATTGAGTTTGGTCGGTCTGAAATACAAGAAAAGGCAGCAATAAACATTTTTATTCCGTTAAACTAACAATATAAAATTTTCTTATTGATACCATTTTATGTTTGAGCATTAATGTATTTGAGCTCAGCTGCACAACAACAGAAGATAAATGTTCAAAAAATATTCTTTAGCGGTAAGAAATTATAATACCATGGATTTATAGATGGAAAATGAGGTTTTGCTCAAGTACATTAGATGGTGGTAGTAATAATAAATATAAAGTCTCATACCTACTGTGTAACTTTTCTTGAATACTTTGTTTAAATAAAGGCGCGGATAGAAATTTGTCATTACATTGAACAAATAAGAATATCCCATGTGTTTTCTTGTGACAAATTTCTTATGTCATCTTACACAAATTTATTACACAAAATGGGCGGGTATTCAAATAATTTATTTTCAAATTTGTAAAAATAAACTATTTCGTTGTCATTTTTGTCACTGAATTTCATATTGAAATGAGGCGTAACTTTAACCGCCCCAAAAGTTACCAGTAGAAATATAAGGTTAACTGATAATTCCACGGTAGAAGAAGAAACATACCATATGGACCAGTGTTGGACACTGGAAGGGTAGTTTCCAGTTCAGTTCCTAAAGAAAGGTTTCCAATTCAGTTCAGTTCAGTAATTTTAGGTAGAAGTTTTTTCCTAGTTCAGTTCAGTCCAATATTTATCTAAAAACTTCTTTTTTTCCAGTTCATTTCAGTTCAGTATTTGTTAACTTCGAATCTTTTTCAGTTCAGCCCAAAAAACCTAACTGAACTGGAAAAAACTGAAATACAGGGACAGGCAATAACTGACAGGGGATACCCCCACTCCAACCAAGCAGCCTCTCAAACTTACACAAATGGGCAAACAATTTATTAANCTGTTTTTCCAGTTCATTTCAGTTCAGTATTTGTTAACTTCGAATCTTTTTCAGTTCAGCCCAAAAAACCTAACCGAACTGGAAAAAACTGAAATACAGGGACAGGCAATAACAACTGACAGGGGATACCCCCACTCCAACCAAGCAGCCTCTCAAACTTACACAAATGGGCAAACAATTTATTAATTTCCTTTGGAATTTAGAGTTAATTTTAAAAATAGGTCTGTACACTAAATTAGTTTATCATATGCTTGAAATGACCACTATCCCTTTCAATGCAATGGCCAAGGCGGTCTTAAAATGCCCTTCTAACGTTCTGTAGCATCTGCGGATTGTTATTTAAAGTATCAACAAAGATCTGAATCCGATCCTTCGGTTGAGGAATATTAATTGCGCGAGGATTAAAAATTGTCGACTTCATATACCTCTAAAAAAGTAATCGAGTGGATTTAACACCGGTGATAGATGGCCACTCCGCAGGCACTTGCCTTACGATCCACTTGTTTGCACAAATTGAATCAAAAAGGTTTCTAGTCAGATTTGCGTAGTGCGCGGGAGTCGTCCGGATGTCGGTAGTGGTACTTGATTACAATGAGTCACAGGTTTGGTGGTATTCGCATGACGGATAAACAATGGACGAATGTACAGAAAAACGAAACACCAAATTGTTAATATTGCGAATAGTTTTAATTCATTTATCTTTTACATATTTTTCAATTATCATATCGGAATATTATTATTCCGATGTCACACTCATCAGTGATGAGTGTGACATGATTAATGGTTGGCGGAAGGGTGATGAGTCATCATCCTTCCGCCAACCATTAATGTGTTGATGGTGCACAACCCTAATATTTCTGTCGCGAATAAACTTTTGGTGTGTGACCGGGATGGAAATCCCAATTCCATTGTCTGCTAAATTGAGCCTCACCCAGAGTGTGTATATCAACAAAAGTCCTTTAAATTCTAGTTCCTTTACAAGAGCGCCTATTGTATGTATATGTAGTAGCATCTATTTCAAACAAATTAACAGACTAAATTAATCAAGGGTGTTCTACCGGAAAGTCAGATAGTCGTCATTCCATACTGTTCAGTGCGCGTTGCCAACGAAACAATACCTAGTGAAATTTATTTATTCTTTTATAAATATTATTTATGCAATTCATAAGCGCCTATTTTCCTTTAAATTAAATCAGTGTTCAATTAGAATTCAAGGAGGAAGGTCGCTCAATTTTTCGCTCTCTTATTTTCTAATTACGCTCATTACTAATTTAATAGTAATTATTTTTATTAACTGTTTTAATTGTGTTTTTTAAGTTTATTATCACTTTAGTGCATCTAGTGACTGGATAATACTTGAACCAATTGCTGTTAACTCTTGTTCCTGTCAATCTTATTCCTGACTTGTTCCTGTTCCTGATCTGTTCCTGGTTTATTCCTATCATCATTATTAAGCACTGTTCCTGATCTGTTCCTGGTTTATTCCTATCATCATTATTAAGCACTGTTCCTGATCTGTTCTTGTTCCTGACCTGTTTCTATCATCCTACCAAGCACTGTTCCTGATCTGTTGCTGACCTGTTCCTGACTTGAATCCTTTCCTAGTAAGAAAATTGTTGCTGTGGTATCCGTTACTGAATCTACCTCAAATCTTATTCTGTTCCTGCATATAAATAACATCCCTATAAAAGTTACTTTGTGTTCACTTTGGATACGAGCAAAACATTGGTCCTTCGAGCCGGATATTCAAAATCTACCTGGCGCACTCACGATCGTAGAATTCCATTTGGATACAAGGTACTCTTTTTTCTATTCTCACTAGTTAGCGAATCACAATGGTCCTTTCCGAGCTCGAGTAGCTGAAGAGAGATAGGAAGAATAAGGTAAAGAGGCTGCTGAAGTTTGAGAAGTTTATCCAGGAAAACGCGAACAAGCCGTTGGATGTAATTGACATCAACCATTACCTCAATGAAACTCATGACCTGTCTCAGGGAATCAACAATCTCCACGACAGAATTATGACAATCTGCACTCCAGAAGAATTAGATGCTCAAGATGAAGAGATGGACGAAATCTTTAATCTCACTGACCGAGTCGTCATCGGATTTCAAAAGATTCGTGCCATTCTTCCCAAACCTGACACAACGGATGGTACAATTCCTCAAGTGTCAAACTTCAAGAATGCTCCAGGGTATGACATCCGAATTCCGAGGATTTCTCTCCCAACATTCTCAGGTGACGTGAACGATTGGGTCTCCTTCCGCGATATGTTCATCACCACAATCCACAACAACGCTTCCCTATCCGATGCACAGAAGTTGACATACCTTCAGTCAAGTCTGACAGGATCTGCAGCGAAGCTTACCAAGTCATTCAGCATTACCGATGCCAACTACGAGATTGCGTGGCATATTATCCAGAACCGATTCCAGAATGAGGGAGAACTATTCCTTAGTATCATGCGCAAGTTCGTCGGTCATCCATCCATCCATTCAGACAATCCAAGTACTATCCGGTCTTTGATTGATTCAACAATGGAATGTGAAAGAGCCTTAGATGCGATCACCATTCAAGACAGATGGGATGCAGCTTTGGTTTTTCTAGTATCTCAGAAATTGGATCCAGTATCTCGTGAATTTTGGGAGATGAGTCTGAAGGACACTTCCGTCCCATCATGCAGAGAATTACTGGATTTCTTGGAACAACGTGCTCGATCTCTCATGGCAAGCGGAACCAAACCGAAGTCAGAGACAAGACATGAACCAAGAAAGTCAGAGACAACACATGAATCACGAAAGTCACACCCTTCGTTCCAAACTCATCGTGGTAACTTTGATTCTTTTCATACAACTGAAAATTCACCTCAAGACCCAATCCACTTTTCTTCATGCATATTATGCTCAGAAAACCATCCACATTACAAATGCCCAACTCTGTTAGCAAAATCACCTCAAGAAAGATCCACAACTGTTCAGAAAGCTGGACTATGCTTCAACTGTCTTCGACATGGACATTTCATTTCCAATTGTTCGAGTGAGAGAAGATGCAACAAATGCAATGAAAAACACCATACCATCTTACACTTAGAATCTGACAGACAACAGGTTCATCATATCTCAACAAACTTCTCTTCTATCCTTGCTACCGTGCTTGTATCTGTCCAGAACAAGATGGGACAGTGGATCAACCTCCGAGCTTTTCTGGACAGCGGTGCTCATGGGTAGTTCTTAACAAAAAGAGAATTAAAGCGACTTAGTCTCTCAAGAACCCCATTTAATGCACCAATAACTGGATTTGGATCCACATCAACTGGATGAACGAGGGGAATTGCAAACCTAGAAATAAAACCACACTTTCCTTCTGACTTCAAATTTAACTGTGAAGCTTTCATCGTAAAAAAAGTCACAAGCAAGCTCCCGCAGAATCTTTTGGATCTTACTGATTTGGATCACATTAGAGGACTTCAGTTAGCCGATCCAAAATTCAATGTTCCTGGAGAAATTGATCTTCTACTGGGAGTTGATGTCTTTTTCTCTCTCGTCGGACCCAGAAAAATTAAAGGATCACCAGGTACACCATATGCTGTAGAAACGAAAGTTGGCTGGATTATCGGTGGAGGTACTAGCTATCCAAGACCAACATTGCAAGTAAATTCAGTAGAAGTTGGTACCGATGAAGCACAAAGGTTCCAGGAAGGGGAATCTGTACCTAATGCTTCAACCTTGACGGCAGAAGAGAAATATTGCGGACGGATCTTTCAGAATACCGATTCACATGATTCTACTAGCCACTATAACCTTGGAAGTTCCAATGAAGCTCCCGGAGACTCCGTCTGGATCAATTCGCAATACTTCTGTTCGTTTTTTTAAACTAGACAATCAACTTTCGTCATATCCAAAACCTCAGAAATCCGTTCAAACCGACCGCTGTCACATATGTTTCAGATCTCATATACGTTTACCGTCTCATGTGTTCTACAGATGTCATATACGTTTTCGATATTGGAACAACCTACGCTCTAACGAATCAATATCAAGCGAACTTTTAAACAATTTTCAAACCATCCCAGCTGATTCTCTCATTGGGGGATCACTCTTCTCAATAGAAGAGCCAGACACCTCTCACATCAAATCGAACAGATCTCAGTAGAAGCTGAAGTGGATGAACTCCATAGAGCATATCGAAATCAATAACTTAGTTCTGGTGAAGACAGACGCAGTCCCTGCTACTAAATGGTCTCTCGCTCGTGTTGTCGAAATTTATCCTGATCAAAACGGACATGTTCGAGTGGTTACCTTGCGCGTGTCCAGTGGATCGATAAAAAGACCTATCCACAAGTTATGTTTGTTGCCAATTGACCAACAAACCCCGATTACTTCCACCCTATAAAACTACCATAGTCTCCCTTTCTAACTGTCTATGGGTTTCATTTAGCGATTTTGTTTTCATTTAACTTGCAAGTGCGAGACCCGGTGTTAACCCAGTAAATAGTTATTTTGGCTTGCAAGTACGGGACCCGGTACTAAACTACTAAACAGTTCCCATTATAAAGTGTAACAAATCCTAGTGTTCTCTTAGCGATATGTTTAGACTTGGGTTGACGCTTGTTTTAATTTGAAATGAGTATTTCAAGGCGGGGAGTATGTTCAGTGCGCGTTGCCAACGAAACAATACCTAGTGAAATTTATTTATTCTTTTATAAATATTATTTATTCAATTCATAAGCGCCTATTTTCCTTTAAATTAAATCAGTGTTCAATTAAAATTCAAGAAGGAAGGTCGCTCAATTTTTCGCTCTCTTATTTTCTAATTACGCTCATTACTAATTTAATAGTANTTATTTAAAGTATCAACAAAGATCTGAATCCGATCCTTCGGTTGAGGAATATTAATTGCGCGAGGATTAAAAATCGTCGACTTCATATACCCCTAAAAAAAAGTAATCGAGTGGATTTAAGNAATCGTCGACTTCATATACCCCTAAAAAAAAGTAATCGAGTGGATTTAAGACCGGTGATAGATGGCCACTCCGCAGGCACTTGCCTTACGATCCACTTGTTTGCACAAATTGAATCAAAAAGGTTTCTAGTCAGATTTTACACACCCTTTTTTACACTAAAAATCAATCAACATAAAATGTTAATTGATATTAAATTATCTATGAAGTGGGATATTCTTTGCCCATGTATGGTTGAGAATAGGAGTAGGAGTGTGGGGTGTCCTGTGTCAGTTGTTATTGCCTGTCCCTGTATACTGTAGAATCAAAAATGGAAAAACCCTGAGCTCTTTCAAAAACTTATTTCCCGCCAAAATTTTAGTGCCGTCAACCAGCTATGTAATTGAGGCCTTGAGCAGTTTTTCAATTAGATCAACTTATTTACAACACTACAATATGTTTATTTTCAGTTACTGATGATCCCTTCCACTAACAATTACAATATTTGAAACTGAATACTTTCATCATAAAATTCATAGGCTAGGGTTAAAATGATTTTAGATTTTAGAAATCTGCTCTAATTAATGGAGCTAGTTTTTAACATTTGGTTTAAAGAATTTTTTACACAAGACTTCTTAAGCTTATTCTAAGTTCCAAACATTTTACAGTTAAATAGTATATGGAAAATATCAATATGGAAGCTTTTTAATGGAACAATTTAATTACATTCAATTGAATTTTTACATAGTAAAATTAATTAAATTAGAATTTAAGCGACCTTAGGTTAAAAAAAACTTCAATTAGCGTAACTTGTTTCCAGCATTTGGTTTCAGGAATTCTTTGCACAAGATTTTCAAAACTTGCTCTAAATTTCAAATAATTTGGGATTCATTCGTTTGTTCGTAGTATAATATTAAAATACAAATATTTGATTCAAAGCGTCAGGATCAATTCAATACCATTCGGCTCTCCGAAAGGATCAGTAGCAATAAAATTATCATTAGAATTGACAATCTATTCGACTAACGGTTGCTCCACTAACCTTATAAACAGCAATCATTCGGCCGCTGACTTATAAATAAAGCTATTGAATTAATTGGGCGCATTTGAAATGAAATATTCAAACTTTAATATTGCCTGATAACCAAAACCATTTAACTCTAAATGTTTGAAAAGAGTAAGATTTGAAAATTTTGCATAAAAGACTATTGAAACCAAATATTGCAACGAACTTCGCTAGTTAAAGATATTTAAAATTTCAAATCGATAAATCCAACCTTATTTGAGAAATCAAATATTTAATTGAAATTAGTAAAATTGTTAGCGGAGGGGATCATTTGTTCACGCAAATATATGAATTATTGTGTTTGAAGTAAATTTACATGATTTTAAAACTACCTAAAAATTAATTCATTGATGATTGATTGCTGGCACTGAAATTTTGACGAGTAATTAGTTGGTTAAAGTGCTTAGGGTTTTTCATATTTGGTTCTACAGTAGTGCATTCGCAACACTGTAGTTGGGAACTGGGAGGTTAATGTGTTGATGGTGCACAACCCTAATATTTCTGTCGCGAATCAACTTTTGGTGTGTGACCGGGATGGAAATCCCAATTCCATTGTCTGCTAAATTGGGCCTCACCCAGAGTGTGTATATCAACAAAAGTCCTTTAAATTCTAGTTTCTTTACAAGAGCGCCTATTGTATGTATATGTAGTGGCATCTATTTCAAACAAATTAACAGACTAAATTAATCAAGGGTGTTCTACCGGAAAGTCAGAAAGTCATTCCATACTGTTCAGTGCGCGTTGCCAACGAAACAATACCTAGTGAAATTTATTTATTCTTTTATAAATATTATTTATGCAATTCATAAGCGCCTATTTTCCTTTAAATTAAATCAGTGTTCAATTAGAATTCAAGAAGGAAGGTTGCTCAATTTTTCGCTCTCTTATTTTCTAATTACGCTCATTACTAATTTAATAGTAATTATTTTTATTAACAGTTTTAATTGTGTTTTTTAAGTTTATTATCACTTTAGTGCATCTAGTGACTGGATAATACTTGAACCAATTGCTGTTAACTCTTGTTCCTGTCAATCTTATTCCTGACTTGTTCCTGTTCCTGATCTGTTCCTGGTTTATTCCTATCATCATTATTAAGCACTGTTCCTGATCTGTTCCTGTTCCTGACCTGTTTCTATCATCCTACCAAGCACTGTTCCTGATCTGTTCCTGACTTGAATCCTTTCCTAGTAAGAAAATTGTTCCTGTGGTATCCGTTACTGAATCTACCTCAAATCTTATTCTGTTCCTGCGTATAAATAACATCCCTATACAAGTTACTTTGTGTTCCCTTTGGATACGAGCAAAACACATACATTTACAATTTTTTTTTGTAGGTAAATGTTTCTTAATAGTCTGCGTATNACTTTGGATACGAGCAAAACACATACATTTACAATTTTTTTTTGTAGGTAAATGTTTCTTAATAGTCTGCGTATTTGTTTGAATTAGATCAGAACAATTAATCATAAATTTATACTATTTAATCCAATACAATTTGGAGTACGGTACAAAATGTAACATTGAAACACTATTACGGTTGTACAGAAAAAATGTATACTTTTTCTATATGCTTTTACATTATATGATTTCCTGTGTAACCGACATTTGTCGGAAACCAAATCAATTCAAGTTGGTCCCACACCTTGTGGTTTGAAGATTCAAAGGAAATGTGATACAATCATNAGTTGGTCCCACACCTTGTGGTTTGAAGATTCAAAGGAAATGTGATACAATCATTAAATAAATTTCAATAAATTTACATTTGTTTTCCTTCCTTTAGATTTATAATATTGTTTATAAAGTTGAAAAAAAAGTTCAAAATTCAAACAAAAAGTTGATTCTGTTTACATCATTTTATATAAGGTTATCTAATATGTCGGAAAACGAACTTGTTCAAAATTTAGTCCTATTAGAACTTGATTTGTTAAATTTCATCGGAAAAAAAGAAGAAACAATAATTCAATTAAGTGTTGACAAAAACAAAACACTGAATGACTATCTTGAATCTATCAAAAAACATCAAAAATTTGCAATAGCTTACAGTTAAATTTTATTTCTTGTGAGTATGAACCAATGAAAAATTATATAATTCTCTTTCGTAATAGTTATCTTGTATCAACGGAGGAATATTCAATGCCTATTCAGTATTTTCTAAACAAAGTAAATGGAAAAGCTAAATTTTTTCTTAATACTGGTCATTGTGGATCTGCACTAATAACAATAATACGAGAATACTTCGGTCAACCATCTAAGGTCAAGCAAGATCAAAGTGATGACAAAGAAGAGGGTCTTTATCAATATATTGACTATAGATGTGATAAAATAGTCGATGTATTCGAAAAAGTTCAAAAATATGAAAATACCCCAGTAGATTATGTTTACACTAACTGGTTCATTTATTTATGCCCTGGAGTAGTTTCAAGTGCACTAGTTCGTGACAATATGTTACCATTTTCGAAAGTAAAGTTTAGGAAAANGTTATCTAATATGTCGGAAAACGAACTTGTTCAAAATTTAGTCCTATTAGAACTTGATTGGTTAAATTTCATCGGAAAAAAAGAAGAAACAATAATTCAATTAAGTGTTGACAAAAACAAAACACTGAATGACTATCTTGAATCTATCAAAAAACATCAAAAATTTGCAATAGCTTACAGTTAAATTTTATTTCTTGTGAGTATGAACCAATGAAAAATTATATAATTCTCTTTCGTAATAGTTATCTTCTATCAACGGAGGAATATTCAATGCCTATTCAGTATTTTCTAAACAAAGTAAATGGAAAAGCTAAATTTTTTCTTAATACTGGTCATTGTGGATCTGCACTAATAACAATAATACGAGAATACTTCGGTCAACCATCTAAGGTCAAGCAAGATCAAAGTGATGACAAAGAAGAGGGTCTTTATCAATATATTGACTATAGATGTGATAAAATAGTCGATGTATTCGAAAAAGTTCAAAAATATGAAAATACCCCAGTAGATTATGTTTACACTAACTGGTTCATTTATTTATNTGTATTCGAAAAAGTTCAAAAATATGAAAATACCCCAGTAGATTATGTTTACACTAACTGGTTCATTTATTTATGCCCTGGAGTAGTTTCAAGTGCACTAGTTCGTGACAATATGTTACCATTTTCGAAAGTAAAGTTTAGGAAAAAGTCATCATCCACCGAAATATGCGTCATCATCAAAGATCCTAAACACGATGGTGTGCATGATTCTTACGTGTTGTTTTTTGACAAAAGGAAAACCATACAACATGTCCAACAAGTAGTTCAGCACCAAACAGATTTCCAATTAGTGAATAAACGATTTGTAATCGACAAATATCAAACACTTGAGTTGAAAAAGACGCTTGAATTTTATGACATAGTAAATGGCGTGGAGATTCTTCTTGAAGATATTATACTGGAAACTAAAAACTTATCCAACATTTTATTTGAGGATGATTTAATTTTTAAAGCGAATTTTTTAAATGTTAGAATGCCAACTGATTGATCAAGCAATTGGAAGAATTATAACTATCATTGATAGAAACCAAAAATCTATGGATCGTAATTACGAAAGTTGGGTGTAAGTCATGAGTATGTGTGTAGCTCAGTCTGTTGCAAATTTACCTGTTTTTCTGAAATGGCATTGAGTCTCTGACTTGGTAAACAGAACTTTAACCAATTTGGCTCACTTATTCTTAAGTTCGATATCGGCACAAACAAAAAAGGATTGTTTTCAACATAGGATTCATCAAAATCATAGGTTTTTTCGAAACAATAATAAAGGATATGTAGAATTTTAAGAAGTATAATGATATGTTTGTAATTTCTGCCTGTCTCAAAGGTCTATCCAAAACATGAATCTAAAAATTTAGAACCAAATTTTATTATTTATTACTTTCTATTTTTTGGCGAAAATTGTTCACTTTGACGTGCAATAGTTTAGCCAGTGTTTTCTATTGGGGAAAGGAGTACTCATTGGATGGAACATAACATCGAAAACTCTATTTGAGAGATAGAAATAATCCTAGCACGAAAGTTATGATTTTTGAAGTTTTTGAAAATTTTTTTTTAATTTTAATACGTGAATGCTGTGATATATTGGAGATGCCTGACTACTGTGTTGCCTATTTGGACTTTTAGCACCAAATATTTATACTAAAAGGCAATCTAAATCTATCTCTGTTTCAAAAAATGTAATAAGCGTTTAGCAAAACAAACACAAAGTATTTAAGAAATATTTAATTGTAAATACGAACAGAAAATATCGAGATTTGAATTTCGAGTTACGGTTACCTTGGCGTATTACTTGTATAAAACAAAAACTTTCTAAATTTACAAACCTAATGTAGTGTATTTATTGACACAAAAAGGTCAACAATTTCAAACATCTTGTTCCTTCATTACATGGACCTTAATTACTCTANTGTATTCGAAAAAGTTCAAAAATATGAAAATACCCCAGTAGATTATGTTTACACTAACTGGTTCATTTATTTATACCCTGGAGTAGTTTCAAGTGCACTAGTTCGTGACAATATGTTACCATTTTCGAAAGTAAAGTTTAGGAAAAAGTCATCATTNTATGTTACCATTTTCGAAAGTAAAGTTTAGGAAAAAGTCATCATTCACCGAAATATGCGTCATCATCAAAGATCCTAAACACGATGGTGTGCATGATTCTTACGTGTTGTTTTTTGACAAAAGGAAAACCATACAACATGTCCAACAAGTAGTTCAGCACCAACCAGATTTCCAATTAGTGAATAAACGATTTGTAATCGACAAATATCAAACACTTGAGTTGAAAAAGACGCTTGAATTTTATGACATAGTAAATGGCGTGGAGATTCTTCTTGAAGATATTATACTGGAAACTAAAAACTTATCCAACATTTTATTTGAGGATGATTTAATTTTTAAACCGAATTTTTTAAATGTTAGAATGCCAACTGATTGGTCAAACAATTGGAAGAATTATAACTATCATTGATAGAAACCAAAAATCTATGGATCGTAATTACGAAAGTTGGGTGTAAGTCATGAGTATGTGTTTAGCTCAGTCTGTTGCAAATTTACCTGTTTTTCTGAAATGGCATTGAGTCTCTGACTTGGTAAACAGAACTTTAACCAATTTGGCTCACTTATTCTTAAGTTCGATATCGGCACAAACAAAAAAGGATTGTTTTCAACATAGGATTCATCAAAATCATAGGTTTTTTCGAAACAATAATAAAGGATATGTAGAATTTTAAGAAGTATAATGATATGTTTGTAATTTCTGCCTGCCTCAAAGGTCTATCCAAAACATGAATCTAAAAATTTAGAACCAAAGTTTATTATTTATTACTTTCTATTTTTTGGCGAAAATTGTTCACTTTGACGTGCAATAGTTTAGCCAGTGTTTTCTATTGGGGAAAGAAGTACTCATTGGATGGAACATAACATCGAAAACTCTATTTGAGAGATAGAAATAATCCTAGTACGAAAGTTATGATTTTTGAAGTTTTTGAAAATTTTTTTTTAATTTTAATACGTGAATGCTGTGATATATTGGAGATGCCTGACTACTGTGTTGCCTATTTGGACTTTTAGCACCAAATATTTATACTAAAAGGCAATCTAAATCTATCTGTGTTTCAAAAAATGTAATAAGCGTTTAGCAAAACAAACACAAAGTATTTAAGAAATATTTAATTGTAAATACAAACAGAAAATATCGAGATTTGAATTTCGAGTTACGGTTACCTTGGCGTATTACTTGTATAAAACAAAAACTTTCTAAATTTACAAACCTAATGTAGCGTATTTATTGACACAAAAAGGTCAACAATTTCAAACATCTTGTTCCTTCATTACATGGACCTTAATTACTCTATGCCTATAACACATCCAAAATCTAAATACACATTATCTGTGACCTTATATCACATATATAAGCCTTATAGCTTATATCACAGCAATTTATCTACCTTAGTTAATAGTAACTAACGCCTGATACCATATTTCAACTCATTTGTCTGTTATCATTTGCGGGGGTTGTACAGCGTATGCGGTATTCGCCCAGTCGCCTAGCAATACCAAAAAGATTTCACACCTCTTTCATAAGATTGGTGATAACTCTTAAAATATTTGTTTCATCAGTTGATAATCTAAAGATTTGAATCTAAAAGGCAAAATCGCAAATGCTTGATTGCATAAAAGAAACATGTTTTACGTTTTCCGACATTACCAAAAAAGCTGAATCCATACCAATTGGGAAACGAAAGTGGAACAAACCATCGATTGGACTCAATTTTCATGGATATTGTCGCAAGTCTGGATTTAGAAACAACATCACATTTATTTCTATACATTGGAAAAGCAATTCATTCGACCTTATTGCAGATAGTGAGAAGGTAGCGTTTATCGTTAACAATATTAATATGAAATTTTCAAGAATTCCATTACATGGTAGTTAACTTTCAATCAGTTCATATAGCGGAATACTGTATAGATTCATCGGTTACTAATGCATGGATAGTTAAGCACTTTGATATGACTTGGACTTAGACTGTCGGTATCTTAGTGATAAGACGCTTTGACCTAAAGTCATATTCATAAATGGGAATATGGTTTTATCATCAGGGTAAGATAAATGTCAATAGTTTCATGTAAAGAAAGTAAAGTATACGCAGTAGTAAAAATACGTTTCCAGAAACATGAAAAATTGTTCTAAAGTGTACACATGAATCGAGCGAGGGTGACTTCAAGTTCACAGATATACACAAAGAATGTCCGTGGGACTAATAGACACTGTTACCATTCTTCCCACTCCCCTTGATTAGAGGAAAGCCTAAGTGTAAACTTAACATACATTTAACTTTCATTGCATTTTTCAGTACAATTCGAACAACTTCAGATACTTGGAGCTTTTAGTTTTCAAAAATATTAGGATGAGTGGAATCGGTGCATGACAATTTTGGATTTGTCTTCAACTTGGATAAATTTTTGACCTTTTAGCAGTTTTTTCATAGTTTTTGGTGCTGTATACGTTTTCATCTAACATGCGCCGCACCGATTGGAGCTACATACAATATACGCCACACAAAACAAGATAAAATTACATTGGAAAAAAAANCATGCGCCGCACCGATTGGAGCTACATACAATATACGCCACACAAAACAAGATAAAATTACATTGGAAAAAAAAAAATTTTTTTTAACAACAACAGGACAAGACAGATAACAGAAACGTTATACCACTTAGCATACCTAGGTTGGTAGTCGGTGTCAAATGAAAAATTTTATGTTGGTGGGTCTGTGCACTGTAGCAACACCTCAGACCTATGTCGATGGTCTGCGGGTTATGCGAAAACATAGGTTATNACCTATGTCGATGGTCTGCGGGTTATGCGAAAACATAGGTCCACCTGAATAAAGAAGGACTTCCCGTGCATGTCGAAGTTTAAGAACTGCCAACATAATGCTCTAATAATACAGATGATTTTATAAATTGTTTAACGTATATACGGCGCGGTGTATACTAGGTGCTACAGTTTGATAATTTTGATGTACTTGATAAAGTATCATATTCAAACCCATTAAATATCGTAAATGTGGTATTCAATAAACAACATAAATGTGGCGTTAGATATTTTATATATATAGTAGCTACTAACTTGTACAACGTACATATGTTTACCGAAGAACTATTAAATGTATAATTTTGAACATTGTAGCGCGAGAATACTCTGGAAGTAACTACGTATCCAGACACGAAATTCCAAATGTTTTATAATTTTTTATTCTTGCAAAAAACAATTTTTTGAAGTACATTTGAATAAAAAATTTGTCAAACATCCATAATTCATTTTTATATTTTATAGGTTTTGTGTCCACGTTGTTCCTACCCGATGAAAATAACAACACCAGCCTTCTACAGGGTGTTCCAAAAAAAAAGATAACTGGAGAAAGTATTTTCCACTCAAATTGAGTGGAGTTAAAGAAAGTCAGTTATCTTTTTGTTGGAACAGCCTGTATATGACGCTATGGAAATACAGTAAAGTTCGGTTATAGTGACTCCGTAGGGACTGGCAGGATTGATTCAGTATAGCCGGAATTCATTATACGCGTATAGTGAACGGACCCTACATTTCAATAATTGTTCATTATATCCAAATATTTTACTATAAATTCAGCTACGTCGATGTAGAAAAGTACTAGGTGATGAAAATTTGCTTAAGACTGAATACGGTTATGTTCTCATAATAATGCTCCCCACCAGATCGAGTACTTCTAAGCAACAACGGAAATGTTTCATGACTGGATTTGACTTTTAACCTGCAGTGTGTTAACTGAAACTCACTCTGAGGTTCCATCAAAGTCGTATGCATAGATGGGCATAGAAGAATAAGAAAGAATTCATTGAGAAATTCAGACATATTTCATGCGTGTTCACTATAACCGGACAAAATGACTTGGGACCTGTAGGTTTGGTTCACTAAGGCCGGAAGTTCAGTATAGCCGATTTCATTATAGCCGGACTACTTAACACATAATCTCCCATTTGCTTGGCAGGGACCGGACGTGTGGTTTGCTATATCCGGCGTCACTATAGCCGAACTTCATTGTACTTTGGCAGAAAGAAAAGAGAAAATAAAAATTTGAAAGAAATAGAGCTACTAACTTGTGATTGGCAGACCGCTGGTAGGTCAACTCCAATTAACTCTACTCTTTATTTTCATTTTATAATAGCAAATTTGTCAAAACGCTTTTACTGTAGATGGGGTTCAGTTAGTTATTTTCCTCAAATATAATTTTTTTCATCCCGTTCAGAACAAATTCTCATATGAGACTGAACACCTGAACTCGACTTGAAATGAAAGTCTTTTGGTACATCCACAATCATTTCTTATTATTTCAATACCTTAGGTATAGGAAATTGATATCTTGGCGTAACAAAACTAAAAATTTTATACTAAATTGAAGTTTCGTTTATAATGTGAAATTATTGTTAATAATTCCAACTGCCGTAAACAAACTTCACATTCAATAAAGTCGTCGTCAAATTCTAAAAATCACTAGTAAATTCGAATGTTTAAGGTTGCTAAATTTAACATCTATTATTTTATAAGCCTAAAGACAAACCAACCATGTTCTAATTGGCTTGTTCATTTTTTACAATTGGTAATGCCTTAATAAGTCCAGGAGCATCTTTTTTCTTTTATTATTATTGCTCTTTCAACTTCCAACGGTTCCAGTACTGAAACAGAACTTGTGGATTTTAAGTTTCAAAAGAATTCTATTTCCATGAAGAACAACTAATAAGTAAAAGTAAAACTTGACAACAAATTTTTTGGAGTAATCACCCCGTTTCTCGGATACTTAGTTAAGTTATACGTCAAGTTTAACTAAAAAATTGCCGTGTTGTGAACTTCTATGTATTAATCGTAATATAAATTCACCCAAAGGTATTAAGATTATATCCTACGTTCACTCAAAATACTCTAAAAATTATTCATAATTCACTGAATCACCTCGTGTGGTTATATTCCAGTAACATCAAAATTATCGATAATCTCATGTTCAACAAATATTGTCAGCATGCTGTTTCTATATTAAATTGAATTGCGAAATTTTTTAAGGAATAAGTGGATAATATACAGCCAAGGTTAAGCAAGATTTTAGAAAATAACACAAAAACTTAAGCCCTTAACGAAGACGTCGGGAANAAAAACTTAAGCCCTTAACGAAGACGTCGGGAATTTCTATATTAAAAAAGTTTCAAGAAAATTTTTTGTTAATATAATTACAGTACTGAACGTTTATAAAGTCAGCGCTTTTGCATAAATGATGATCTCCTAACTCATATTTAGTCATATATTTGAGCTACTATACGTTGGTATAAAGCAGTAACAAATTACTTCGCACAAGCTGAGTGGTTAAATGAGTGCAATGATAAACCAAGCTGTCTTCATACTAGAGGTGAGCGCCTGCAAGGTTTTCTAATGCCCGCCTAGCCTGTGCCTGTGAGAAAGCATGCCCGCCTTTGCCTGTGCCTGCAAGACTTCATATGTGTCATGCCCGCCTGGCCTCTGCCTGTGAGAAAGTACGCCCGCCTGTGCCTGTTCCTGTATGACTTCATATGCGTCATGCCCGCCTAGCCTGTGCCTGTGAGAAAGTACGCCCGCTTGTGCCTGTGCCCGTATGACTTCATGTGTCATGCCCGCCTGGCCTGTGCCTGTGAGAAAGTACGTCCGGCCTTGCCTGTGCCTGTATGACTTCATATGTGTCATGCCCCCTGCAGTATTTCCACTACAGTATTTCCACTACAACTGTTGTGCAGTGGTGAGACAAAATGAAAATTATGGAAAAGATTTGGTTCTGAAAAATGCATCGGACCACACATTGTGTAAACTTTACACAGGCGCCTGTGGAAAAAAAGGATATGCCTGCTTGCCTGTGCCCATGACATAATTCGCCCGCCTGGCCCATGCCTGTTAGTTTCTCTATTATTGACTGCCCGCCTGGCCCACGCTTGCAGGCACAGGCACATGAACAGACATTTTCAGGCTGCCTGAACAGGCACTCACCACTACTTCATACTATTCGAAATATTGTGGCACGGTGGTATTTTAACTAATGACTTCCATGCACGGGGTTAGGGTAATTATCTAAAACTTATTGAATAAATCCGTAAATGGGAATTGAACTGGTTGGTTTACTAACGGGCCTAATTGTAAATACTAGAGTTACGGGATGATTCCCTAAGTAACTAATTTCGGGGTACTATACTAGGTTTCGGGTAGTCCAATAAGACTCCCGACTCTGGGATGGTGAATCTGAGTTGGGTGTGGGCGAGCTTGGGTCTACAGCCTGGGCACTCTCCCTAAGTTAGGTACCTACTACCTAACTACTGGATGCTCTACTATAGGGTGGATGGATCTAGACTCTCTGCCTGTTCTCTGGGTTGACTATACTGGGGACTCCTTGCCTGTTCTACTGGAGTTGACTGGTTTGGGACTCTCCTCTTGTTCTCTTGGATCTACCAGACTAGAGCTCTCTGCTTGATCTACTGAGGTGAACTGGGTTGGGACTTCCTCCAAATTTTACTCCTAACCGTCCGACGTTCAACACTCGACTGAACCCCTCCTCTCCATAGACACAGGAAAACATTAGTTTTATTTACCATGTCGATTGCGTCATAGTAAAACCACATTTGAATTTACTTGACTTTTCCTTACAATTGATTATGATTCAGAAAACCTATATTTCCGTTAACCGAACTAATTCCGTTAATTTACCTGGCGTAATACCCATGCAAAACCCTATTTCGCCACAATATAATATAATTTCCTTTATTACTATATTTTAAACTGGACGCTCGTTTTCAAAATATTTCCATTGAGTGAAAGTACTGTGTCCGTTTAACTGTAATCCATATGTACAACACTACTACAATTTATTTTATTTAAAAGCTTTGCATTAACCTAAATATAATAGGTATAGTGAGTTTACTCTCTTCGTAAGGCTTTAGGATTTCTAACGAACAAATTGTTTTTCAAAAGTTACTTTGAATATTCAACTTCTAATTACTCTTGCGTCATCCTATGTTGCCTGACTACGCGATTGTATGCCCTAACCTTTATTCAATCCATGTTAAGTTATGGATGCTTGCATCCAGGGTTTCTGGCTTTTTTGGTTTTTTTCTACAAAAATCCAAAAAGCCTGGTTTATAGGTTTAAACCGGGNTTTTTTGGTTTTTTTCTACAAAAATCCAAAAAGCCTGGTTTATAGGTTTAAACCGGGTTTATTTGGTTTAAACCATGGTTTTTATTAAAAAATTTTTTTAATTTTTCTAAATTTTATTTTGGTCAAATCAAATTTTATAACCCAAAAATATATAAATTTTTATTTAATATAATAAAAAGCATTCGACTTACTCCATCAACTCTTATGTGGCGATTCCACTGAATGATTACCCTCAACAATCCTTCAGCAAATGTAAGCAATTGATGGAATACGACCGGCAATTATAATTGCTGATGGCAAACAATTTATTGCTGACTGTTGTCATAATTGCTGTAAGCAATAAAGAACCAGCAAATCGGTTTTTCTTGCTTAGTTTAGCAATTATTGCAGAAGTTTCAGGTGGGAAGAGACAAAAAAGTTTTTAACTTTTTTCAAAAAGTTCTTGTATTACAAGTTTAAAATGGTGTGAATTTCCATGTTATTGCTAGGCAATGGAATTACCCCAGATCAAAGCAATAGTTTTTCAGCAATAATTCATAGATGATATCAATTGCTTTCAGCAATAATTTCCGAAGAATTGCTGGGCGCAATCTCAGCGGAATTGCTATTTTAGGCAAACAGGACCAACAAATCAATGGGTGTACCAAATATTGTAAAAATTACTTTACCAAAAAAAATGAATCACTACTAAACAGAAAACGTTGTGAGCTATGATTCAATGAAAATGAGCCTGAGAAAGAAATTAGTTAAAGGCGCATCAAGTAATTCAAGAATCAGAAAAGCGTTTAATTTAAAATATTTTATGGGCTTTTTTTTGTAATAAAATTTATTTTTTTTTACTAAAGTTTCTTCAAAATTATATTACAAAAAAATTATAATTCAGGGTTTATTTGGTTTTTATTATTTGGTTTAAACCAACTATTGGTTTTTATAAGCCGGCAGTTATATGGATAATAAAAACCACCACCTTAACTTCTTAGTTCCGACCATTAAATAAACCATGGTTTAAATCAAATGATTAAATCAAAAATACCCTGCTTGCATCGTTCCAGATTTCGACATGCCAGTTATTTTGATTTTGTCACATAGTGATTCAGAATTTTGTTTTAGTTTATTCATCCCAGAAATTCACATATTAGTTCATTGAAACATTAAAGCGTCAACTGTCGCAAGAGAAGTTTAAGAAAGTGATTATACATATATTATGTTTAAAGGTAAAGTTAAATGTGTAAATCCTGCCCGTTTTATTATTTTAAAGAAGTGCCATTCAAATGAAATTGAAACCGGTTTTGATATTTTATCATTAATCTTATAGCGGGTTATTTCCCCATGCCAAACATTATTTCAAACCAAAGCAAGTGTGCCAAAAATTGGTGTTATACAGGAAGATCTTATAAGCCTGCTCCATTTTATTTCATTCGAATATTATTAGTTGAAAATNAAAATTGGTGTTATACAGGAAGATCTTATAAGCCTGCTCCATTTTATTTCATTCGAATATTATTAGTTGAAAATTTTCAAATTTTCAAATTTTGAAACAGTTTGTACCATGATTGAATAAAATAGAAGATATTGGTTAATTATAATTATTTATAAGTTATAATAATAAGTTAGTTTAATCGCAAACAAACAGTGAAGGAATTGGAACGATTTAAGAATAAATTTGAAATAGTTTACAAAGGAACTACTTGGATGGATGACAAATTGACGACAAACTATTTGAAGGAAGTTATTGGGATAAAGTTTTAAGACATCTTCTTTTCGTTTGGGAACGTTTAAAACTGATACTTTTGAACGTACGAAAAGTGGAAACCTAAGAGCTCCACCCGTGACAACTTTGTCTGAATGGATCATTAAAGCTTGGAAGACATAATGAGCCAGAAGAACAATTATTTGATATCTCAGACTGCGAGATGGACAAATTTTACAAAATTAACATAGAATAGTAAATTAGTTAAACTGAGATATTCTTTGTAGAATTACTTTTTGGCGTCTGATTGATTAAATTTTGCCATATTTTCATTAAGTTTTAAATTTAAAATAATACCTCCCCACCTCCAAAGAAACTCCCCGCCCATTAGAACGATCAGAATAATAACTCCCAGGGGAAATTAAATCAAGAAATATGGTATTTGTAATAAAATATAAAAAATTGATTTATACTGATTAATATACATATGGAACAAGAGAGGAATGACAAATGAAAACAGTTCATATATTAATTCACTTTATAAATTGAAAAAAAATTTTACGAATCAAAATTAACTTAAAAATTGCATTAGACCATCACTTTCAATCGTGATTGGTAAAGTGGAGCGTACTTTCAAATACATGCTTGAAAGACTATATCTTTGGTGAGTTTTCTGCTATTATTCCAATTAGCAGAATTCCATAGTAATATGCATAATTTTGAACAAAGGCTATTCTGTTTTAAAACGTATAACTTTCAAAAGTACAAACCTCTTTGAAAATACTTTTTTAATTATGTAGACGACCCACATGCTTCCAGCGGATTCACGGTAGTGGACGGACACACCAAGCCTAAAGGTTGGGCTTGAAGATTGGGACTCACTCATCATTTTGACTCGCCCACTGCCGAAACGACAACGAAGAACACTCAATGCAGAATGAATCAATATAGGAGTTGATCTTTCGCTTCCACTAATTTTTAGTGTTTCATTTAAGTTTGATTGGTTTCGGGATTTTGCAAAGTAAAACACAAAATATTTACATGGACTACATTTAAACTTACAATAGAATATCTGTTATTAAAATTATTGGAGAAAAAATTCCATAAACCACAAATTTCAGGAATGTACAAAGTGTTTAACATTTTATTGCACCCTAGAAACAATTCCGTCATTTTTTCACACTTTTTTGCTAGCAGCAGCATGGGTTAGGAGGAGCTACGATGAAATTTGAGAAAGAGGGTGCAAAAAAAGATTAAACACCCGGTATGATTGTGAAATGGAGAGTGTAGTCAGTGTGCGTAATGTTAAAATCAAGAAAAATTTTACACATTTTAAAAAGGCTTATACCTTGGTAAATGTGTGATATAAGAAATGGCGAAGATAAAAAAAAGTTCAGAATTCAAATTCTTACAACTTTTGAAGATTAAGTAGCAACGATACACCATAACCAGCAATATNAAAAAAAGTTCAGAATTCAAATTCTTACAACTTTTGAAGATTAAGTAGCAACGATACACCATAACCAGCAATATTCTCGCCTGCGGGCTGTCCCGCCAGGTATTTTTATACAAACAACATTTCATTCCAAAAGTTATTTTTCAATTTCGATCGGTGAATCAGAAGTGGTCATGGTGATTGATCCATCAGTCTCAATAAAACTCTACACTGAATGTGGAGTATTTTGTTTCCAAAATGTGAGGAAATTTTTTGTTTTGTGACGAAATATCGTGCTCAAAAAGTTTTAAAACTCTGCTAAAAATTAGAAACAGAAAAAAGAACAGTGAGAATTAATGTTTCATGTAATAGAAATCTTTAGGTGTAGTTCTTCCTCAACAATTATTTCTCAACTGGTGATGGATTTCTAATGAATCCAGAATGATTCTAAAATTAAGGTCATGCGATTCTGATTCATATGTGATGAATTCTAAAGAGAAAGATAAACATCAACTTATTTTAAACTAATTTTGAAACAGAAGAGTTCGATGACATTTGTAGGGAAGAACTTACTCATCAGACATTACCATTTAAATAAATGGGTTGGAAGTTAACTTTGAGTTGTTTTTGCAACATATTACCAATGTAATATTAGATTTAGTTCTTTTTTGTAAATATTTGCCATCGAATACCCAATACACTGCAGTTGGAATATATTACTCGCACCTTCCACATATAGAGTTGAAACTTGCATTATTTCTCTGGGTCTCCTTTAGTCAAGACAATTCCATTTGCACTGTTGCCATGTCTGACCTGGCTAACTGAATTTTGATATTTTTGTGTAAAGAAAAAAAAATTATTTTTTTTATTCATGGCAAATGAAATGAATAATAGGTAAAATAAATATTAAAGAAAAATTATTTTTCTTTTTCTATATGCCTTCTTTCCACTTAAGGATGCTTCACAATGAACACATGAAATAGTGAAAGTGTGAGATTCTAGACGTCGTCAGAGGAGAATAATTATGTTAGGAAGGAACTAACAAAAAAGAAATTTTATTTTTGTTTTACCAATGATATAAGAGGACGACATTAATTCAATTCAATTTGTTACACCANATAAATATTAAAGAAAAATTATTTTTCTTTTTCTATATGCCTTCTTTCCACTTAAGGATGCTTCACAATGAACATATGAAATAGTGAAAGTGTGAGATTCTAGACGTCGTCAGAGGAGAATAATTATGTTAGGAAGGAACTAACAAAAAGAAATTTTATTTTTGTTTTACCAATGATATAAGAGGACGACATTAATTCAATTCAATTTGTTACACCAGGTCACAGTGTGTTAAAAATGGTCAAATTGCGACACTATTTTTACCTTTAAAACCGTGTAATAACCCTCCTACACATCATATAACAATATATTTGTGATTTAGATAACCTCAAATTTCGGATTTTTGACGATGTTTTCGATCTTTTTTAAATTCAATAGATTCGCCATGTTGCCGCATCAAATGATTATCAAAACACAAAAGATAATTGAACTTGTTTCATATTTGGCTTCATAATAACAATTAATGTGTTTTTACAATGCCGATTTTGCTGGTCACTGTATGGATTTCTGCAAATAGAACAGGTGACAAAAAATAAGAACTAGCAATTTCAGGTTGTCTTAACCACTGACAAAGACTTCCAACAAAGTTATATACAATTATCGCCAGCGGAATTTTTTGACAAATCCATGGGCAGAGAGGGACAGCATTTTCAAATTATAGTTGCTAATATTATATAAATACTATAAAGAAACTAAGCGCTATAGTGACTCCGGGTATATCAGTAGTCCGAATTAGCAAACAATGCTATCCGGTTGGTGTCAAGCAAATGTGATATTATGTGCTAAGTAGTCCGGGTATAATGAAATTGGTTATACTGAATTTCGTTAGTCTGAGTAATAGTTAACACACTTCAGACACAACAGTCTAATTTTACACACTTCAGACACAACAGTCTAATTTAACATACATCCGACACAACAGTCTAATGTACAGTTACGAACCATTTGTTGAGAATAAGGCTCCATCTGAAGAAATTAAACATGACACCATCAAAACCTGTTGCCGACATAATCAAATATTTTCTGAGCTGCTATTTGTGGAAATTGTAGAACAGACCTCCACTGACCTGTACTTGANATACTTAACACACTTCAGACACAACAGTCTAATTTTACACACTTCAGACACAACAGTCTAATTTAACATACATCGGACACAACAGTCTAATGTACAGTTACGAACCATTTGTTGCGAATAAGACTCGATCTGAAGAAATTAAACATGACACCATCAAAACCTGTTGTCGACATAATCAAATATTTTCTGAGCTGCTATTTGTGGAAATTGTAGAACAGACCTCCACTGACCTGTACTTGANTCGACATAATCAAATATTTTCTGAGCTGCTATTTGTGGAAATTGTAGAACAGACCTCCACTGACCTGTACTTGAGTAAATTAATGAAATTGAAACAAGTTTCGAAGTCAAATTTTTAGACTCAGTGTAGACTAGAGGGGTAGTAAGTCTTTACGTTCTGTGTAGAGACGATAACGAAAAGAAGAGTGTGTAGTTAGGCTCTAGCAAAGAGGTTAATTTAGTTGCCCTGTTCAGTTAACAATATTAGTAGTTCTGTCAGTTGCATTTCCTATCTAATCGTGTATAATTAATAATTCAATAAAAAATGAACTGTTTGGAACTTAAGGAGTTATGCAGGGTTATTGCATGAAAGTGACATTTGACCGTGTGTGGCTCGGAGAGAGAGAACGAATAGCGTTGATTGGAAAGAGAAAGGTAAATAACTTCTAGAACAGAAGTATCGAACNGCTCGGAGAGAGAGAACGAATAGCGTTGATTGGAAAGAGAAAGGTAAATAACTTCTAGAACAGAAGTATCGAACTGGAGCTATAGGAGCAGAGTGTTGTTCGGAATCGCCGTGAACTCGGTAAGGCTCCACCCTTACCTCGAGATCAAGACCTGCGTGACAAATAGCGTCAAACTCGAGCAGGAAACCTTTGCGAATACTGTTCTATAAGTAAGTAAGACCATTGGTAACTAACTATTGGAAGAAATCACCTGGACTGTACTGACCAGTAACACCGATCATAGTACATTCACAGGAAAGTGTGAAACGGTAACCCCAGTATGGAGACCGGAGGGTACCGGACTGTCATGGCAATGCCCTTTCAATTCAACTGGAAAATCAAAATACACCATAAGGCCACATTATTGTTTACAATTTGCCACTGATGCTGTTTTCATTTTTTTTTTTTTTTTGGCTTTTAAAACCTTTACTTTTTTACGCCTCACTTTTTACGTAAAATCGGCTCAAAACTTTGTGTTCGTTTATCTATTCGTTATTCTATCTATTTATCTATCCACTGTATCTTTCTAGGTATCTATCCATTTATCTATTTAACCATCTATGTATCCTTGTATCTCTCTATATATATGCATCTATTTATAATCTATCAAATTATCTATTCACATATCTATTGATTTATCTATCCAGTTATCTAACGATCTATGTATCTGCGTCATATATTTATCCATTTTGATATCAACGTATATACCCATATCCGTCTATACGTGTATTTGTCCATCTATCTATCCATGTGTATATCCATCTATTATCTATTTGTATCCATCTATCTATTCATCTATATCTATATTTTCACCTTTCCATCCATCTATGTATTCATCCACAAATCCATCAATACATCCATTTATCTATCTTTCTATTTATCTATCCATCCATCTAGGCTTGCGAGCCAAATTTGGGCCGAGTTTAGCTGAGATAATTCAACTCACTTATAAATAGTCGAGTCACGAGCCAAGCTGAGCTAGAACATTTACTATTATTTGGTATGAAAAATAACCGTTTAACTTATTCGAAAGGATAACGACATTAGTTTTGTCATTTATTTAATTAATTCACAAATTAATTTTGCAAATTTGGCTTTAATCTACATAACAGATCGCCCCATTTCTCGCTTAGTCTGTAAAAAAATGATTGAATTTCATTAATTTCAATAATGCAAGTAACTGTTGCTAAATCTGTTCATTATATTTTAATTTTGTTTACAAGAACAAAGTTAGATGTACAACACACTTTGTCTCAACCTATTATTTTCTTGAAAAAGTTTCTATTCATCAAATGGTGAATAGGAACCTTATGTAAGACATGTGTCAATTTCGAGTATCACTGTACAGAGGGGACATTTAGTGGCTACCTAGGGAACCTCTCCTCCCTTACCCTTTCATTCATCTCCCAAACCCACAGACCCATAGGTGGGCATCGACATGTCTCGCGCGTTAAGAGTTTAGTAAATTCAACCCGTTGTTGTTAGAGACTCCTGAATTTAATAAATACAAAAGTATACGCAATTTAATATCTAAATTGATAAAAAATTTTCCTACAGCTAAATAGTAAACTTTTAAAAATGAATAATGAATTTGATAATTTACCACATTGTTTAATCCAATGAAAACAAAATATCTAGGTTTCCTTTTGTTCGACTCGTGAGTCGAGTTAGGAAGCTGACTAACTCAGAGTCGACTCTAAAAATCGAGGAGTCTGAGTCATGACCGCGGGAGTCGACTCAGTTAGTGGTCTCACTCACGTACCCGTCATTTGAGCAAATACAAAGTGATTTGATTAATTTTGGTAAAATTTGAATTCTTTAAAAAGTATTATATTCTGGCTGAAATCATTTGCATGTACTGTATATGCTCAAGAGACAGATAAGTGAGAGAGTGCACTAAACCGAGCGTAACTGTGGCTCCGACAAAAATGAAGAAAACCCGCGTTTATTGCCGTGGCAATCTCGATACTTTAAATTGTCAATTTCAATTTTTTTTAGATTTTGCCATAATTTCAAACTTTCAAAACATAATTTAGCATTTTTTTGTTTTTTTTTATTTTTAATCCCTACGTACTTAAAAAGGAAGTTAGTAAGTTATTCATAAACCCTTTAAGTGAAACCAATTTTGTTGCCCATGTGTGTGGGTGATGTGTTGAAGTGTGAGGATCTCTAGGTAGCCACTAAATGCCCCCTCTGTATATTCCCCATTTTATACCTTTGTAACCTCAACGTCGAAGTATAAAAGAATTTTCGATTATAACTAAACTATGACGATTGTTCGATTATGACTAAAAGAACTGCTCGTGCAAGTTGAGAAATGAGCCGAGCTGAACTGATATTTTTCAACTGATGTGAGCCATGAGCCGCGCTGAGTTGAAATTTTAGCAAGCTTTAGCTGAGCCAACAAAAAACTCGGCTCATTTGCAACCTACATCCATCTATGTATCCGTTCTCGTTCATATTATCTATCATAGTACATCTATCTACCTACAGTCCAACTAGTATTTTTGGGACGACTGGAAGTTACTTTTGACCCATGCTATTTGCTGGAGAAAGGGGTGCTCCAAAAATTATTGCCAGTAAGTTTCCTTAAAGCAATTTTTTTTAGATGATACTGTCTACATGTTTTAGAAAGATTATGCGAAAGTAGAGAGGAGAATTTTTTTAATCAAGTCTCTGTGACGTCTAGAAAAAAAGTTAAGATTTTTTGAAAATTGTAATTTCGGAACATTCTTTTGGGACAATGTACATGAGAAGGTGTCCCAAAGGAATTATCGTTAAAATTTTCGTTATCGAAAATTAAATACAATGTTCATTTGAGGACGTACTGTATTCACACAAACTATTTAGTTCATTTATTGTTGAGGCAGTCTTGTAATTAATTAATCAGAGGCAGATGGAACATAAGGTATAATTCTGGAATTATTCCTAATTATAATTGATGCAATGATGACAACTAAATTTGTGCCATATGTAGTTTTTTTTAATAAAAAATACTTTCTTGTTTCGTCGTATTGTGGGCAGATTCACGATTTTCAAATGAACTCCATTAAATCATATTGTATTGTCTCGACAAAACTGTGTCTTTACACCGCCTTGTACATTTTGGGAACCCATTCTCAGAATATCACAGAAAAATACCAAACAAAACGTTTAGGGAAAGCGAGCTATGATGATGGACTCTTTCTGACACCATACATAACAGCAGGACACCTTCAACAAGCTCGTCTGATGTCACGATTGACAAATTTTACCAACATAGAGAGCTACAGTGGGTATTTAACGGTGGATCCTAAGTATAACTCGAATCTTTTTTTCTGGTTCTTTCCTTCCGTTGTAAGCAAAAATTATGGTTATACGATTATGAAAATTCCGAAGACCAATTTTAATTAATTTTTCTAGACGAATCCAGAAATCGCTCCCGTTTTGTTATGGCTGCAAGGTTTGTGTAAATAATGCAAAATTAAAAAGGGATAAATATTCGTCTTATTTAGTGAATTATTTATTTCAGGAGGACCTGGAGCCACAAGTTTGTTCGGACTCTTTGTCTCTCTTGGACCTTTTGTACTAGACAAGAACCAAAACATAAAACTGCGGAATACATCTTGGACATTGACACATTCTGTCATTTTCGTTGACAACCCAGTAGGAACAGGTACCGATCCCTTCAGAAGTAGTTAGAGCTTTTTGAATTTTTTTTCACTCCCTGTTTCACAAACCTCACCTATAAATATATTCAACCCACATACCAAAACTTTCTCATAGTGTATACCCACCACAATGCAGAGTCGCGCACGACTACAACGAAATTGGTCAAGGTTTCCATGGTATGCGAAAAGTAGATTTTTTATGGGAAGCAGACCAATACAAAAGAATTGAAAATTGGAAAATTTTGTTGAATAAAAATTCATACAGGCAGAAAATTTTGTTGAATAAAAATTCATACAGGCAGAAAATTTTGTTGGATAAATTTCCACACAAGCAAAAAATTTTGTTGGATAAATATTTACACAGGCAAAAAATTTTGTTGGATAAATTTCCATACAGGAATAAAATTTTGGTTAATAAATTCCCATACAGGCAGAAAATTTTGTTAGATAAATTCACATACAGGCAAAAAATTTTGTTGGATTAATATCTCAGTTTTATGTAATCTGAAAGAAACATGGGCATTATAGGAGCAGTCTATGTCCACACCCTGCCTGCATGGAAATTTATCCAACAAAATTTTCCGCCTATATGGACGTTTATCCAACATAATTTTCTACCTGTGTGGAAATTCATCCAACAAAATTTTCTGCCTGTGGAAATTTATCCAAAAAAATTTTCTGGCTGTATGGAAATTTATCCAAAAAAATATTCTGCCTGTGTGGAAATTTATCCAACAAAATTTTCTGCCTGTGTGAAAATTTATCCAACAAAATTTTTTGCTTGTGGAAATTCATCCAACAAAATTTTCTGCCTGTATGAATTTTTATTCAACAAAATTTTCTGCCTGTATTAATATTTATCCAACAAAATTTTCTGCCTATATGAAAATTTATCCAACAAAATTTTCCAATTTTCAATTCTTTTGTATTGGTCTGCTTCTCATAATAAATCTACTTTTCGCATACCATGGGAATCTTGAGCAATTTCGTAGTAGTCGTGCCCGACTCTGCATTGTGGTGGGTGTACACTATGAGAAAGTTTTAATATGTGGGTTGAATACATTTATAGGTGAGGTTTGTGAAACAGGGAATGAAAAAAATTCAAAAAGCTCTAACTTTTTCTGAAGGGATCGGTAATAATAAAACAAACTAATCCAAATGTTGTAGATTTGTAAGATGCGAAGACTCGTACATTGCGAAATTGTGAAACATAATTTAAATTGGTACTAAAATATGTACCAGTCATATAACCAAACACACTTTCAACGCTCGTATTCGTTAGTTAATTCATCAACTTCCTACTGTTTCAAAACATATATTGTAGTGATAGCAGGTGCTGCTGGGGTCCTCTTGTCTTGATGGTGAGGTCAGGGGTCATCCACTTCTTCAGTTAAAAATCAAAAACATACCAAAATTCCCAAAAATCCAAGATCTTTATTCTCTGAAAGTTATTATTCAACTGAGGCTTTTACCGCATGGTAAAAGCATCTTTTCCAAAGATATATGGGCTATGGCCTGTGGATATATATATAAAATAATATATTATAATAGAAGTGAAGACTGATGGGATGGAGTGGTGATGAGTTGGAGATGGGCAAGTCCCGTCTCCACACCTTCCTGCCCCCAAAGCTCCTCCCCCTCCCTGAGGGGTGCTGATTGTATGAAGAAAAGCTTCCACCTCCCCAGAGGAGAGCTGATTGAGAAGGAGAAAGAGCTTCCCCTTCCCCTGAAGGGTGCTGATTGATTGTTAGAGTATATTCCAACCTCTACCAAGCTCATAGAGATACCTAAAGGTAACTGTGAAAGAACTTGACGTAGTTCGTACGTCTAAGAAGGAAAATGAGAACAAGTGTGGAATCAAGAAGAGGGTTGAGATTAAAATAGTTCTCAAAGGCCTGCCAGAGTGCGGTAATTCACACAAGGTTTTTGTCTTAACCTTGGAGTATTCGTAATTGTTGAACTATTATTTAACGGAACAAGTGGAACTTGTTTATTGTCGATTGGTTCTCTCATGTGAAATGGTTTTATTTGATTCATGTGTCGATTCCCGATATATTTTTTTCCTGGAAGGTTCAGAATTCTAAATGAAACAGGACTGACTGAATCTCCCAATTGAAAGGGACCGACAAAACGGGAATTTAACTTATACATAATTCCTTCCTCTTGGTTAGAGAGTGAATGATTTTGTATAAGAACAAGATCACCACTCTTAAAATTATGGTCTCTATGTAATTGAACGTAATATTTCTTGTTTTACATTTGGGAATCATTGATGTTCTTACGAACAAACTTAATAACCGATTTTAATTTCTCTGGAAGTTCACTTAATCGTTGATAGTCTACAGGCGTGATGTCAGTGGGAGAGTCTTGCAGATTCCTATCAAACGGTAAGGGAATTTCTCGACCAAGATTTAGCATCGAGGGANACCCTGTTAATAGAGGTTCGCAGGGCTAATGCGAAATGATGTAAGTTTTCGTCCCAACTATGGTGGTTATCACTTATATATGCTTGTAGCATTTTCTTTAAATTGCGGTTTACCCTCTCTGACTGGTTAGTCTGAGGATGATACGCACTTAAAAAGGCGTGGTGTATTTTCCACTCATTGCACAAATTTTTCATGTAGTTGGAGGTAAATTGTGTACCATTATCACTCACTATGCGCTTAGGAGTGCCAAATCTACAAAAAATTTGATTTACGAGAATATCTTTGATTCTCTTTGCAGTTGCTGCTCTTAGGGGAAATACTTCAACCCCTTTGGATAATTTATCTATTATCACTAGCAAGTGCTTATTAAGTTTTCCGCCCGAGCTGGTGGGAAACGGACCCATTAAATCTATATGTAACGTCTCAAACACCTTTGAAGGTGGAGATATAGATTGTAATAATCCGTACGGTAATTGATTGGTTGGGTTAACTTTTTGGCAAGTAACGCAACTGTGCACATAATCTCGTATTTCTTTATTCATATTTAACCAAAAACATCTGCTCTTAATTTTCTCAGAAGTCTTACGTATGCCCTGATGGCCTGCTTCTGGAGAATCATAGAACAGTTCTAAAACTTCACTTTTCATTGATTGTGGTATGACTGGTACCGGAATCATCCTACTCTTCAATCGTACACAATCAATATTTGAGGAAATATCGGAGGGTGTGCTAGCTACACCTAATTCCAAACACTCTGGACATAAGTCCCCTCGACGACATAACAGATCGCTAGTCGAGGTTCCTCTTTTGTCACATTTATTTTCAAAAGGTTTAATTAGTCTCGTCAATACCCCATTGTGCAAAGTATAGTCTTTAGGTCGCGACTCCTTTGGACTATTTTGCAAGGAGGATATGATTTGAGCTATTTTACTATCTTGAGCCTGTTGTTGAGCTATGTCTCGAAGAGATGGAGTTAGGAAAGTAAGGGATGCTACAGGAGCATATTGAATATCATGATCGTCATCCATATCTATATCGTCCGGTTGGATTGGGATTGGAGCCCGTGGTAGCGCGTCCGCAACCACATTCTCTGCTCCTTAACGGAAAACGATATAGGCATTCCATGAATCTATTTGCCCAAATGTTCAACTTTTCTTTCATGCCCTTCATCTTTTTCAAATAACTCACTGCTCGGTTATCCGTTTGAATTGTAAATTCATGATGCCGAATAAACTCAGCGAACTTTTTATAACCGAATATTATAGCATATATTTCTTTTTCGTAAATATGAGCAGTAAGACTCTCGGACTGTTTGAGAGTCTTACTAGCAAACATGATTGGGCGCTAAACTCCATTTATATTTTGGCAAAGGACAGCACCCAAACCATATTCGCTTGCATCACATTTCATGAGTAAAGGATGAGAGTAGTCAATATTTTGTAATACTACTCTATCACAAATATCTTGTTTCAACAGGATAAATTCATTCTCTTGCTCTTCCGTCCAAATAAACTTATTCTCCTTACGGAGTAATCGAAAGAGTGGTTCCATCTTACTTGCGTAATGACGGATAAAGCTTGCGTACCACTGACACATACCGTTGAATCTCACGATTCCTTTTTTATCGGTTTGTCTTTTAAACTCCTGAATAGCTTTAATTTTTTCAGGGTCTTTTTGTAAACTTTTGTCTTCAGAAGCAATGTGCCCCAGGAATTTTACCTCGCGTCGGGCGAATGAAGATTTTTCTTTACTTATTGTTAAATTTGCGGTTTTAAGACGTTCTAGAACAATCTCAATATGTTGTAGATGTTCATTTAATGTTTTTGAAAAAATTATTGTATCGTCTATATAAACACGAGTGAACGAATCTAGCCCTTGAAGAACAGTGTTCATTAAATATTGAAAGGTTTTTGGGGCATTTTTAAGTCCGAATGGCATAACGAGCATTTCATAGTGACCGTCTTGGGTAATGAATGCCGACTTATCTATGCTTTCTGGATGTAGTGGAATTTGCCAGAAACCAGACTGTAAATCAATTACAGAATACCAATAACCAGAGGGAATATGCCTAAGCATGTTATGAGTACTTCCCATTGGTGCTGAATTTGTCTTTGGCTGATCGTTGAGTTTTATGTAATTGAAGCACATTCGCCATTTACCAGTTTTTTTTATCCATTACAACCGGAGCGGCGTAAGGAGATCTGGATTGACGGCACATACCGCTTTTTATGAGTTCTTGAACTTGGCGATTTATTTCCACGTTTATGATTGGGGAACAACGATAAGGTTTAACACATGTGGGTTTCCCTTCAGCTTCTATTTCGTGCATAGTGATGGTCGTTCTCCCGTACGTACCATCACTGCGAGAAACTGTTGGAAACTTTTTTAAAATCTCTTCCACTTGAAGTTGAATAGAGTTTAACTGTGGGTCTTTTTCCGATTTTATATGATTGTTTATAAGTAACACCGGGTCAGCGCTAGTCGCATAGGATCTGCAGGCGCTGACCGAATGGATAGTTGAACACAGCATAATTGGGCTATGTTTAAACAAATTTTGAAGGTTAAATTTAACCTTAGGTTCACTTCTAAACCAATATCGAGAACCTCGTTGATCGGCGATTATGTCTTGATTATAAATGATATCAGAACCAATAACACACGCAAACGGTAACTGTTTAACTATTAAAAATTCATGATCGAATTGTATGTTTCCCATTTCTAGAGTCAGTGTAACTTTTCCGATAGCATAGGTTTTAATATTATCAATAGCACATAGGCTAATTTGATTGATAGGTTGAATAACGATATTTAACTTTTGAACTAGGTCATATTCTACTAAAGAGTAGGTACAATCTGAATCCAATAAAGAGATACACTTGAAGTTTTGAATTTTAACGGAAATTGTAGGAACCCCAAAATACTTTATTTTAGGAAATGGGGAGCAATTTGGTGGGTTCACTTCCGAATTGTCCCTTCTTCGTTTAAAACTGGGGAATATTCGTTCGTAGATTGTACCAATTTCCTATCCCTAACCATTTCTAAGGATGTTTCAAAAGTTCCAGGTGTATGAAAAATTGGCATTGCCAAACCTGACTTGTTTGGACAACGGTAAGCGGGATGGCCAAATCCTCTGCATTTCATGCATTGGAGTTGTCTATTCTCAGAACTCGAGGCTTGGTATTGCCTGTGTTCTGGGTTATTTTGTTGGGGTCGGTCTCTATTTCCACTAAATTTCCGATTTGACCAACTTTGTCTATTTCCTCTAGAAAATCTATTCGAACCAGAGTAGTTGGAAGATCTAAGATTCCGCAGACTACTCTGGTCTGAGCCACCGTGTTGAGTACCAGCACTATTTTGGTCTTGCCAATTTGGTGTGGTTTGGTTAGGCTTGAATCTATTTTGATTCGGGTGGGCCTGGCTTGGTTGGTTACTATGTAGATAATTTTGTCCATTATTTCCGGCTCGGTTCTCGTTACGTCGATAAAAACTAGAACGTCCACGGAAATATGCCCGATAGGGTCGGCTTTCTTGTGGATTATTATAATTCCGTGAAACATCTTGGGTATTATGGCGACCGGTGTCATTTGAATTTTGTTGGGGCGCTTTTTCAATTGTATTAGGACTATATCGATCACTGTTTGTAAGAGGCGGGAGTTTAGACTGCCGTCCATGAAATTTATCCTCAGCTAGAATACACTGATAAACAACCCTGCAAGCTTCAAAAAGCTCTTCAGGGGTTCTGAAGAGATTGGTTCCGAGATGAGTTCGAAGTGAAGGGTGAAGAGACAACCTGGCTCGTTGAACCGAGTCTTCAGTATTCTCACGAGAGTTACACTGTTTGGCACAACGGACCATATCATATATGTAGAACTCAATTGACTCAGTTAATTTTTGTTCACGAGTGTAAAGTAACTTTATACGCTCGTTAACATCTAACCAGCTATCATAACGTTGTATAAACCCTTCTTTAAAATCATCCCAATCCTCAAATTCGGTTTGATGGTGATCAAACCAAGCTTTCGCGTCTTGTGACAATATGGTATTAACCAAATATAAAAATTGATCCTCACTAGGGCCTTGTGCCTTGAAGTAGCGTTCTACATCTCGGATATTAGCTAAAGCAGATGACTGCTTTGGCCTAACTCGTGGGACCGAAATTGTAGAATTAATGGCTGTAACTTTTATATTTTTTATAGCAGTAGTTAATAAATTAATAGGATCCACTGTATTTTGGGTATTAGCTTTTAAGTGTTGTGGAACCTTAATCGGCTCAATGGTAGGTGTATTATTTAGTAACGATGTGTTTGATCGCGTTTGATTGGCCAAAAGTTGTTGTATTTGATTATTAAACAAAGCTTGTTGGTGAAGCATTTGTTTTTGTAATAATTGAATTGACATTTGAAATGTATTTTGCATTTGAGTCATTTGCTCTTGCATCACTTGAATTATTACTTGATAATATAAATCCGCTTGGATGTTTACGGGTTGAAGAATGTCAACTTTATTTGTTGTTATAGGGTCGGTTACCGGTGAGGTACAGCTTATATGGGGCACCTTTAGGGTATTGCATTTTTCCGGTAACTTAATTTCAGTTTCAGAAATTCCAGTATTGATAACATCAGTGGTAGGAGGAATATGGAAAAAATGTCGTGTGTCCGAGTTTGTTCGAGGATCAAAATCCTCTTCGTCAACAGAATGTGTACTTCAATTATCCATAGGATCCGAATTTAATGATGAAGCAGAGGAAAAACTGTTACCGCTGCGAGTTCGCGTTTGAAAGGGAACAGATTCTTTGGACACTGTTTGTTTTTTGGTTTTCTTTAAACTTGTGTGTGTAAGTTTTATTGAGTCATCTGGTAATTTGGACATAAGTATAAATTGTACTTAGTTCCTTTAAAAAATTTTGGGCATGACCCTTTTACGACTTTATAAGTTAAATATTTAGAGAATTAATCCTTATGATAATAGAGTTCACATCTATCACCTGAACAATAAGTGAAACACTAATTTGTGAAAATTTTTGGCGTGACCCTTTGACGCAAGTTTAGTGTTATCCAGACAGGAGTCCTGTCATGGTCGCCAGGTGTAGTGATAGCAGGTACTGCTGGGGTCCTCTTGTCCTGATGGTGAGGTCAGGGATCATCCACTTCTTCAGTTAAAAATCAAAAACTAACCAAAATTCCCAAAAATCCAAGATGGCGGAGAACAGAGATCTTTATTCTCTGAAAGTTATTATTCAACTGAGGCTTTTACCGCATGGTAAAAGCATCTTTTCCAAAGATATATGGGCTATGCCCTGTGGATATATATATATAAAATAATATATTATAATAGAAGTGAAGACTGATGGGATGGAGTGGTGATGAGTTGGAGTTGGCCAAGTCCCGTCTCCACAATATACAAGCATTAAAATAATTTTTTGACGGGATCCAGACTTTTAGATTCGGAGACAACTTCCAATATGTCAGTGCGTCAGAGCCATGACTCCTGAGTTGTCTAAAAATTTGTTGGAACAGAACCGCGGTGCCCGAGCTATCTGGATCTAATTCCCTAGAAATTGGAGTAATGTTAAACTCTGCGAGGTGTAAAAATTTTTTCAGACAACTTTTGCAGTATTAGTAGAATTATTTGACTAACTTAACTTTGTATAACTTTGCGTGAATTGCCCGCATCATCATCATGCCTCCACGCTTCCTTCAATTCTTGTATAAACATTACGTGACAGACTGCGATTAAGTAAATTTAAGCAAACATCCCAAGGTGTACATATACATATAGTGCGTGAGATTAACGACTGCACGCGGATACCCACAGTACCCTACTCTTACCATTTTACCTGGGCATCCAAATCCGCATAGTGTGAAATTGTCTTAAAGGAAATGAAAACTCAGTGCATAAAAATCGATGCAATAAATTAAATTTGAAAATTAGAAATTAGTGGGAAGGTAGGCATAATCTGCGCTCACAATCAGTAAACCTAATTAAGATGAAGGGAGTTAATTGTGCCGAAGTTTGGCTGTTGTTGTTTTGGTTTATAGCTTGTTTAAAAATTTTAATTTCCGAGATTTACTTTTATTTCTGGGAGTGTCATCGAGAGTAAATCTTAGACTCATTTTCATAAAATATCAAAACCAGTACCCCAACGAGTCCGTAATTTCTTGGAATTTTGTTTATTGGTGAACCGACAATGTCGACTTGGGTGCCCAGGTAAAATGGTAAGAGTAGGGTAGTGAGTAACCCCGGGCAGTCGTTAATCTCGCGCACTGTACAAACTACTTGGCAATTGATGCAGTAAAAGTTAAGAAATAAATGTTATAAATTCAACTACAACATTCTGCTCCTACAAGTACTATTTGAAATAAAAAAACAGCTTAAATTGCACAAATGGCTATGAAAGCGCATACATAGATATGAATCAAATAAAAAAAAATTTAAGGGAGCCACAATTCTGTTACCAATACCCATATATCATTGGGTCAGAGTCAAGACGCTTGAGTTGGCTCCAATTTTCTGGGAACCAGAGGCAGTGGCTCCAGATGTCGCATCACTTCGATTACTCACAGTCGCATTGCGTAGTATTGTGAGCCATTGAAAATTTTGTTATGAAATTTCTTTATTTGGAGTGCTAAATGTTTGTTTCTACACCTGATACTTTATGATATATATATAAATTTGAACATTGATTCATCGGCTATCAGCCCCTAATTGGCTGATATACGTTTGTCACAATCTCCCAATTTTATTATTTCCAATCCGCCAAATTCTGCTTAGGCCTAATATGGGATTAACTTTTTTGGATGTCAAGGAAAAATTAAAGAAGCTACGAATTGTTTTGTGAGCAATAAAGTTTTGATAAAAACTGTTTTATCCACATATTCCCGGAAAATGAATATTTTAATGCTAATAATTTTGTATTAATCTGAATTGGTACCAAAATATATACTGACCATATAACCAAACATCATTTCAACTATTCTTCAACAACACCATGTGATTCCGTATCATAATTCACCATTTTCAAGTATAATCCTCATAAAAATGCATTCAAAGTAAAAATTTATTCGAGACTATATACCAAATAAATCACATTTGAAAAAATTCAAAACGCCAATTCATTGAGTAATTACATTTTGAATTTCAGACCACAGGACAAAACCATTAATTATTTTTTCACTGATGTTCATTGCTTTTCGAAAGTCAGTGCAGTACTAAATCTGACAAAGAAAGATCGTTTTTTCACATTCTTGAATAAGTTTGAACTTTTTAAAACATATTCTTCTTTAATGTTTCATACATTAAAAATATAAAAGCAGACGACATAAAAATGATCAAAACTGTTTACATAAATTTATGTACTGACGATGTTCTTGAATTGATGTCCTGCGAACTAGTTTATCTCTAACTAGCTTCATCTCTAATCTGATACCTCTAACGGAAGAAGTTGGTGACGAAACTTGTGTCTCCGGAAACCTTATTTAGCTATGTTTGCTTAAATTTCTTAAGAATTTTAAAAATATTTAGCTCAGTTTACTTAAAAGTGTTACAGAAACATCACAAATGGTCCTATAATTAATGGCGCATTTTTTTGCTCCATCAAACGCGATGACACTTTCCAATTGTGACGTTAACATTTTTCTCGGAAATATTCTCACTAAAAATATTTACTAATGTGCTATCATTTTCTCAGAATTGTTATTCTGTCACCAACACTTGCCTTGACTCCGAGTGAAAAAATTCAAGAAAATTTTTACTGCTAAATGAGTTCAGGATTGTTGGTAAATGATTGTGCAATTAAGGAATATCCGAATCCGTAATAACAATGATTGGTGAGAAATGAAACACGACCAACTCGGATTAGGAAATATTTTTAGTTTACTGACAAACGGCTTCAAATGCCTTGTAGAAACTTGGTGGTTTACTAATGCTACACTGCGGAAATTATATGTAATTCCGTATTTGAAATTTAATTATAAATTGGCATGAACAAAATTGGAATATAAGATAAAATAACAGATAAGATTTATATGTAGATAAAATTTAATTTATGGATAAATTAAAATAAAAATGAAGAGAAGTACAGAAGTATGAACAGGATAAATGGTCTGGTAAAACAAAAAAATTGTCTCAAAACTGTTAAATAGACCGTGGATATCTTAAACGCACCCTGATGAATCAATACATTTTTAACCATTAAGCCGTGATACTCACACTACTCTACTATTACCCACCTACCTATGTGTGACTTACTCACTTGATAAAACTTGAAAACAAAAGAATGAGTGGGTGATAGTAACGTAGTGTGGATATCCTCTTCAGTTATCNATTGGTGAGAAATGAAACACGACCAACTCGGATTAGGAAATATTTTTAGTTTACTGACAAACGGCTTCAAATGCTTTGTAGAAACTTGGTGGTTTACTAATGCTACACTGCGGAAATTATATGTAATTCCGTATTTGAAATTTAATTATAAATTGGCATGAACAAAATTGGAATATAAGATAAAATAACAGATAAGATTTATATGTAGATAAAATTTAATTTATGGATAAATAAAAATAAAAATGAAGAGAAGTATAGAAGTATGAACAGGATAAATGGTCTGGTAAAACAAAAAAATTGTCTCAAAACTGTTAAATAGACCGCGGATATCTTAAACGCACCCTGATGAATCAATACATTTTTAACCATTAAGTGGTGATACTCACACTACTCTACTATTACCCACCTACCTATGTGTGACTTACCCACTTGATAAAACTTGAAAACAAAAGAATGAGTGGGTGATAGTAACGTAGTGTGGATATCCTCTTCAGTTATCAAACACTTACCTTGTATTTTGAAAACTTTAACAAANCAAACACTTACCTTGTATTTTGAAAACTTTAACAAAGGCCGAGAAATTGTTCCACAGGGAATAATAAATCAGTAAGTCGTCTGAAAACGTTTAAATGTGCCGAACAAAACATTCAATATCGCATGATAATCCAAGAATAAAAATTTCAGATAAGGTATGCAAATCCTTCTACAAATATTTGTAAATAAATCAATAAGAAGACTAAGAAGTTTAAAAAAAAGGCTGCGGATATTATTTTACAAAACGTAATCAAAAATTGTGAAAGGCGCTATTTCATATGTTGAAGAATGCTTTTCATACAACTTGCTAAATAACTGAAAACTGAAATCCATAAGTACTCAGGAAACAAAAAAAAATTGCAAATTATTCGTAAAGCCTGATGTTAATGAATAAAAATTTTTTTGTTAATATATTTTAGTTATAATTAATTAGTCTACAAGGTGAGAAAACTATTTACAGAGGCTGATAAATCCTGGCTTACNCAAAAAATGAAATGAACAAGAAGTGAAGGAGAAGTGAAAATGATGAAAAAAAATTAAGTATAAACCAGGCGTTACCCTTGTTGTATACTTCCTGAAAAAGTATCACTTTCATTTCCATTTCAATTCCACTTCATTTCAACGTCANGTTACCCTTGTTGTATACTTCCTGAAAAAGTATCACTTTCATTTCCATTTCAATTCCACTTCATTTCAACGTCATTTCAATTTTTTTGTAACCATGTAGACTTCATGAGCAAATATCACTTCATTTTCATTTCAGCTTCCTTTCAACTTAGTCTAAATTTTTCATTTCTGGAAACATACAATGGTAAATTGAAATCTACTTAATGTAAGAAAAGATACTTACAAATTCTGGTTATCCGGGAACTAATATCGCGACAAAAGTTGTACTTTAAATACGTTTTTCCTATTTCTGTTAACCATTATAAATTATAAATTCAGATTTTAAATTAATTGGACTAGAAGTGAACAGAAATTGAGTTTAAATTTGTTAAATAGCGGTAGTTTTATGGTTTGGGGAAACTTGAGGATTCAATTCTCTTTCACTTCAAGAATTGAAAATTTTTAAGTAAATTGAAGCTCCCATGACGTTCCTGTGAAGTATAAATGCATAAAAAATTGAAATAAAATGGAAGTGAAGGAGTCAGGAATTGAAAGGGAAGTGATATTTTTCAATTCCGACTCTACATGTAAAATCTTGAAATGGAAGTGATAGTTTTCAAGAAAATTGATGTTCCATGATCCTGTCAGGAAGTATACAACAGGGGTTTACTCTTCGTTCTTATTATTGAGGAAATGTTGCTCTCCATGGCTCTAGCAGTTTCATCTGACACTGAGTTGGNAAGTGATATTTTTCAATTCCGACTCTACATGTAAAATCTTGAAATGGAAGTGATAGTTTTCAAGAAAATTGATGCTTCCATGATCCTGTCAGGAAGTATACAACAGGGGTTACTCTTCGTTCTTATTATTGAGGAAATGTTGCTCTCCATGGCTCTAGCAGTTTCATCTGACACTGAGTTGGTATTACCCTAATTTTTGAGAGCCAGAAAAATCGTGTAGCGCAGGCTTCTTTCGAATNGTATTACCCTAATTTTTGAGAGCCAGAAAAATCGTGTAGCGCAGGCTTCTTTCGAATAATAAATCTATTGCAATTTTTTCGAAATTCTCGATTCATTTGCCAACCATTCGTTATTTTGCCAATCAGGTCAGATGAATAAAAACATAAACTTGATTCCAGTAGTTGTTTCATCTACCATTTTTAAGTTCTACATTATAATTATTTCCATTAAACTCATATACCTTTTGACTTCTGGGATTGTCTTACTTCTTAATCACAACAAATCATTTTGCTTCATTTATTCACCAGACAGCATCTCCGAAAGTTTTTAGAAAATACGGAAGGGTTTTGTGAACACTAAAGTTTTGAGAAAAACCTGTTATTCACACATGTTCAGGAAATCAATATGCAACTGCTAAATTTATTGGATTAAATCGTAGTCGCTACTTTACTTAAATCCTTGTATTTCTCAAATATAATATTGTTCAAATTAAAACCGAAATATGAAAAATCTGAATGATAGTTATTATTAAATAATAACCATATGAATATGTTGAATGCAACTGAATTTTTAAGTTGAGAAAGTACACAAATTTAGGATTTCTCCAGGTTTCGTAATTATTATAGGTGTAACCGAACCCTGCTGAGAGGGGTTGGTAGAACAGTATTATATCACCTCGATACGAAATATAACCTTGGCTAAATTTGTTTCTTTGTTTTATTTAGGATTTAGCTTTACGGATTCTCCAGAGGGATATTCAACAACTGACGAAGAGGTAGCAAACAACTTGTACAAGTTTTTAACACAGTTCTTTCGTTTGTTCCCAATGTACGCTCAAAACGATTTCTTCCTGACTGGAGAATCATACGCGGGTGAGTTGATACAAATAATTTTTTGTGTCGTTTGTTCAAGCTGTTAGGTTACATTAATAATTAAGTATATTATATGTAAAGGAATGTCAAGTGCATTTCCTNTCGTTTGTTCAAGCTGTTAGGTTACATTAATAATTAAGTATATTATATGTAAAGGAATGTCAAGTGCATTTCCTCCTTATGAGTGACGCAAGTCATTCATACGGAAATGAAAGTGACATTTCCTGATGGCCATGAGCTAATAGGTATAAAGCCAGAAACTTCAATAAGCTAAGAAAGAGAATAGGATAGGATAAGAAAATAAAAGAATAATAATAAAGACAATAAGAATAATAGTAATTATAAAGGAATCAATCCTACTTAATCCAAAACAATAATTAATAGATAGTGAGATTATGTTATCCCAATAGTAAACTATTACACATAATAAAAGGTAATAATATTTGCCAGTTACGGTACACAAACCCACATTCTGTTACTTATTCTCATTCAACCAAGAAGAAGTGGCTCGGAGCAATAGTGAGTAAATACCCTGAAAACTCACTAACGATTAGGTACAATACTGAGAGTTACAATCCCTATAGATTCTTATTCTCAAGTAAGAATAGGAATCTAACAAAGCATTCAATTTATCGGAAAAGGGTCATGAACCTCGGTTACTGACTCAGGAGACGGTTCTGTATTTTAGTTGCAAAAAACAAAATTGTAAATTACTTACACCGGAATTTATAAACAAAAATTTCTAAATAAGGAAAAATTTTAATTTCTAGACATTTTTTCAGTAAGCAAATTTTAGCAAACATTTATGGAGACCAGTACCAGTTTCCTTTAATATTTAGAATTGCTTTCTCCGTTGACATTGTTTATGAGTTTTTATTTTCTGGACGCCCAGTAATAGAAATTCCCAGTAATAGTCGCCCAGTGTATCCCTCTATGTGTTTAATGCTTTAAACTCTTGTGTAACATTTGATAACGCGGCCTATTGCCAACAATTAGTCAAATTTCTAACTCTTATGGAGATGTGTATACTCATGTTAGGCACATTAGGACACACTGAACATAATATGTTACATATTATGTAATACTAACGGAACTGATAAGCCTAGGCCAAGTAAGGCAAAAGTTTTAGTGCAGCTTCCACCAATTCCAAGTCACAACCTTTTTTATTTGTGAACAATATTTACAGGGAAGTATATACCTGCAACTGCATACAAAATACACTTAGAAAATCAACGAATCAAAGCTACGTCAATGAAAATCAAGCTCAAAGGGCTTGCTATGGGAAATGCAATTACAGACCCAATTCACATGTTCAATTGGGGCGATACTCTTTACACCTTTGGTTTGATTGACCCTATGGAACAGAAGCACTTCCACAAGCAAGAAGAAAAAGCGCGTCTATTAACCAGACTTGGAAGATACAAGGAGGCGTATGAGGTAATCTAATTTTCCTTTAAAAAATAAAAAGCATTTTTGATGAAGCAGGCAAGACAAACTTTTCTTATAACATTTACTACCCTCTACCATACTCCTTAATGCTTTAATGAAACTTTGAAAATTTAATTAATCAAATTGAGAAATTTTATAACCTAGGTCATTAGCGACCTCCGATTATTATTTTTCTCAGACGTGGTTGAAATTAAAAATTAGTACCATACAGTTATTATTTTTTGCAAATTTCTTTACATTAGTACGGGAGGCCTGCGGGAACCCATGTAAGGGCTGCGGGAACCCATGGGAGGGCTGAGGGAACCCATGCAAAACCTGCGAGGACCACCGGGAGAGCTACGGGAACTCACTGGAGGGCTTCGGAAACTCACGGGAGGGCTTTGGGGACCAAGGATAAGGCTGCGGGAACTAACGGGCGGGTTGTGGAAACCCAAGGGAGGGCTGCGGGATCAAACGCGAGGGCTGCGGAAATCTACGGGAGGGCTGCGGAAATTTACGGTAGGGCTGCGCGAACCAACGGGGGGCTGCGGGNGAGGGCTGCGGAAATCTACGGGAGGGCTGCGGAAATTTACGGTAGGGCTGCGCGAACCAACGGGGGGCTGCGGGTACCAGCGGAAAGATGCGGGGCCCAACGAGAGGGCTGAGGGGCCCAACGGATGATTGTTNCGCGAACCAACGGGGGGCTGCGGGTACCAGCGGAAAGATGCGGGGCCCAACGAGAGGGCTGAGGGGCCCAACGGATGATTGTTGAAACTAATGGGAAGGCTGCGGGGGCCCATTGGAGGGCTGTGGTAACTCACGGGAGCCCTAACGTGGGTTCCCGCAGGCCTCCCGTCCTAATGTAAAAAAATTTGAAAAAATAATAACTGTATAGTACAAATTTTTAATTTCAACCACGTCTGAGAAAAATAAGAATCGGAGTTTGCTAATGACCTAGGTTATAAAATTTCTCAATTTGATTAATTAAATTTTCAAAGTTTCATTAAAGCAATACTTATGAAGTACAAATTTCAAATTTCAGCCAAACGTAAAAGTTTTGGATCAGAGGTCACCAATTGCCAAGGTTAAATAACATTTCTAGTAATTATTAGAATTCGAATATTTGAAATTGCAAATTTTAAATCTTGATTTTTACATATTTAATTAATCTTATTTTTCTGAATAATTTTGCTAATTATTTCTGAACATGGACATCCCCTCATAGTTTCTCGCTTCTTTTCTACAATTCTGCAGTCATTTCTAATCATTACGGAAGCGTTTTAAAGCTAATACAATCTTGCTCACTACTCTTATTTTGTAGCAACATTTAAATTGCAATGTATCCGAAACATATTGCTGATATATAAAGAAAAAAAAATTAACGAAAAGACCAAGACTCGAACCCCCGACCACAAGGTAGGGACCCAACACTTTTCCGTATCTTTAAAACTCCCATCTAATACGTACAGTTCAAAAATTTGTGGAACCAGTGTTGCGAAGGAAAAAAACATTTGTTTAAAACAGTGTTTAAAACATGTTTAAAACAACTTGTTTTTTTTTTAAAGTGTTTTAAATAAACTGAACCTTAGCTGCAATACACACGACTAATGGACGATAAAATCCCTATTTGCATTTTTTTTTATTAATATTGCACTACGTATTAATCGATGTCTTGACGACTACCCGTCTAACAGGTTCTTTTATCGCTGATGTTACAATTCAATTTTTTTACNTAATTTTGAATAATTATTATTTATTTCACTTGAAACCAGTGTTGCGAAGAAAAAAAACATTTGTTTAAAACAGTCTTTAAAACATGTTTAAAACAACATGTTTTTTTAAAAAAAAAACAGTGTTTTAAACAAACTGAACCTTAGCTGCAATACACACGACTAATGGACGATAAAATCCCTATTTGCATTTTTTTTATTAATATTGCACTACGCATTAATCGATGTCTTGACGACTACCCGTCTAACAGGTTCTTTTATCGCTGATGTTACAATTCAATTTTTTTACATGTAGAACACTTCTTTAACAATTAAATACCAATTTCAGTTGTTTCTTACGTTAATATAGGTCGTGTGTGTTGTATTTAATTCTGAACTGGGATTTTCATGGTTAAAAACAAAACTTAAGAAAAAACGATTAAAAAACGGTTAAAAAACATAAAAAACATAAAAAACATAAAAAACAGTTTTAAACAATAAAAACGTTTTTTATGTTTTTTAAATAAAAAACAAAAAAAAACAGCAACACTGCTTGAAACAAACTTATTGAAGAAATTGAAACTTATGTCGATTGCTTCTTTATTACTATTTTGTTTTATCCGTTAATAAGTTGGTTCATTTGAATTCCTATCAAGTGGAGATTGATATTAAGGTTATCAAACTACTACTGTATTCTNATAAAAAACATAAAAAACATAAAAAACATAAAAAACAGTTTGAACAATAAAAACGTGTTTTATGTTTTTTAAATAAAAAACAAAAAAAAACAGCAACACTGTGTGGAACTCTATCGTACTGTTTTCTCCAACTATTATTGTTACAATAATGCACCACATTTGGGGGTCCACAGCCCCCTCCAAATAACTTCCGGTGAAATCGGACAAACATTTTTGAGCTTTTATGACTTATACCTACATGAAAAGCTCAAATTTAATTTGAAATTAATTTGCAAGTCATGACTGTTCCCTTGNTGACTTATACCTACATGAAAAGCTCAAATTTAATTTGAAATTAATTTGCAAGTCATGACTGTTCCCTTGTTAGTGTAAGAAAAATTCAACTACTCACAATGACAGTGGTTTTTTAACTAAATTTATCTTAAAATTTGAATGTATAGAAAGTAGTTATCTCTTAGTCATACTATTTGAACCTTTGATGTTTGTTTGTGACTCATGAGCAGAGGGCGGATATATACTTTCTAAAAAACAGCGTTTTACTTATTTAAATACTTGCCAAATAGCGACGAAATACTGACAAAAAAGATAAAATAATTAGCAATACTTTGTTATTTTTGGTAAGTATTTACAATTTTTTAAATTAATTCACTTAATTGAAGCCTAAAACCCCGGTTGTATGCTAATTAGGAGCATAAAAATCGAATTGTTTGATTTATTGGTTAAGGAATGATTAATTTAAACACTTTATCGCGGCTGTAATACATAAGTCAGATGATTTTTATATAGGTAGTTTAAAGGATATTTTCATTAAATTTTTTCTGAAAAAAAAAGTGTTTCTCCAGAAAGTATACCATTATTTGGTGCTCGTGTTAACCGACGTAAAAGCATGTCTTTATTATAACTGGGACCGCAAAAAAAAACGTTTGTTGCAACTGAAGGTTCGGCTTAAATCTTTGGGTCCCGACTGCACAATTTAGTCAAATTTATTTCGACCACTCGGGATCCGCCTTACCGAAAATTTAATGGATGCATAATTTAATTTTAAATCTACTTCTTTGAACAAAACTGTGAACTTTTACGTTCTGCAGTTTATTATTTTGACTCATCGGCAAATTTAGAGTGAATATGAGGAAAATTATACTACAAAAACGATTAATACATCAAATTACTTGACAAAGTACTTTTTAATTACTTAATATTCAAAATTACTTTCGAANCGATTAATACATCAAATTACTTGACAAAGTACTTTTTAATTACTTAATATTCAAAATTACTTTCGAAAGTACTTTCTAATACCTAAAAACCAAAAATACTTAAAATACTTTTTTATAAGGGCATTCATCCTCAAATTACATGAATCGGAAAGATACGAAGTTACAGAGTTGTAGGTGCAATATCCAAAAAAAGTAGATAAGTAAGTATCCGCCCTCTGCTCATGAGGTCAAAAGGACAATTACAAATACATTTACTAATAGCGACTACAACTAGAAAGTTAACACACATATCACTCGTGATTGGTAGATTTCCTACACTTAGAGTCATAAAATATGCCAAGAGGTACTCTACTGACGGAGTTCGAACGAGGTCAAATAGCTGTCTTGCGTGGAAAAGTTTGGTCGTTGCTTAAAATTGGAGCAAAACTTAATTGTTCAACCGGAGCGATTAGAATATACTTCGAATACCGTGAAAATTATGGCAAAAACAGGTTCTGTAATCGAAAATCTAAACTTTCTCCACGCGATAAGCGAGGAATTTTTCGTGAAATGTCAAATAAAGTGACCACATGCAACGAAATAAAGAGAATTTTGAATTTTAGACTTACAGGTTTCATCCAGTCTGGATTCATTTTCTTGAAATTTATCAAGATTGCTTCAAGATTCACATTTTTACTTCGTATGGAAAATTTTCCATTCCATTTCAATTCCAGGTTACGTCAATTCCATTTCCAGTATTTATTTATTACACAGTTATACTTCCAGTCTGCATACGGACTGCTTCCATTATGTTAAAAAATTTCCATTTTTGTAAAGTTGACACTGGTTCAACTTTTCTTGAAATGGATGAACTCTGGATTCTCTTTGCGCATCATTGTTCTCTTTTTTAAATACAATTGTTAATGGAAATAAAATTTACTACAATTTAATACAAAAAAAATTTGTTTTCATAAAAGAAAATTGAAACAATTAAATTATTCTTTTCAAAATTAATAAAAAATATTTGAAAAAATTAAAAAAATTTTTTTTTCACAAAGATTAAATTTTTTTAATTTTTCACAAAAATTAAATTTTTTTTTAATTTTTCGCAAAAATTATTCAAAATCGGTGCAAAACATCCTGAATAGGATTTATATGCGATTAAAAAAATTCTTGAACATAGGTGATTGATATCAAATGATATCCAGTCTATTTCCAAAAATACATTTTTAGTTCCAGAATTTATTTTTTGGAAATGGAAATGAAATGGACTGGATCTTGAAATTATTTCTGTAACTATAAATTGACACAAAAATATTGATATGAAATGGACACGATATGAACTGGATCTTGATAGAAAATCTGGAAGTCTAAACCGGGAGTAAGTGGGAATAGTGTATGTTGCGATTGATTTGTAGAGCGGGATGACCAGCTCTGTCCCTAAGAGAATGTAAAATGTGGAGTGGGTGGGCATACTCGGAGAGGGGCAATTCCCGCCGAAAGTCCATTCAAAAATTGACCCATTCGTAACTTAACAATGTGTACAATAAAAGTAATAGATATAAATAAAGTTGATGATATGAATACTCATAATAAGTATCACGGAATTTATATTATTAATTCCAGCAGGCAAAAAAATATACTGCATTTTACTCTGGAATTTATTTATAACGCGTTTACTATTTTCAAATTTTTGCGAACAAACTTTCATTCTCAAAGAACTACCGATTTGTGTAGTTATTTAATGTCTTATATAAAGGCAGGAACCAATCAGAACTATAAGACAATAGTGTATTGCTGTAGATAAGAATATGGTGAGCCAAAATATGATGGTTCCAGCTGCATCAACTTACGTGGTAATTCGTAACAAATTTTCAAATATTAAACTATAAACATAAACTAACGAGTGTATAAGAGAATGGTCAATACTTGGAAACTATCTTTGGCACAGGGGAAAGCAGAATAGGATCTATATGAGTAAATTATATTTCACCAGGTTTACTTCAATTATAATTCTAAATCCAAATATTCGGTTTTTAGGAATTTTTTTGCAAGAAATTTTCAAAATATCACTCTACATTTTACTCTTACTATTTCAGCGCCATTGGAAGAAGAAAATAGAGAATTTTTCTGAGCGCGGAGCTCATACCTAGAATCCATAGTCGCTGCAACGATACCAATACCATTTAATTGCTTTTGTGTCATTTGCGTTGCGTCCAAATTCTTATTAAAAAATAATAAAATATTAGTTGGAAGGCTGATACAGATGGTGAAAGACGCAAGAAAATAAGCTTTCCTTTTCTCTAACAAATGAAACTGTCGTGTTATATTCTTCGATATTCAAATAAAAAAATCTCCAAAATCCTAACCCAAAAATTTATCAAACAACAAAATTTTAAGAAAAGCTCTTCCAATTTTTAAGATTTTATTTATTGTTCTAAAAATTCGTAGAGGTACACTGAGCTGAGCTTTATGAGCTCTACCAAAAGACCGGTACCTTGCTCTAAATTGTAGCACTTTATAAGTCATAGCGCTGAGTTTTAGCAACCCCGATTTTGGTAAAAATTTAACTTAATTTTCTAGCAATAAATCTAAATGAATAAAAATACATTGATTTTGGAAATTTTAAAAATACAATCATAAACAATAATACAAAAAGTAAGACACTAATAATTATTCCTTTCGGAATCCTGATTGAATTAACATAATTATTTCAAACAGAATTAAGGTACTAAGATATATAAATTACAAATAATAATAAAATACATATTATGATTTAAGAGCCTTACACTCTATATGAAGAATAAAGACAGGAAATTTCTTCCAACTGTTTTCTTCTTGGAAGAGTCCCCAAAAAAAGTATATTTAAAAAGTTTTCAAAATTATATTTAAAAAAAAAACAATTATAATTAATTCTGGGTTTATTTGGTTTTTATTATTTGGTTTAAATCCCATGGTTTTTTTTTAAACCAGGTGGTTTTAATTAGCTTTTAGTTTTTATAAGGCGGCAGTTATGGGGATAATAAAAACCACCACCTTAAATTGTTAGTTCCGACCATTAAATAAACCATGGTTTAAATCAAATGATTAAATCAAAAACACCATTTGGTACCAAATTATTTCACGACTTCAAATATTGTTTAATTTTTAGTTGTAATTGCACAGTCGTAATTATTATCTGTTTGAAACAATGAATCTAAAAATTTACTTGATAATCGAAATTGGTTCAACAAAATTAATGTTATTCCGTTGGGCCATTAAATATAAAGAAATATGTGAACAAATCCATGAAAATAGAAAATACCTTTTTGCTCCATGTTCTTCGGCGAATGTGAGTGAACAATCAAAACATAAATGTTTAGTATGTAAAGTAAACTAAATGCTACTTAAAAATAAACATTATATGGGTGACATCCATTTATTTAGAGATGTATCATGGCTTAAACATTTCTTACTTTATATTAAGAACATTATTCAGAATATGAGACGAAAATATTATTTCAACACAGTATGAATTATTAATTTGAATTATATTTTTCTCATGCTAGATTACAAATTCACTTTTTTTCGATGACTACGAAACGGGACATTCATACTTTACAAATGTTACCGGATGCACTTACTATTATGACGTGCTATTGGACAAAGAAACACCTGACCAGACTGCTTTTCTAAACTTTCTCAACAAACCGTACGTGCGTGTTTTAATACACGCCAGGAAAATAGGAACTTTGGTTTTGGTGAACTTTAAGGTGAATCGTTATTTACTGAACAACCATGCACGGAGTATGGCACATGTACTGGTTTACCTTCTGGACCGCCCGGAACAATATAACATACTACTTTACAACGGGAATTTAGATCTTTGTACACCTCCGATAAGCACTGAGGAAATGATCAAACATTTGAAATGGGAATGGACAACGTCGTTTCTCCAAGCAAAGAAATTGACTTGGAGAGTCAAAGGGAAGCTGGCTGGATACTACAAATCATTTAAAAATTTAGGTTACCTGCTTGTCCGAAACGCCGGACATGTTGTGCCTTACTACCAAGGGGTAAATGCATTAGAAATGATTAATCGATTTACATCTGGGAAACATATAGTCAAAAATTAATGTTATTCCGTTGAAAACGATACTTGTATATAAGTCTATATTTTATAACGGAACACATAAGTAAGATTTAAGAATTAGTAAACCAATTTGTTGTAATGCTGGATAATTTGTTACAGTTAAAAAACACTTGCCTTAGTAGTTGAATTAACACTTCATAATAATACAAACCTCTTTCTCGTTAAAGAAATAAGTCAAAGGACTATTTCTGTTATGATGTGGCGTATCAAAAACTAAATTAGGGTAAAATTAATTTCGTTTTAATTTGAAAAACCAAGGTTTATAGTACTCTTGAAATTGATATGTTGGGCGAGAAGCTTCGTAATTTTTGCTTAGAATAAGCTTAATCCCATCGGCTAAAAATAATACATTAAAATCGGACAGTATTGCTGCTTAACCGTCGTGGTAACGCTTAACAGTAGTCGATTGTTACACAACCGGGAACACTAGTCAAGGTTCAAGAGGTGGGTCTGTGCGTGTTCATACTAATTGAAAGTTATCGCACTTTAAAATACCACTGCAGATACCTCAATGTCTTGAGTTTGGGTGATGCGATTTTTTAAAATTTGGAGCATATGTGTTAATCGTCTCATGTGAACCATAAAAGAATTTTTTTTCTATCTCGTTGCCATAGATTCTCGGAGAAATCCCCGTCGGGAGTAGAAATATTGGCTGAAAGCTTTTTCAGAGAAGTATTCTCAGAAAGATCCATTCTTTACATTCTAGATTGGAACCTGACTCAATAAGAAGGCAGTTTACATGTTCCTGCCCAATAAACTTATGAAACGTTTATAAAATCTATGATCAAAGTCAATTCGTCAAATTGGCAGATACATAGAAAACCTTCCATCGCCCACAAGGGCGATAATACTAAATTGCTTACTACACGTTGCCGAAAGCCAGACGACAAGATTTGGGTAGGAAATTATCCATTTTCTAGTTGTCAAATGCAATGTCATTAGTATTAATTAATTGATTTATGAACTCTTGTTCAACAGTCAACATTTACGACTAACATTAGGGAAATAAGGCCAACTTTTTTCATGCTAAAGTCTAAATCAAATATCACTACCCAATCTATTAGAAAATAATAAGATAATTTAAATCTTTAATCAATGCGTCAGGAATTGTGTAATTAAAAAGTGACAATAAAAAATTTTGTGTTAATATTTTTAGAGTCGCAAACGTCTAAAAATTGTGGTGGTAATGCCTAGAACCTTGAAGGATCCTTTGCAGGTGCTCAAGGTTCATAATGGGGATGATGAAGAGCCTGGGGAGTGAGGGCACCCTGGGTCACCATGGACCAACAAATGAATTTAAATAATTTATAATAAATTGTAAATTAAATAACTTTTAGGAAAATCCAAAATGGAGAAAAACAACAGAGCTGCTTATTGCTCTAAAGACGAAAAGTATCTGGGCATTGTCATTCGACAACTCTCATACAGCTATATATCAAATATATACAGAGAGGTCCAATAACAACTGACAGAAGATACTCCACACTTCTACCCCTACCATGTGACACTAGCAGACATGGGCAAACGATTTATCAATTTTTATTTTGGAATTTAGATTTAGTTAAATTTTGTAATGTATCCTGCTATTTATGAGTGTATCATTTGTTCTAAGTGACCTCCATTCACTTCAATGCACAGACCGAGACGATCAAAAATGTCCTTCTAACGTTCTGCAGCATCCGTAGATTGATGTTTAAATTATCAACAGAAGTTTGTATTCGATCCTTGAGTTGCGGAATGCCTATTGCCCCAGGAGGACTAAATATAGCCCTCGGGTACACTTCGTATACCCGAGTTTTTGGTTTTTTATCTAATAAGGTGTAAGTTGTTTACAGTTTGTTAATAACTAATTTTACACTGTGTTTACACTCCGCATTCTCAAATAAAAGGCTGGTGCTGCCCGGGATACGATAAGGGTAAGATTTTACTATCGTGGACCAATCGGGATTTTAACTCTTCTCCACCCAAAATTCCCCCCCCCCCCCCCCCCCCCCCCACACNCAGCCTCCTGATAAAATTTGAGGTGATTCAGAATACAAAAATGCCAACTCTTCGGTGTGTACGCATGCTGCAAATGTATATTTGTTCAAGTTTTCTCTGTGTAATAAATTTATAAAAGCCATGGTTTCAATTGTTAGATTTAAATGAGTTGCTGGGCTTGTAGTGCCAAATTAAACCTGTTTGACATTTTCAACATTCATAGAGGTTATTTTTCTGCTTACGCGACAATTAGGATGTTGACCTTGATCTGTGACGTCAACGGGTCATCACGTAAAGATATGTATTAGCGATAAGTTACCAAGTTTAACACCCTCAACAATTTTTATGACTCATTTTGTCGCTTACGGGATACCCCGAGGTTTGATTTTGACCTATGACCTCAAAAGGTCATCACGGAAAAATATATTATAGGGAAAACTTGCTCAAATTAGCATGCTGAGCAACTTTTATAAAGGTCATTTCGTCGCTTACTGGGTACTTCCGGGATCTTAACCTGACATTTGACCTCAGTCATGACAGATAATAATGTTACAAAGAAAAATAACTCCGTTTAACATGCTGAACAACTTTTGTATAGGTCATTCAATGGATTAGGGAGACCAGGGGTTTGACCTTGACCTATGACCTGAAGGGGTCATCACGGAAATTAATGTCACGGAGAAGAGTAACTCAGTTTGACATGCTGAACAACTTTTGTATAGGTCATTTAATCGATTAAGGGAGACCAGGCGTTTGACCTTGACCTATGACCTGAAGGGGTCATCACGGAAATTAATGTCACAGAGAAGAGTAACTCAGTTTGACATGAGGAAGAACTTTTATATAGGTAATTTAATCGATTAAAAGAGACCAGGGGTTTGACCTTGACCTATGACCTGAAGGGGTCATCACGGAAATTAATGTCTTAGAGAAAAGTAACTCAGTTTGACATTTTAAACTTTTGTATAGGTCATTTAAACGATTAAGGGAGACCAGGAGTTTGACCTTGACGTATGACCTGAAGAGGTCATCACGGAAATTAATGTCACAGAGAAGAGTAACTCAGTTTGACATGCTGAACAACTTTTGTAAAGGTCATTTAATCGATTAAGGGAGACCAGGGGTTTGACCTTGACCTATGACCTGAAGGGGTCAATTTGGAAATTAATCTCACAGAGAAAAGTAACTCAGTTTGACATGTTAAACTTTTGTATAGGTCATTTAATCGATTAAGGGAGACCAGGGGTTTGACCTTGACCTATGACCTGAAGGGGTCAATTTGGAAATTAATGTCACGGAGAAGAGTAACTCAGTTTGACATGCTGAACAACTTTTGTATAGGTCATCTAATCGATTAAGGGAGACCAGGCGTTTGACCTTGACCTATGTCCTGAAGAGGTCATAACGGAAGTTAATGTCACAGAGAAGAGTAACTGAGTTTGACATGCTGAACAACTTTTGTATAGGTCATTTAATCGATTAAGGGAGACCAGGGGTTTGACCTTGACCTATGACCTGAAGGGGTCAATTTGGAAATTAGTGTCACGGAGAAGAGTAACTCAGTTTGACATGCTGAACAACTTTTGTATAGGTCATCTAATCGATTAAGGGAGACCAGGCGTTTGACCTTGACCTATGTCCTGAAGAGGTCATAACGGAAGTTAATGTCACAGAGAAGAGTAACTGAGTTTGACATGCTGAACAACTTTTGTATATGTCATTTAATGGATTAAGGGAGACCAAGGGTTTGACGTTGACGTATGACCTGAAGGGGTCAATTTGGAAATTAATGTCACAGAAGAGTAACTCAGTTTGACATGCTGAACAACTTTTGTATAGGTCATTTAATCGATTAAGGGAGACCAGGGGTTTGACCTTGACCTATGACCTGAAGGGGTCAATTTGGAAATTAATCTCACAGAGAAAAGTAACTCAGTTTGACATGTTAAACTTTTGTATAGGTCATTCCATTGGTCATTATATGACACGAAAAGTTTGTACTTGGAAAAAATATTTTGTACATATCCTTATGGGAAAAAACTTAGAAAAAATCCGACATGGGAAATATAATGTTAAAAAACTTAGAAAATTTTTGTGCCCACTGTTTGCTACACTCCAACCCAGTGTTCGGCATCCCGTCTTTCCCGTCCCCGTCCGGACAGGGCCGGGTAGTTTATTGCGAAGTAAAGACGGGGACGGGACGGGGACGGATTTGGAAATTTTTTGGAAAGACGGGGACGGGAAGGGGACGGGTTTAGAGAGTTTTTGGAAAGACGGGGACGAGACGGGGACGGGTTTGCAGATTTTTTGGAAAGACGGGGACGGGACGGGGACGGTTTGGAAATTTTTTGGAAAAATGGGGACCAGAGGAAACGGGTATAAAAATTTTTTCCAAAGACAGGGATGGGGACGGGTATAAAATTTTTTTTAAAGACGCGGACCGGGACGGGTCTGAAATTTTATAACAAAGACGGGGACGGGTCCGGGACTATTTAACAAAGACGGGGACGGAGACGAGCATAAAATTTTTTAAGGAAGACGTGGAAGAGAACGGTAGTAGATTTTTTTCGAAAGACATGGACGGGGACAGGTGTTAACACCCGTGTTTCGAAAAGAAATTCTATGCCCGTCCTCGTCTTTCGAAATAAAAATATTTCTTTCTGCACAGTGAATATGTCCATGCGCATTTGTATGTGCGCAGTAGCCTTTATCATTCGCAGTGGGCGCTTAAATGTGCGTAATGGACTTTTGCATGCGCAGTGTGCATTTATATGTGCGCAATGGATATTTCCATGCGCAGTGGGTATTTGTGTTCGCAGCGATCTTTTGCATCCGCAGTGGTCATTTATATGTGCGCAATGTACATTTCCATGCGCAGTGGGCATTTATGTGTGCGCAGAGCACTTTCGCATGGGCAGTAGTCAAATCTACGTTTTCAGCGAGACGCGGTGCCATCTGAACGAAACCTCAATACTTCTTCAAAGTAAAGAAGTTCCTCGAGTTAAAAAGCCGGGATTGATGTCTTTGAGTTTTTAGATATTTTAAACCCACCTGACAGGGTTCCAGTGGATATGGATAAGGAACTCGAAGCTTATCTCAATTTAGAGGAGGATTATACAACAGTGGAAATCCTGGAGTGGTGGAAACAGCACGCCAAACTTTTTCCAATTTTAGCTTTTTTGGCTGAAAGAAACATTGGCGTTCCACCTACGTCAGGCGATGTTGAGAGGATGTTTTCCGTGGCGGGATCAATTCAAAGATTGAAACGGACAGGTATCTTGACTACATCATTGAGAAAAGTTCTTTTATATCGCGACTACCGATTTCAACTGAAGATTATATTAAGGAACCGACAAACCACTTGCTAAGGATTTGTACGGTGGTAAACCAAAATTGGGTTCGCTTGCATTGAACCCTGCTACACCCACGGACATATCAACGTCTGCCACGTTTGAATCACAAATTGAATTGGAATCCTCAGAACCGGAGTTGGATATTGAGTTGTTGGACATTTCCACGTTGTCACTCTTCATCGAGTGAAAACGGCAAATAAAACTTACAATTTTTTTGATTTTGTCAAACTAGATAATAAAATTATATACTAAAGCTTACACAACCATGAAAACTCCATCACGAACCTATTTCAGTCAATGTTTGTTACTTCCACCATCGTACTCAGCCATCTGTGATCTTCAAAACGCACTGTTTCCAGACCTTCGACAGTGAAAACTGACTGAAGAAAGGTTTTTCAAAATGAAATCAAACAATTATTGTCATATATTTGTCGTGACCAATTATTTGGAGATAGAGTAAACTCACATTCATCCAATAATGCCAACTGCTCACGGAAATGTCCATTGCGCACATATAATGCTATCTGCGCACACATAAATACCAACTTCGCATCGAAATGTTCATGTTGCACACATAAATGCCCGCTGCACAAGGAAATGTCCATTCCGTACATATAAATGCCCACTGCGCTCAGATGAGTGCCAATTGCGCACGGAAATGTACATTGCACATATAAATTCCCTTTGAGCACAGATAAATGCCAACTGCGCACGGCAATGTACATTACGCAAATAAATACCCACTGCGTTCGGACATGTTCATTGCGCACACATTAATGCCAACTGCGCACGGAAATGTCCATTGCGCACATAAAATGCCCACTGCGCACACATAAATGCCAACTACGCATGGAAATGTCCATTGCGCACATATAAATGCCCACTGCGCACGGAAATGGCCATTTCGCACTTTTTACTGTGCATGTGAAAGTCCTCTGAGCACACATAAATGCCAACTGCGTATGGCGATGTCCATTGGGCACATATAAATGTCCATTGCATATTAAAAAGCCCTCTGCCCACACATAAATGCCAATTCCGCACATGTAAATGCACACTGCGCATCGAAAAGTCCACTGCGCATATACAAATGCCCACTGCGCATGCAAAAGTCCATTATGCACATTTAAACGCTCACTGCGCATGATAAAGGCTACTGCGCACATTGAAATGCGCTCTGCGCATGCAAAAGTTAATTGCGCACATAGAAATATAATTTCGAAAGACGGAAACGGGTACGGGAATAGAAATTTTTTCAAAACACGGGGACGGGAAAAGANAAACGGGTACGGGAATAGAAATTTTTTCAAAACACGGGGACGGGAAAAGAATCTTTTGGAAAGACGGGGAACTGAGACTGGTATTAGATTATTTTCCAAAGACGGGGACGGGGACGGGTGTAGAAGTTTTTTCCAAAGATGGGGACAGGAATAGAATTTTTTTAAAGACGGGGACGGGTATTGGATTCTTTTCCAAAGTCGGGGACGGGACGGGGAAGGGTTTGGAAATTTTTTTCAAAGACGGGGACGGGGACGGGGACGGGGACGGGGACGGGGACGGGGACGGGTGTAGGAATTTTTTCCAAAGACTGGGACGGGGACGGGGATGAGTATAGGTTTTTTTCAAAAGATGGGGACGGGGATGAGACGGGTATAGAATTTTTTTCGAAAGACTGGGAAGGGACGGGGATGGGAATGCAATTTTTTTCCAAAGACGGGGACGGGACGGGGACGGGTGAGGGTGTTGCCGAACACTGCTCCAACCGTTCAACTTGCCATGCGACATCCAAGATGAGTCGAATTTATTTATTATTTCCCCCGCATGTTTTCAACTAGCCCCAACTTCCAAATAAATCCATTTTCACGAATTTAAAACCAGATATTTCTGAAAAAATTTTCTCAAATTAGAACTCGGTCCTATTTGAAGAAAGGGAAAGAAAATTTGCTGCAAAGAGTTTTTAAGAAAAGTTTCTGATGTGGATACATGGTAAAATTCGACTTTTCACGAAACTTTCCATCTTTGTAGATAGTTTCTTTCTCTGTGTATATCGGGCATTACTTATTGAGGAGCGGAAAATGCCGCTGAATGAATAAATATATAAAGTACAGCTTGTTTACAAAAAACGGATACTAATTTTCTCTGCCATTCACCAAAAACGGCATAGGGCAGCAGACACACACAGGTTGTGTAAGTTGGCATACACTATTAATTTTATGATAAAATTGTTGCAAGAATTTGTCTATAGAAGTAAATTTTATAATTTCATAATAATTTCCAAATAATGTTAGCGTTTCATAACTCAGGGCAGTAAAGCTGCCAATAAAGTAATTAATTATGACGGAACATCTAACAAACTACATTCAATAATAAAAAATACGACAGTAATAATAATTATAATAATACTTATCTAATGTTGACTGATCAATTTTTCTTTGTTTGACTTTGGCACTTGTATGCCGTTAACATCTATGCATGCCTGGGTTGGATTAAACCAAAGGGGCCGCAAAAAGAAAAACGGAAAAATTTCAGAACCGTGTTATGCGTCTCTCTTGAGCTACAAAATGACCTCTAAAAATGTTGCCTGGAATGATTTGGTGACCAACTTTACCTAATGACATTTTTCTCTGTGGTGACCTCTGGAGGTTAAAGGTCAGGTCATTTCTGAAAACATGTCAAATGACCTCTACAAATGTTGTTTGGCATCAGTAGTTGAACAACTTTTCTTAGTAAAATTTTTGTCTCCGGTGACCTTAAGTGGTCACTACGGGTCATGTACTTTGAAAAATTTCTTATCAATATAGCAACCTATCTTGAGTGACCAAATGACCTCTACAAATGTTACTTAGAATGTTTCATTGACCAAATTTCCTAATGACATTTATCTCTGTGGCGACCTCTTGAGGTGAAAAGTGGTTGGATTCGACCTAAAACTGGGGTTTGACCTTGATGTTATCTCAATGCGTCATCAGAGAAAAAAATGGTTAAGGCAAAAGTTAAACGGTTTAACAGCCTGAACAACTTTTATGTATGTTATTTTGCCACTTACGAGAGAATAGGGTTTGACCTTGACCTGTGACCTCAACATGTCATCAAAGAAAAATCATTTAAGGTAAAAGTTACTCAGATTAACATCCTGAACAACTTTTGTATATGTCATTTTATCGGTCACACACTAACAAAATTGTTTTGTAGTTAGAAAAATTTCGAGATAGGGAATCTAATGTTAAAAAACTGAAATTTTCACGCCCCCTTAGGTCGATTCCAACCACTTTTGACCTCACGAGGTCATCACAGAGACAAATGTCATTAGGAAAAGTTGGTCAATGAAACATTCTCAGTAACAGTTGTAGAGGTCATTTGGTCGCTCAAGATAGGTTGCTATATTGATACAAGAAATTTTTCAAAGTACATGACCCAAGACGTAATGACCACTTAAGGTCACCGGAGAGAAAAATTGTATTAAAATAAGTTGTTCACCTGCTGATGCCAAACAAGATTTGTTGATGTCATTTTACACGTTTTCAGAAATGACCTGACCTTTGACCTCAAAAGGTCACCACAAAGAAAAATGTCATTAGAAAAAGTTGGTCACCGAATCATTCCAAGCAACATTTGTAGAGATCATTTGGTCGCTCAAGAGAGACGCATAACACGGTTCTGAAATTTTTCCATTTTTCTTTTTGCGGCCCCTTTGGTTAAATCCTACCCAAATGGATTGTTGTAGCTGACCTTTGACACAGTTGTTGCATGGATTGAAGCACCGTTTGGTTGGATATTAATTACTTTGAATAATTAGTTATAATTAATTTGTTTGTGTTTGGGTCTGGGTGAGACTATTTTTGAATAATTCCTCATCTAACTTCACTCCCTCCACTTTTTATTTTTACCGCTGTTCATCAACTGTCTCAACTTAACTTAAGAGAAAACAACTTTCATTAGTATCCGTTTTGTGTAAACATGCTGTACCTGTAGGGTACCTGAAAGGTATGATGGTGATGAGGATGGTGGTGGCTGGGATGATGTTGGCCCTGGTTCCTCCATTAGTCCGGTGGGGCAAACACAATGAACACTAGTCCCTTCTTGGGACAACTCGAAAAAGGTCCAATCAATGAAGTCCCTCCTGGGACTTCAATAAACACAACAACCAACAAACCAAAATAAACAATAGAACTTTAATTAGTGATTGGTTAAACCAATCACTATACTCGAAACCCAAAAAACAAACAAAGAAGTCTTGGGTTTTCCGGACTCAACGCACTACCATTTGTGCTACAGAGCCGATTTGTTGGATCCTGTCCTCAATCTCAATACAATTCCGACACTCACCTGTGCTTTTTAGCACAGGCCATCTCTTCCTTCCAGTAGTGGAGATTGATTCTTATCCTCAAATCCCCACAAGCTGAGTATGACTGCCTTGCATATCATTCGAATGTGAATAATATCTTTGACTAAAACAATCATATTATTTATTAGTTAAGGATGCCCAACTTCCTCTTTCGACCAGTTTTGTATGCCGCCGCTTGCTCGTTATCATCCTTTTTATGAAACTTAAACACTTAAGCTAAAATTTATCAAAAGCACACGAGTTTAATTGCGATTCTACTCGATTGATTTCTCTTAACTTTAGTTTAAATTAATAGCTTTTAAATTGGCAACCTCTATACGTTTTTCCAGTTTTCTTTGGTAGTTGATTTGCTACCCCTAGTGTAATTTCCAGCTGTCTATTTTCCAATTGAAGAAAGAATAATAACCCAACTGTTAGAATATTAGTTGTATTAATGCAATTAACAAATTGATTCTATTAAATAACCTTTTATACGAGCTAACTCGTTGGCTAAATGAACCAGCCGATTAGAGCTACGATATTCATAAAGGGCCTAGCTGAGCTTAGCAGCAAATTTGGCTAACTTGGGTAACCGGAACTGTTTTACTTTGCGGGTGGTACTCCTGTTTCCTAAGTCTAACTTAACTTTTTCGAATCAAATCAAACCTTTTCTGACCTCCTCATTTTAATCCAAGTGGTAACACGATCATCCAAACAATAAAATGGTCAATAAATGTTCAGCAAATTAAAAAATAGTAGAACCACAAGAAATTGTATTGTGTTGTTAAAGCTGTGTGGAATGGTCATCCACGACGGCAGATAAAAGAAAATATAGAGAATTACGTAATGCTTCTAGAAAATTAACATTTTATCTTGACCCGTAAAGGAAAATTTTTGGTACAATTATGTAATTGTATGAATAGTGAAATTTCAAAAGTTGAAAACTTAGAATTATTATTATTTTCTACTATGCATCTTCCATTTTCCTTCATGCCGGTTATACCGTTGCTACGGATTTTTTCCATTGTGAAAATCTAAAAAACTTGAAAAGTAGACTTCAGAAAAACAATCATATTGTGTTCTAGTGGAAATGCTGCATTCAGACAAAAATTTCAGTTTCATTTATTGCTAATGTATTCATGCGTAATTAATTAGTCAGACGCAAATTGAACATAAGGTATAATTTTGGAATTATTCCTAATCATAATTGCTGTTCTGATAACTAAGTCTGGTCCATATGTCGTTTTTTTAAATATAAAATTGTTTGGTCTTTTTTCGTGCATTTCAAGTTAACTATGTTGAATCATATCGTTTGTCCACAAATATTGGCTTAGCTGTAATGTTTCTGTTAAATTATAAACTTCTGTTTACCTCTTTATACATTCTGGTAACCCATTCTCAGCATATCACAGAAAAATGCCAGACACAACGTTTTGGAAAAGTGAGCAGTGACGATGGACTCTTTCTGACACCGTACATAAAAGCAGAAAATCTTGCACAAGCTCGTCTGATGTCACGCTTGACAAATTTCACCAACATAGAAAGCTATAGTGGGTATTTAACCGTGGATCCGAAGTACAAGGTGCGAGAAAAGTCGATGGAGCATGGAGAAAGGTTTCAGATCCCAACCAAACCCCTAAATGATGATCCCACTGAATATTTGCACCACGCGCTAATGGAAAAAAGAAATGTTAATATTACGGTAATCAGAACTTAATATACAAAAATTGATTAATGTTGTTAATTAAATTGATAATGGAATTTGAGCGAAGGAGAGTGGATTGCGGGACGAACACGACGCGTTCTTTTTTCTGTCGTCTTTTACTAGCAATACTCTCTCCATGCACCATCGACTTTTCTCGCACCCTGTATAACTCGAATCTTTTTTTTTGGTTTTTCCCTTCAGTTGTAAGCAAAAATTATAGTTATACGATTATGGAAGTTCCGATGACTAATTTTAAATTAATTTTGTAGAACCGTCCGGAAACGGCTCCCGTTATACTATGGCTTCAAGGTTTGTGAAAATAATGTAAAACCAAAAAGGGTTGAGTATTCACCCCCTCTTACTGAGTCAAATTTTTACCTCAGGAGGACCTGGGGCCACAAGTATGTTCGGACTCTTTGTCTCGCATGGACCCTTTGTAATAGACAAGAAACAAAACGTAAAACTCCGTAATACATCCTGGACGTTGACAAATTCTGTCATTTTCGTTGATAACCCAGTTGGAGCAGGTTATAATAACTTAATCTAATCCAACGGCTGTAGTTCATAAGATGCGGTGGCTTGTACCTATCTAATTGTGAAACTTAATCACGATATGCTCAAAAATATACACAAACCATATGGCCAAACATCATTTCACCGCTTGTTCAGTAATACCATTTCATTGTGTGGCATAGTTATCCATTTTTAAGTAGAATCCTAATCATAAAAATTCAGTCAAAGTAAAATATTAAAATGAAGGATGTAAACAATATAAATTAACATTTGTCATAAAATTCTTTGAGGCAATTTCATTTGGAATTTCAGACAATCGGAGAATATCATTAATTGATTTTTCACGGATGTTCATTGCTATATACTAACACTAACAAACAAGAATCTTGTTTGATTGGAAGTGAAAATTTTGCTTCTTTCATAGTTGTTTACTTCTTATAAGAGGTAAAAAAAAGTGCAACTAATGGAATTTTCATATCCATGTCAGGGATATCTGATACTTTATTGTTTTTTTTTGTCGTTTTGATATTTTTGTCGCATTCTAAATTTTTAAGTTTCCTCTTTTCAGGCAATTTTACATAAAGATGCTTCTAATTTCGCACCTGATGAGACTTAATAATTCGTCATGGGGATTTATTATTTCAAATTAGCCAAAAGGTGAGGAATTATTTCGGAAGAGAAATTATTTCGAGGTTGGGAATTAAATCGAGAAATACGGTATATTGTTATACGAAATATAGACACGAAAGAGAATCCATTTTCATGGTGTAAACAAAATCACTCGGCTTTCTCAAACATGACTATTAGTGCGGAAGTACGTGTAAGCTCCTGCCAGCAGTTTTTGGCGAACGATTCTGAAGAAGGGCATATACACGAAAATAGTACAGGGACAGGCAATAACAACTGACAGGGGATACCCCACACTCCTACAAAGCACCCTCTCAAACTTACACAAACGGGCAAACAATTTATTAATTTCCGTTGGAATTTAGACTTAACTTTAAAGATCTGGAAATTTTACTGGTCGTAGTGTTAGGATAGTGTATCTAATAGGCTGAAAGTTGTTTCCAACTTATTAATAATTAATTTTACTGTATTTACACTTCTTATTTGATGGTTCACAGTAAACGGATAACTATAGTAGCGGGCCATTGTTTGTTGGTAAGATGCGTCCGGATATCGGTAGTGGTACTTGATTACAATGAGTCGCAGATTTGGTGGTATTCGTATAACGGATAAACAATGAACGAATGTCGAGAAAAACGAAACACCAAATTGTTAATATTTCGAATAGTTTAAATTCAATTATCTTTTACAACACCGATTATTCCGATGTCACACTCATCACCCTTCCGCCAACCATTAATGGGCTTAAGTTATTCACACTCTTTTTTACACTAAGAATCAATCAACATGAAATGTTAATTGATATTAAATTATCTATGAAGTGGGATATTCCTTGCTCATTTATGGTTGAGGATAGGAGTAGGAGTGTGGGTATCCCCTGTCAGTTGTTATTGCCTGTCCTTGTAGTTCCCGACTTCTTCCTGACCATGGCGAATTGTTAACCTTCCTCATTCGTAATTTGAAACAATTAGATTTTGAGTAAGACTTCTCTAGGCTTTAGGAAGTATCTTGCACAACCAATGAATTTTAATTTTAGATTTAGACAATTAAAATTGAGGCACAGTCCATATTTTCTTACTTATTTCCGTATTGAAAAATACTTTCAATTTAAAAAATATTCTTAAATGTATTCGAATAGTTTGCGAATATCATTTTAAAAATATTACGAATACTAATATTCGTAAAAGTGTCCGAATAATTTCGAATATTCAAATTTTCGAATATTCGGGGCATCCCTACTTAAAATCATGGTTTTAGATCTAAACTATTTAAAAATATGAATTATGGTTTAGATTTCTTATTACATCGATTTCGACTTACATTTTTATTTCAAATGGCTATTGTCTACTTCGATTCTGATTGTGAGTTGGAATTTTTAGAAGCGTTGAATTTAGATTTTTATTTAAATCTGGAGTTCAATTTCGATGTGTAGTGGTGTAAGTTACAAGTTTGCTTCAAACTAAACACGCACCGCACGGCAGCAAATTTCCACTCTCAGATTTGTTGTGTGTTGTGGGAGTTGAAAAGAATTTGGTAGTGCAAAAAAAGCAAGCTGTAAGCAGTAACGTTTTGTTACTTGGGAGTCATTATTCTTCCTAGTGAGTTACGACTCAGAGTCACTTTGGAAAGGCACAGAGTCACGAGGCAGGTGACTCAGAGTCACAACTCAGTGACTCGTTTCTCTATTGAGTCAGAGTCACCCAAAACCAGTGACTCCGTGAAATCGATGAGTCAGAGTCATGACTCAGAGTCACTGAGTCAGAGTCATTCGGAAACCTAGAATTTACCAATATTCAGGGCATCCCTAGTTTGAATACATTTTAAAATCATGAAATCAATTCATTACCAAGTTTAGGTTTTTTGTTACCTTCGAAGCATTATTACCACAAACGAAGTAATATTTGCGTTCATATTTGAAACATAATTTTGTTTTTTCTTACTCTTTGCTAAATGTGAAGAAAGGAATAAAATGGCTCAAGCTTACATACTACTATGGTTAAGGAAAGTAGTAGTAATTATTAAATATATTCTAATAACCTATTACATAAAGATTAATGGATTGCAGAACTGTACTGCTTAATAATGATGATAGGAATAGATCAGGAACAGGAACAAGTCAGGAACAATATTGACAGGAACAAGAGTTAGCAGGAATTGATTCAAGTATTATCCAGTCGATAGGTGCACTAAAGTGATAACAACTTGAAAAACGATAAAACTGTCAATAAAAAATAATTACAATTAAATTTGTATTGAATGTAATTAGAAAATAAGAGAGCGAAAATTTGAGCAACCATCCTCCTTGAATTCTAATTGAACACTGATTTAATTTAAAGGAAAATGGGCGCTTATGAATTGCATAAATAATATTTATAAAAGAATAAATAAATTTCACTAGGTATTGTTTCGTTGGCAACGCGCACTGAACAATATTGTTGTAAGGAAGTATCGATCCGCACATTCAAAGCTCAAGTCGAGCTTGCCCCATCGATTCGCTGGAATTTGTTATGTTCGTCCAGTTACATCAATTTTAACGTTAGAATTCTCAAATATCCAAAATACAAGAATTATTTTATTGTACCTCCAAGAATTGTTCCTTAGTTGCTACTTTTACTAGGCTGTTTACTAGAACAAATTAGAAACTGGTTGTACAGACTGTGGTGTCAACGTGGGATGACAACTGATCAAATCATATCCTAGCAGTCATCATTATCTTGCTAAATGACAAAACCAACGAATTAAAATAGTGTTTTACGGATAGTCAAATCGTCCAAAATAAATACACCCTTTCAATCATCTTCACCCAAAAAAATGAAGCAATTTAAAAAAAGGTGTTTCCCATTATTTGTTTTATCATCAAGGCGGGTAAATCACTTCTACGCCATAAATTGGCAAATTGATAAGCGTTTTCAACCTCAATTTGGTAAATACACAAAATGGATATGCGTTTCGTTACCAATTCTTTAGGATACTGTTACAGTAGAGAAAAATTATTTTATTTTTAGCTAAAATTATTTTTTATGTGAAATATGTTTTATTCAGTTTTTTATAGTTTAGAATTATTTTTAATTTCTTTTGTCTATTATTTTATAATAATACTTTTTTGTGCACCAAGCAGTAAGGTTTAAGTATAAATACTGGTGTAAAATCACTAGAGAAATTATTCTAAACTATGACTTCACTCTACTAGTAAGTCTGACCCATTAATGGGGGTTTACGATCTAGGAAATTTATTGTTCGTTCATGAGTTTTGCTTTAAATAAAAATGTATTATTTTATTTAAAAACTTTTATTGCTGTTCCAATTTTTTGGATTTATTGAATACGGTTTTGTTTTCAAACATTGAGTTAACAAAAACAAAGTTAATTGTTGACAGTTCTGGTACTGACAGTTGAGAGACAAACGAAGCCCTGAATGTTCAGATTTTGAGTTTAGAGTTTTTGTTGGGAAAGCCACAATTTCAAAAAGTTAAAAGTTTGAGTTAGTTTAGTTTGTAAATTTTCAATTATTTTAAATAAATTAGTTAATTGATCAGTGTGTTAGTGTTAGTGACCTATTGTGTTGGGACTTTGTCCAACTAAATTTAACAAATTTGGTCGATTTGGACCAGTGAGTGGCATATCAATATGATCCTACATCATCCTTCCGAACCGTGATAGATAAGTAAGTAAGTGATAATCGTCATCAGTTAATCAAAAATATGTTGGGTGGAATTGAGTTTAGCGACCAAGTTCAAATATAATTTTTTTTCTTGGCTTTTGATGAAGACAAAACCACTACTGGGTTGTCTGGTGATCAAAATTTTTCATCCTTTGGAGAGACAAGACCTTTGTGCAGCAGAATTATTTTTATGAGCGATGCAAACTTTACAGCTGTGTTCGCATAAGGTTGAGCTGAACACTTTATTTTTGTTGTAAGATCGAAAATTTTCTACTTTGTACAGGTTTCCATGCACAAATGCTCTCCAAATAGAATTTTTTTAATCTTTATGTGCAAAAGCCGAACCACCAAATTTACTCGCATTGCCTGAAGCCTGAAAAAGCTATTTACAATTCTAGCTTTAGTATTTCTGTTGTTAGAGTTTCAAAACATCGAAAAATTGATGTTAGCTAAAGTTAAATATATTATGATGTAATGCATTTTCACAAAAGTTCAGTTTCATTTATTCTTAATGTACTCATGTGTAATTAATTATTACCAAATTAACATAAGTAGAATTCTGGAATTATTCCTAGTCATAATAGATGTTATGATAATCAAATTTGTTCCATATGTTGCTTTTCCAATATAAATTTGCTACGTGTTTCTTCGTATTGTGATATATATAAAATTTTCAAGTCGATTTCCTTTAAATCTTATTATAGTGCCTCATAAAAAATTTGAGCCTAGTTGTAATGTTGCTGCTACATCATATACTTTTGTTTACCGCCTTGTACATTCAGTTAATCCATTCTCAACATATCTCAGAAAAATCACATCCACAACGCTTTGGAGAAGTGAGTAATGATGATGGACTCTTTCTGACACCATACATAAAAGCAGAAAATCTTGCACAAGCTCGTATGATGTCACGCTTGACAAATTTTACCAACATAGAAAGTTACAGTGGGTATTTAACCGTGGATCCTAAGTATAACTCGAATCTTTTTTTTTGGTTCTTCCCTTCAGTTGTAAGCAAAAATTATGGTTATACGATTATGAAAATTCCGACGACTAATTTTAAGTTACCTTTGTAGAACCGTCCAAAAACGGCTCCCGTTTTACTATGGCTTCAAGGTATCTGAAAATAATGCAAAACCAATAATTCGTTATTTAGTGAAATTTTTTATTTCAGGAGGGCCTGGGGCCACAAGTATGTACGGACTCTTTGTCTCGCATGGACCTTTTGTACTAGACAAGAACCAAAATGTGAAACTCCGGAATACATCTTGGTCATTGACGCATTCTATCATATTCCTTGACAATCCAGTGGGAACAGGTTATAATAAATCAAACTAATGTAACAACTATTGCGACTCGTCGCTTGCTAATTGTGAATTATAATCTGAATTCGTACAAAAATATATACCGTATGGTCAGATTCGAGGATTCGACATAGTTTTTTTTTCTCTCTCTCAATCACCAAGATATGCGCACTTCTCATTACATCATTGTCACCCGAAATAGATGGGCGAACACCTGCATCCTGTAAAAATAAATTTACAAAAGAAACAACTTTTATGACAAGTTTAGACTTTTAGTAGTCATTTACTTAAACTCTATCGACTACCGACAATACAGTAGGTTTCATGTCATGTTGTTATGAATTTTCAATTGTAAAAAATCCAGTCTACCTTTTATTTTCCGTGTCTAATTTTTGCACCTGCTTTGGTTACAATGTACCGTACATTGACATTGCCGTAAGGAATTATAGTTCGTATCGAAGAATCGGTTGAAATCGTCCATTGAAGGGGGGGGGGGCGTAGCAAAGGCTGGATTTGACCAAATGGGGGGCAGTCAAAATCTCTAAGTGTTTTAAAAATGAATTCCCTCTTCAAAATTTTCTAAGTTTTTATAGGGTTTGTTTCCTCATAAACCACAAAATAACCTCTACGAAAGTTGTTGCAAAAGGTGAGTGGAATAATGTTTCCCTCCTGCATTTTTCTCTGTGGTCATACAGTTAGGATCACATAATTTATCAGTCATGCGGAAACTGGATGTTCACCTTCACCTATGACCTAAACGGATGATCTTAGAGAAAAATGTTTGACGGAAACATTACTCCCCTCATCAACTCCAACAACTTTTATGGAGGTCAATTTGTGGCTTATAAGGGAACATAAAACCTAAAAAAAACTTAGAAAATTTTGATAGGGAATTCATTTTTAAAATACTTAGAAATTTTCACTGCCCCCCATTTGGTCAAATCCAGCCTCTGCTACGCCCCACCTCCCCCTCTATGGACAATTTCAACCGGTCCTTCAATACGAACTATAATTCCTTACGGCAATGTCAATGTACGGTACATTGAAACCAAAGAAGGTGAAAAAATTCGATATGGCAAATAAAAGGAAGACTGGATTTTTTAGAATTGAAAATTCATGACAACATCATGACATGAAAACTACTGTATTGTCGGTAGTCGATAGAGTTTAAGTAAATGACTACTAAAAGTCCAAACTTGTCATAAAAGTTGTTTCCTTTGTAAAATTAGTTTTACAGGATGTAGGTTTTCGCCCATCTATTTCGGGTGACAATGATGTAATGAGAAGTGTGCATATCTTGCTGATTGAGAGAAAGAAAAAAAAACTATGTCGAATCTGACCATACGGTACAAGTCATACAACCAAACGTTATTTCAACGCTTGTTCAGCAACACCATTCCCTTGATATAGTTCTAAATTTCCTTAGTAGATTCTTCATTACAAAAATTCATTCAAAGTATTGTCCTTGGTAAGCTAATGTCTTGGATACGATCGGAAGATCAGATATATTTCGTTAATCTAAAGGTCCACTTGCGCCGCAAGGCACCGTCCGCGAACCCATTTCATATATGGACACTATTTCTAATTTCCACTTTGTTTTGCTATTTTTTAAAATGCTTTGATAGACTAAAAATAGAGTCAGATTATTGACTCAATGCGTCAATGACCCTATTTCCCGACAAGACTGAGTCATGTGATAGACTAGTTTTGCAAGCATAATTGCCAGTGAGGAATTGTCCTTGAAACCTGGGACATTTTCTAGACTTAAAATTTTGACACACCTTATTGCCAAAGAGGATGTGTGGAGTAGGGTTTCGAATGGCTATATTTTTCTTCAGAGTCAGAGTCAGGTGACTCAGAGTCATGACTCACTGACTACAATTTTCACAGTCAGAATCATGAATTTTAATGACTCAGTGACTCTTATAGAATCACTCCTGAAGTTTGAGTCAGAGTCATAGTCAGAGTCATGTGACTCTGAGTCATGACTCAGTGACTCAGATTCACAGAAATTTTATATTTTTGTTTTCACAAAAAAATGAGCATAATGTGTATTCAAAGCTCAAAATGGGTGATACGAAAACGCTAAGTTACCTGCTCTTTTCGGTTACTCTTAAATAAATTTTTGAAATTCTTCTTTATTTTTGAACCGATTTAAAATTAAATTATCTCAACTGCAATATTTACACTGATCCTTCGTGTCAACTCTATCAAAATAAGCGATGATTGAACACATCGGAATGTTTTGAAATTTTGTTATTTTATTGACTTTGTTTAATTAACTCATGTTTTACTGCGTAACTATCAAATCCTGCATTTCACTCACCGCGGTTATTATATTGTAACTCCATTCTCTAATGCATTGTTTCTTATGGAAAAATTTATTTCAAACTCGAATATCTCTGGAACGGAGATGTTTTTTTAAATTCTGCAACCACTAAGTTGAAGATAAACGCTCAAATTTTGGTTTGGAACATTCCATAGAGGTCAAGGGTGACCAGGTCACGAGTGCAATTACACTGAAATACCATATGTTTTAACATATTTTTTAGGATTTAAAACCTTGGTATCACGTCACCACCATAAATTATTAATCGGTTACAATGGATTATTAACCATAGTACGTACCACTATTAATTAATAAGTTTTTGGGATTTAAATCCCGTTTAAGTGTAGCCTGCATGTATTTCCTACAAAATTCGAAAATAACATAAAATAGGATATAAGATTAATATATTTAGATAAAATTTAATTTGAGGATAAAGTAAAAATTAAAATTGAGAAATTTAGTGTAAAGAAGCTCAATTGTCTGGTAAAGCAAACAAATAGGCTGAACAATTTGAAATAAGCTGTGAAAATCCTTCACGCACTCAGATGAATAAATATACGTTGAAAACTTGGTCGTAAGCTAACAAATGTTATACAAAGCATAATAAATCAACAAGTAGTTTGAAAACGTTTAAGCACGCCAAGGAAGACGTTGAACTTCCTATCATAACCCAGAAATAAAAACATTCACGTAAAGTGTGGCAGTCCTATCACAAAGCCTGATAATTCAATTTACAGACTAAAAGTATGTTGAAAGGGTGTAGAAATGTTTTCAAATAGCTTGATAAATCAACAAACTGTCTTGAAGTTTATACACAACTTGACATGTAAATATATAGATTGAAATTTTAAAATAGGCGAAAAATGTTGTTCCACATATTTTAATAAATTAATATATAGTAGTTCTCCCTGAACTGAATTAAAATTCAAATGGTTCATAACCTTTAATTAAGCAAACAATACATTATCTGTTGATATTTGCGTTTTTATTTCATCCGTTTTAATTTTTTTCGGTTAAAGTAATTTAGAAGGTAGGTAAAACAATTTTTGTAATTGACGAAGGTCAGTGGTTTGTTTTGGGAGAAATACCCAGACACCACTGAATCAAACGAAGTTGGTGAAATATGACAATTGAGAATGAGGACAATCAATGATAACAATGATAGACGAGAATGACTGACGAGTGCCTGAGTTACCCGTGACTCTGAAAGGAATAAGAAAATGTAGATTATTAATCGTGTCTTACTGAGAATGAGGTGGACTCTGGAAGAGGTTCACTACTTGCCGTGGCTGAATTCCGTCTGTCTTTCTTTTCGTGTCTCGTGCTTTTAGTTTTTTTTATCCCTCTTGTCGCTTGTCGCTTCGCGCTGGCGGTGATAATTTAAATTTGAATTTTATATTATTGTTAGCAATTTTGGTTATACTATATTTTACTAACTTAACCTACCTAATTATATTCATATATGTACAAACGTTAGAAGGGGAGTTATCAGAAAAGTAATTATGTAACCTTGACAAAATATAACATTGGAAAAACTTGTTTCCTCATTTATTTAGGATTTAGCTTCACGGATTCTCCAAAAGGATACTCCACAACTGAGGAAGAGATAGCAACCAACTTGTACGAATTCTTAACACAGTTCTTTCGTTTGTTTCCAATGTATTCTCGAAACGATTTCTACCTTACTGGAGAATCGTACGCGGGTAAGTTCATAGAATTTATTTTTGTCGGTTCTTCAAGATTGTTCTTCATCGGAAAACTCACCGATGTAGGATCATAGCGTCGGCTATCGGCTCAAAAGTTTATTCTGTGTTTTAGTTAACAAATTTAAATAGCAATTATAAACACCGCAATTCATGAACTGAAATTTTAAAACAAAGGAGAGATTTAATTTGGAGGTAAGTTTATAGTAAACAAATAGCAAACATTCATGTAAATCAGTGATGCGATTCTTAAATATTTGGAATTGCTACTTCCGTTGACATTGTGTGTGAAATATTAGTTTGCGGTCACCCAATAACAGAAATATCAAATGTTCATCTAATCGAGTCATGCAATTTCATAACACTGAGCTAAACATATTAACCTTTCGGGCCCCAGCTATTTTCGATTATTTTCAAAAAAACCTGGTTTTGGTCGCCCCGACAGGGTGTAAATATTTTCACACCAAATTTTGTAAAATCCAGCAGGGAGAAATTTTTTGCACAGCAATTTCTGAAAATGCTTACGTCACACACAATTTGCAATATTGTCGAAGTTTGTTGACTGTGCGCTTTTATAAAGTGATCACATTCAAAAAGATTCGACTATGGTTGATGGCGGCTATGTATCAATCCATTTATATCATTAGAATAGATAACTTTTGAGGATTGTAATTCCGCTCACGGTAATTTGATATCGGCATAGCGGTAATAATTTAGAAGAAACTTGTGTATTTGATGCCAGCTGTATACCAATGCATTTATATCATTAGACTACCATATTTTTGGATTTAGCTATACTGCTCCCGGCAATTCGATATTGGCTTAGCGGTAATAATTTCAAAAAAATGTTTATGCTCGATGGTTGCTATGTACTAATGCACTCATATTATTAAAATTGCAAGTTTTGGAAGGTTCAAATTCAGTAATCCCGGTAATACGATATTAGCAAAACGCTAATTATTTCAAACGAATATGGCTGTGTTTGATGACAGCCAATCCATTCATGGCATTTTATTAATAATTTTTGTTTTCAATTCCGCTCCCGGTAATTCGATATCCATGTAGCGGGAATCATGCTTGTAATCACCATGGTGCTAAGGAAATATAACTTCTATTATTGTTTCTTTCAAATCTGATTAAGCTTAATCTGAAATAAATTTAATGTCATTAAGCTTGTGTGAACCAGAACAAGCTTTTCTTTGATACTTGTCTGTCACGAAATCTCGAAATTCCTATACTCAAATTTCTGTTTTCTCAGAGGTATTTTTATTTGCTTATCAATCACTTTGAATGAAGGAGTAATGAATGTGCCACAATGTAACAGTTTAGAATAGAAAATAAGTTAATCTAAGAACTGGCAACATAGCAGGGGGTGTGTAAAAATTTTCTCCCTGATGCTCCAAAACGAAGGCGGCACGTCTCAATAATTTTATCCCACGACCTTATGGCCATGTTCTTTATTTCAGCTATTATGGCCTTACTAAACGCCAGACCAGTTAGATATTATCAAAAAGACGTAGCTGAGCTCAATAGGAATCTAGTGATGTATCATAAGTCGGCACTCCAAAAAAACGACTACATCATTAAAGTATCCTACCAAATTTGTAGTTGAATCTAACAGGGCTGGGATTAATACGTATTTTTCCTAATTTTACTAAACATACGTATAATATGGTATAACACGGTATAATTCAAACGTATAATACGTATAATACGGTATTTTTTGTATTTTTCGTAAAATCACTACTTTTTCTCATTAAATGATTATTTTGTGAAAATCACATAATTAATTAGAATACGTATTGTTATTCTTATCTCCACGATGTCTTGGATGATCCACACGATGGAAATTCTTTGAACATTGAAGTGAAAGTTGCCACGCGCTTTTCACTTTAATCTTTAAATGCGATAATTTGAAAATTGTATATCATGATAATTTCAGATCTTGGAATTCGAATTATTTAATTGCCAGAGTTACAATCATCAAAGCATTAGTAAGTCTTAATCCATGTCAACTAGCTCAATTTCCCCACCTTTGTTATCTTCCCCATCACTGTCACTATCGTCAACTTCTGGTACCTCCATAATGTTCTCTGTGTTATTTTTCCATACCCATTGAATTTTTTTTTGATTCCGCCTTTTTAGCACTTAAACTCTCGGTGGCCCAAACTGGTGTAGAATCTGAGGACACTCTTTCTATGAATTAAAGTCTGAAGGGAATTTTGGTGCACTGTTATGTGGCCTCTGCTAGTTGTCCTAAATGAACCCCTCTACCACATAGTATAGTGAAGAGGCCAAACAACCTCGAATTAGGGGCGCAAAGTAAGAATTGTACGAAAAATACAAAAAATACGAAAAATACGAAAAATACTCATGTATTTTTCCCTCATGTATTATTCAACGTATAATACGAATTAAACAAGACGTTTTATACGGATGAACCAACCCTGGAATCTAATGAAACGCAATGAGAACAGAAAGACACATTTAGCAGATTTGCAATTTCTTATAACTTTCCCAATTTGAAATTTTAATTGGATTAATATGGCGCTTAATGAGGCAGAAAGGAATTATTTGAGGAACATTTGTTTCTGCAAATAGATTCAACCTTCTCAAACGTCAATGCACATATCGTTTGAGTGGAGTCACATTATAAACTCGTATGCGTTATTGAAGAATGCTCTGTACCGGATTACCACTACCTAATTGGTTTATTCGCATGAAACAGCTACGCCTTATCTTGCCAACCATTAGTCGAACTACAAAATTTTCCGTAGATTTGCATACTCTCCTTTAAAATACACGGACCATTTGTAAACACTGGAGGACGATATGCCTATGTTCAACGTGTTTGGGAAGGTTGTTAGGTGTAATGAGTTAAAACGTCGTATTTTGGAGCCGTCAGGCTTATTCCATCCTAATAGTGAGTTTGAAATTGGTTAGCTTTGTTGCCTACCTCCGCATAATACTATTATTTTAGAATAATAAGTTATTGTAGACCATATTTGTTGTGTGTAAGCAATCGGATAATTATATATGCAATATTATATTGTATTATATACATACAATATCTAGTGTTGAGTTAGCTGTGTTTATTTGTCCCAGGAGAGACTGTTTTGTTTATTTTGTGCTAATGCCTAGAAATGACACTAGAACTTAGTATGATTATTGTTTGCCCCACCAAGGTATCAGCAAAAAAAGGAGTGATCCAACACCAGGTACCATGTATTTTACCCATGCCACTAACTCAACTGATCGGCCTAGTTCAGTAAAAAAAGTTTTAATTAGTGCAGTGTCCACCATATCCCAGGTCACAACATGTTAACTGCGAATAATATCTACAGGAAAGTATTTACCTGCAATTGCATACAAAATACACAAAGAAAATCAACGTCCCAAAGCTACGTCTAAAAAAATCAAGCTCAAAGGACTTGCAATGGGGAATGCATATATTGATCCAATTCATATGTTCAATTGGGGCGACATTCTTTACAAGTTTGGTTTGATTGACCTTGTCGAACAGCGGCACTTTTATACACAAGAAGAAAAAGCACGGATATTAATCAGGCTTGGAAGATTCAAGGAGGCGAATGAGGTAATACAATTTTCCTTCAAAGCACGATGAACATTTTAGTTGACTCAGCCATGAAAATCGTGTTTTACAACATTTGCTTCTCTTTATCCTCACCCTTAAATCCTTAAGTACAAATTTGCTTATAAACTTTTGGCTAACTTTTGTATTTTTATGGACTATCTATTTCTGTTAGCCATCGTCGACATGGTGAATTTTTTGTTACAATACCTAAATCAAATTTATGAGAGTTATGAGCACACCGATGTTCATGATAAATAACATGCAACTTGTCGTTGACTATGTCGCTGTTTCTAAGTGTAATTTATACGAAAATAAATAGTTTTTATTAGTTTTAAATAGTGGTGATACCTTATGTAGAAATTGTTTTTTACGTTATTCTGCCCACACATACCACTTTTCCTTTTGTCTTTTGGAAATAAGATATCACGGACATATGGAAGTACCTTCCAAACTTTATAGATTGTTCTCTTTGTAATATTAGTATTGTATGACAATGTACGAATGGATAAATCAAACAAAAGTTTGGGGGTTTAGATAACAAAGTCATAAAATTCATCACGATGATTTAAACTTGCGGCAAGTTTGATTTATTTGACTGGCATTTGACTGTAAAGCCGAATACAAAATAACGCCAAATAGCGATACTAATATCCTGCTTCATTATTATAACGTTTCGTGAGATGGAATGATATTGAACTGTTAATGCCTTCAAAATCTTTTAAGTAACTATCTCATTAATTTAACATATTTAATTTGTTTATTTTTATAATAGTTGATACACAAACATCATTAAATTTTTCCAACATAAACATCTGATTTTGTGAGTAATTCTACCCCACTCTAACTCCGGAAAACTATATAAAATAATTTGAACTGTAGTAGAGGGTCACTGTCAAACAAATTTATCCAGCAATTTTTGCTGATAAGACCAAACCCGCAAACTCTACAATTAAACATAAGTTTCTATAAAATTTATTTCAATTATCCAAAATGAGCCAAAATATTCTCCCAATAGAGAAATTTCATTTTCTATCATCTTGCAACGACAATTATTGTTGTTGGCCGGGTAAGAAAAGTACTTGTTTATTTCTATTTTTCAAAACTTCTGTTGCCATGCAGAAAACAGTAAATTATTTCTGCAACATTCCGAACCAAAATTTTACTGTTTATATAATCATATCATGATTTGTATTATGGTACAGAACTTCTGTAACAGAAGTTAAGAATCACTGCATTTGAAAATTTTTAATGTAATTTTTAAGTCGTTCGGTTCAATTACACCAGTAATGAATGAAGATTATATTCTTTGTTCCCTTTTATTTCATCAAAAATTGCAGAGCCGCCAGGGAATATTGTCTTCCAATTTGTTGTCCCGGCGAACTGACTAGGCCAGCTTCCCTTTAAACTAACTAACTTTAAACTTTTGCTTACTTTTTCCGCTGGAAAACACCGAATTTATCATTGACAATATGCTAATTACATCTGACTGACCTAAAAGTTTGTAAATATGCTCAGTATGCAATTTTGAGCAATGCTTAAATGCATTGTTACAAAATTAGACCTGTATTGTAACCGCCGAAGTAACTCGAACAGAAAATGAATTCGTGAGAACTTTCACTTAAGGCAGTTATGCTTTCACCAGGTAATATCCTCTTTGACTGTATCTGATAATCGTACTTTTGCTTTATAGTTAAATTAAATTGGTTTAAGTGCTAAAAACTTTACGAGGCTCAAGAGGTTTAGTGTGTGGCATTCCATATGGAGTTGGTGGTGTAGGTGATACTGGTGTGCCGATAAATTCGGACACCTTTAGTACTGTCAGCTCGGATTTACGGAACATGTTGTGACATAGTTCTAGAATTTTATGTTGTTTCTTTAGAGTTAATGAAAGGCACATAGTGTTAGAGTTGATAATGAAGCCAAATTACATAGCTCTGGTGCTTGGAGTCAATGACGACTTTTCGTAATTTATTATGAATTCAAGGTAGGTAAGTAACTCTACGGTGCTTAAAATTGCTTTTAAGCACTCTTCTCTTGTTTTCCTAAAACAAATCAAGTCATCTAAGTAGATGATAAGACGTATACCAACACTTCGCAGCTTGGTTACTACTGCCTTCATCACCTTTGTAAATATTCTTGGAACGGTAGAAATACCCAAAGGAAGGCATGTGAATTGGAATAATTCTCCGTCCACTGGAATCGCAAGCACTTTCTGTCTTTTTGACTGATCGGAATTAAATGGAAGGCATCTTTAAGGCCAATTGTTGCCATATAATCAACTTTTCAAGACGTTATGAAGCCGTTTTTAGGGTTAAGATTGAATATAAATCGTTTTGAGCCATTTGGCATCGGGACAAAAAAAAAATTTAGAAATGATCTGCGATCCAATCTTAGTGCATGGTATGATTGCTCCAATGTTTTTTAAATTTTGGATAGCTTTTATCATTTCCGAATTGGAAAGCTTGTTTCGGTAGGCTGTGCTGATGCAAGTTTTTCGAATGGGATTTTGTATACCTTCAGAAACGAATGACTCTCGTGTTCCCAATAATGGTTTTCCATTATGGTAAATATTGTTTTAGCTTACCGACGATTACACTTACCGAGGGAGTAGTGTTACTTATTGTTTTCGGGTTTGTCCGCCCCAGCGACTTCGGTGGGTATTTCGCAATGGCGCGACTGGAACGGGCGATGTAAGTTTAAATGATCTTTGCCTGACGAAGCAATTGGGGCATTAGATCGATGTTTAAATTTAGAACTTGCTCGAGGTCGAGATTTTGTAACAAATCCATCCGTTTGACGTGTTTTAGAAATTGCAATTCCTGTTTTTGCTAAGGCTTGCGCAGTTTATACCTTTGTGCTCATGTCTGATCCGAACCAGTTGGGATAAAGAGGGGCATCGAATAGGAGCTCTTTCATCGATTGGTCATGAATGTTACCCAAGGTTTGTTCCCTGCGGTACATTGACAATGACTAGTATTACAGGATCATTGTTTAGAACAGTTGGTTCCTCACTTCGTAAATCTTCGTGAAAGTCAAATCATGCACCATTTTGCCAACCAATACCATCCATCAACTAAAAGTTTTATGCATGATGGAGGCAAACGCAATACACAATTTTAGGTTTTTTTTTTAACAAACTAAGTCTACAATGACTTCGCAATGATACTTTGGAAAACAAAATTCGATGGAGAACTTTTGAGCAACACTCTCGACCAGGTTAATCCTATCCGAGATAGTTTCAAAAGATTTAACAAATCAAAACAGCAGTGAAAACTGAATTGAAGCAAGTTGCTCGGGAAAGAGTTACTTTTAATTGTACATGAAATTTTCTTAGACATTTTTGGAACGAGAGGTTGTGTAAATGATAGGCAACTATCACACTTGGAATTTTCTCAATTCCGTTTGCAAGAAAGAGGTTAAATTGTGCTGCACCAAAAAATTTGCACCAACTTTCTCCAGCCTAAATTTACTTCTACTGCTCTACCTAAGCCAATTGTAAGAATTAAATTTTGAATTTTTCGGCACATTTACTATGCGTCTTACACATAATTACTATCATTGTTCTGAGACAACCCCCCATTAATTTAAGAATTATTTGCAAACAGAACCCTACTCTTTAGTTCTTGTACCGAACTGTATAGTAAAATAGTTCAACATAGCTATGCATCAGGGTTCTAAAAAAGCCACCAAATTTGATATTAGCCAGGCCATCGGTTAATAATGGCTAATAATGGCTAATAATGAGGAAAGCATTTGTTGTATCAACTGAACACCACGATTTAGTTATTATCCTTATCTTCACTTCCTTTTTCTAAACTCCGTATAACTCTATAACAGAACAATAACTTATGAACCTTGTTTCTGAAAGTCAAATGAAAATGAAAAAGGAAAATAGTATTCGGTTCAGTATGCACTGCTGCTGGAGTATTGGTGTTTGTAGGATGATAAAATCTATAAAAAGGATGTTGTTTGCGCAACGTATGAGTCTCAGTTGCGCCCTCCTCTTCAAAATATGTTATGTCAAAATAAAAAATATTTTTAGCCATTATTGTCCATTATTGGCACCTTCCCATTATTAGCCAGGCCGGTTATAACCGGTCTTAGTCACATTATTAAACAGCCGGTTTTAACCACTTAGTAACTTTGCTATGCATATATGCTTTTTTGCTCCATTTTTTTCGGCAAATGCAAATAACGAAACTTTTTAGAAAGCTTATTATGTAAACCCAGTAGTAATAAAAAATTAAGCGTTTATAGGTGACATTCATTTATTGTGGCAAGCAGCGAAATAAAATTTTCAATTTTATGTTAAGAATATTATTCTCAATATGAGATAAAAATATTGTTTCACACATTATGAATTATTGATGTCATGTTTCATAAAAACAAAAAAATGGTATTTTTTCTCACTCTAGGTTACAAATCTTCTGTTCTTCGATGACTACGAAACAGGATACTTCAGCAACGTTACCGGATACACTAACTACTACAACGTGCTTTCTGACAAAGAAACACCTGACGAAATTGCATTTGTAAGCTTTCTCAACAAATCCGACGTCCGTGCTTCTATTCACGCCAGGAAAAAAGGAACTTTTGTATTCGTCAACTTTAAGGTGAATCGTTATTTACAGAACGACCAGGAACAGTCTATGGCACACGTACTGGTTTATCTTCTGAACTGCCCGCAACAATATCAGATACTACTCTACAACGGGAATTTAGATCTTTCTATTCCTCCTATAAGCACTGAGGAAATGATCAAACATTTGAAATGGGAATGGACAAACTCTTTTCTCCAAGCAAGGAAATTGATTTGGAGAGTCAAAGGGGAGTTGGCAGGATACTACAAATCGTTCAAAAACTTAGGCTACCTGGTTGTCCGAAATGCCGGACATGTTGTGCCTTACTACCAAGGGGTAAATGCATTAGAAATGATTAATCGATTTACATCTGGGAAACATATAGTCGAAAATTAATGTTATTCCGTTAAAACGACATTTGTATATAAGTTTATATTCTATATCGGGAACACATAAATAAGATTTAAGAATAAAAAACCAATAACTAGACAATCTGTTACAGTTAAAATAAACTGACCTTGCTCTAAATGCATTAACACTTGAAAACAATACAAACTGTTTTCTATTTTAATTAATTTCAAAAGCGCCATTTATAATGCGATGCATTGAAAAGTGATTGAGCGTAAAATAGTATTCGTTTTGCTTAAAAAAGCAAATGTATATAGGATTCTTGAAACTTGGTCTTCGTCAGTTATTCTTATGATTCTAATGCGGTCAGGTAAAAATTCAACCTATTAAACTCATTTCTAGTCAAAAATACTCAACCTAGAACAATGGCAAATACATTTTCTGAACGGAAATTTAGTGATGAATCCAACGCAACCAACCAGAAGGTCGCAGCTCTTCAAATAAAAAAGTTGTGACGTAAAACGTGGAGTGTCTCATTTGTTCAATATATTTTATCTAAACTCATTTGTAGCCAAAACTACTCAACCTAAAACAATGGCAAATACATTCTCTGAACTTAAATTTAGTGCTGAATCTAACGCAATTAACCAGAATGCCACAGCTCTGTAAATAAGAAAGTTGTGACTTAAAACATGGAGTGTTCCACATTTGCTACATATATTTCATCTTAACTCATTTGTATTTTAAACCACTACACCCAAACAAATAAGAATTACATTTTCTGAACGAAAATTTAGTGGTGAATTCAACGCAACAACCAGAAGGTCGCAGCCCTTCAAATAAAAAAGTTGTGACGTAAGACGTGGAGTGTTTCACATTTATTCAATATATTTTATCTAAAATCATTTGTAGCCAAAACTACTCAACTTAGAACAATGGCAAATACATTTTATAAACCGAAATTTAGTGCTCAATCTAACGCCACCAATCAGAATGCCACAGCTCTGTAAATAAGAAAGTTGTGACTTAAAACATGGACTGTTCCACATTTGTTACATATATTTCATCTTAACTCATTTGTATACTAAACCACTACACCCAGCAAATAGGAATTACATTTTCTGAACGGAAATTTAGTGCTAAATCCAACCCAATCAACCAGAAGGTCGCAGCTCTTCAAATAAAAAGTTGTGACGTAAAATGTGAATTGTCTCACATTTGTTCAATATATTTTATCTTAATTAATTTGTAGCCAAAACTACTCAACCTAGAACAATGGCAAATAAATTTTCTGAAGGGCAATTTGTTAGGTTTTGTCCAATATAGATCGCTAATAATAACTATTACACTTATCCATAAAACGATAACGCAGTTAAATGTATATAAACGAAATTATACAGTAAAATTGAAAAAAGTTTTCAATTTGAATTAAATAATTAAAAGTAAAAGTCAGTAATTTTGTTTTTTTAAATTTTCAATTCCCGCGGAGTCGACCAAAAAAAAAGGATAGTGATAGAGGCAGTGTTCCTTAATGAAAAAAAAATTCAATTTCGCCCCTTTCTCCCACTTTCTTGGGTCTATTTCGAAAGGGGCGAAACCAGTTTCACCCCGGCCATGTCAGCCAGTTGGTTCTATCTCTGGTTTAGAATTAGTATTATCTTACACAACCGGAGATTCAATAGGTGGAGCTTTTCTGTTTATACTCATAATTTTCTCGTTAACGATGACAACAATCAACGAAACAGCTTTTGAACCTCTGGCATTTCAAACGAGCATACAACAATAAAATTAACCAACTTTCCTTTTTTTTAATAAAGTGTGAGATTCTGAAGCGGGTAATGTGAGCTTGGGATCAATTTCAAAGCAATTCTTGAATATAATGTTAATTGGTTTTCGGGCGGAATTAGCACTGAAGAAAGGTTATATATACGTCTGCAATTCTTTTTAAACTTACGACGATCAAATGTCAACCTTAAATTACAGTTCGGACGGATTTTTCACTGGATCATTTCATAAAGATTTGGAAACGAAATGTATATCCAATTTCTGCATTTACTAAATTGAGATTGAAGAATATTCTCAATTTGCCAATCTGTCGTGTGGAAGTAATATGTAATTAAATTAATGTCTCAACGATAACAAAATTAATCGGTTACATCTTTTTTTAAAGTGTTCCAATTCCAATTGAATTCGACATTAAATAAATTAGTTACAGAAAAGATACGCTTAAATTTTCTATCCATGTTTATTTCCCTACAAGATGGTCATTGATAATGGCAAACCTATATGTTGACCATTTATAATCTTAATTTGAGGGCATTGCAAAATTTTTGTATGTGGCAGTGCTAGTCCGTGCAGTGTCGAATACCAAGTTGGTGTATACTACGCCCACGCTTCCGAGTCAATGAAGTATGGCAATTTCTCCTTTAAAACTTCAAATATTTTTTCAAAATGAACATATAAATAAATTGCTCAGTGCAAAACACAAAGGTGATTCCAGGAAAATACCTAATTTTGTCGCGCATTAAATTGACCTCAATAGTTTTTCTTCTCAAAAATCACAAGTGTCTTATCAAGATAGGCACAAATAAATTATTCACTATCCAAATCCATATAGTTAAACGCATTGATGATTCCAGGAAAATACTGAATTTAGTAAGTGACATGTGTATTTGATATTAAGGTTATTTAAAAAAAATTTCAAAAAAAAATCTGGAACCAATTAATCCGACGATTAAGCGGCTAAATTTAGTGTTTCCATGGAACCACATCTACGTGCACAAGCTGGGAATTACATAGGATTGGATTTAAAAAAATTGTTGAAAATTTTAAGAAATTATGTACTGAAACGATATTAATCCGCGATCGATTAATGTAGTAAAAACATTGTTACTTTCTTGCTATAAAAAACTTCTTGGGTTGAAATCTTAAAGAAACAAATTTAGTGTTACAGAGCAATCATTTGACGAAAAACTCCTAATGTTGTGGAGTTTCAGTTTAGGATCTTGCTCACAAGTGCATGTGCGTACATTATACTAAAAGTGACGGTACCCTGACATTCCCACTGAAGATTTACAATACCTACTGAGGATGTACATTACGCACTGCGCATGTGCAACTCTCACTGTCCATGTAAAACGTCTCCTGCAAATGTAAAATACTTACTGCATGTGTAAAATTCTCACTGCGCACGCACAACTCCCATTTAGTTCCAAATTATCAAAACTTCCATCCACATATCTAATTCCAACGGAAATGATTATACTAAAAGTTCAAGCCTTCACCTCGGGAAGGTGAAGGGGGTCTATTGAGGTTTTATCTCTTAGTCGAGTAGGATCGTTATTAGGCGCTAGCTTGGTAAAAAATTACAGCACTAAGCAATGCACAGCTTATGTACCAAAGAGTAGGGACAATAGTAGATTAAGTTAAGTAATTACAGAGTTAATACATAAGGAAAATTGGCAAATAAATAAGTTATCCATCTGACCACGGAGGATAGTGAAGTGAGTTTATTGCACGTGAAGTAGTATGGCTATTGTCGGAGCGGTCCACTGGAGGAGGAGAGAGTGACAAAACAAACCCCTCCCCGGAAAAGTAAGTGTTGTAAGTGACTATTTTATTCTTGAGAGACCGTAGACTCGGTGAGGCTTCATCCTCACCTAGGGTCAAAAGCCCCGCGTGGCACCCACCATCTATTGAGCGAGCATCGGATTTCTCGTCATTTACAGCCCTTTACTAGGATTACTCCGGTCTCACCGTTTACGCCGGTGTCACTGGGGAGCTCTGCGACTCTGCAAGACTCCGGTGACCCCGGGGATCCGGTGCCGGAGAACACATCGGAATTCCCATCCTTCCCTTCGTACAAGACATCACACTTGGTAGGTAAGACCATCGGTGTCTAGTCAGAGTGACTTAGCGCCACAAATGCACTATAGTTAGAGAAGAAGAAGAGTCTCTAGAGATGATAACCCAATACTCTAGGAGTCCAGCCTAAAGAGCCATTTCCATTCTCGTCCCATATGATAACCCGATACTGTAGGTACTTCTTGTGTATCTAAGTTCAAATCACTATCGTACCCTATCTCATTCATCCGAACCAATTATTACCTTTTTTATTTCCCCAAATTAATTCTTCCAATCAATGCAACGGTCCGCCGCGTCACAATATCTAGTAGGTGATGTATTATATTTAATCCCTATTGATCATTTCCATTCTACATTAATAAATTTCAGAATAGGAGAAAGATTCAGCTAACTGCAAATAAAATCAGACTTCTTCCAAACGTTAACAATCGAAGACATTACTACATTAGCAGATAAATTGTTTGAGGAAAGAAAATTTTATACTTTATAAAGCTAAGAAGTTACATCGCGAATATAAAATAAAGCATAAATATCCAAAACGCTTTTGAAACATTTATTTGCACTGCATTTTTAGTGGGTCTAGTTATTATTTTTGTGTTTTTTTACCTCATTATTGTATTGATAATACCAATTAGATTTGCGGAAGAAACGATTCTTACAAATATTTACAACAATATGAACTAATTAACATAGGAAACGGATGGACTCCGGAAATTAAAGTTAAACAACTTTCAAATTATTCAACTTCCAGTGCCAATCTTTGGTATCTTAACTGGAGAAAATAAAGTTCTGTGACGCATGTTGCTTCAGCAAATACAGAAAAACCCAGAGGCAGAAGCAACTATGAATAAATTAACTACTGCTTTGCAAAATGCTTTCCAGACAACAGCAAATAAAGATATTGCAAACCAAAAGTTACATAAAAGACGCCAAAAGATTGGCGAATCTATTGAAAATTATATTTATTCATTATTAAATCTTTGTAACGAATACGATCCTTTAATGGGAGAAAGCATTAAGATTCGTAAGATTATTAGAGGCCTTTTACCAAATTTTCTTGAAAAAATTAATCTCTTGGATATTAAAACTGTCCAAGAATTGGTAATTGTTGCTAGAAAAATAGTAGAATCACAATATCTGATTGACCACATGGATCTAGTTAACTATATTGAAGAAATTCCGAAAATCTCTGAATCTATTAACGAAATTAGTTGAAAATCAAACAGTATTGAGAAATAATGTGGTAGAAACACAAAAGCAAATGCTTCAAGATCAAAATAAACAAAAAATTGAAATTAAACAATTTCTTTAACGTAATTCTTTTCACGGCAAAGATACGACTAACACTACCAGAACTATTTCTCCATGGGGGCCTGGGAACAGAATTCATTGTGACAAGTGTGAAAAATTAAATCACACCTCCGAAACATGTTGGCAACAGCTATTTTGTAGATAACATAATACTCCAAACCAATCAAATAAACGATGTGGTCAGGGAAATGGGTATCCGCGGGGTCCTCATCCCAGATTTGGCACTCCGAGGAAATTCCAATATACCAACCCACACTACCGGATAATAACTGGTCCAAAGCGATTCCTTATAAACCCTCAATGATTCAGAAATCAAATGCACATTCCTGCATACATAAACCCTCAGTAAAACCTACCATTAACTCAGTAAGCACTGAATATTCATTAGCTCTAGAAAGTAATGGTGGATTGATTAGGTTTATTGGAGCTGTTAATAATCTTAAACCTACGATAGTTTTGGATTGTAGAAGTACAGCTTCACTTGTCAGCAGCAAGTATGCTTGTAACATTAATACACTAGACATGAGTATACGCTTATAAGGAATAGGTCCAACTACCGTAAAAGTGGAGAATTGGACGACACTAGATATCAATATAAATAATGTAACAAAAATTAAATTAAGAGCTTATACAGTACCTTCGTTCAGCTTTGACTGATTACTAGGTTTAGATTTTTGCAAATTCCAAAACATTACAGTAAAAAATTATGTAGCAAAACCATTTTTTTAAAATGCAACCAATACATTTAACTGATTTTTTATCTAATAAAAACCAAACGAAAAACTTTGTAAAAATTTTACATCCACTTGCAGAGACAATGGAATTAAATCTGTTTAATGCTGACAATGTGCAGCATAATGCTTATTTTGAAATACATTTATCCCTAAAAGATACATTACAACAAAACAAAAAAATAATCGAACTAACAAACGAAACAACAAATGAATTATTAAATTTACCAGACACATCATATACAAACCAACTCAAAGTAATAAAAAAATTTTATTTACAAATATACCTACTGACTGAGAAAAATGAGAAAAATGAGAAAGTTTCATTTCCAATTTTCAATATTCAAAATTACGCTGTAAAATTACCTAATAATGCAGTAATAGCTACACTGTTTAAACTAGATAATATTATAGTGGAAGAAAGTTGATTCAATATTTCCGACCACACAACGTTTGATTCGTCTCACGCTCAAGAAACTGATGAAACCCATATGCAAAGTAGTTAGCACAGATTGATTAGTCCGTGACACCTGTGGAGAAATAGTTGCTCCAGAACTTACTCCACAAGTATTTGCCAAACTTGGTGAGGTTGGATAGGTGAACTGCTACAAGTACAAAATTATTTTACTAGACGGAGCACATTGTATCAAGCGTAGACCGTATAGGAAAATAGAAGATTTAGAAAAATTTGAGCGAGAAAAAATAGAACTTTTGAAACTAGGAATTATAAGACCCTCTCATTCCCCTTGAGGTAAGGGAGTAGTTATAGTTCGTGAAGGTCATCAAGGAGAAGCGAAAGGTCATCGTTTATGTATAAGTTATTGTCCACTAAACCGAGTAACCCAAATGGATAGTTATCCCATTCCACATATTTAGTCAGTCCTAGATTGGAATGCTCTTCGAGAAAAAAAAATGAGCACTTTGGATGCAGAAAAAGGATTTTGGGCAGTGTTGCTAACTAAAGAAAGTAGTGCTCTTACTGCTTTTGTATCACAAAGTGGTTTATTTGAACTTACTAGATTATCTTTTGGAGTTTGTAATAGAAGTAGTGCTTTTTCTCGATGTATGGGAATTATTTTATGTAGATTACTTTGGCGTAACATTCTATGCGTCATAGATGACGTATTATTTGCAAACAATATATATACAATTAGTATTTCAAACATTCCACCAATATAGTTTTAAAATTTTGTCTAAAGAAAAGACATTTTTTAAGAAAAAAGTGAAATTATTATGCTATATTTTTTATAAAGAAGGTATCGAGGTAGATCCTGAGAAAACAAGAGCAATTTCCTAAATGAGAGCTCCTACTACTGTAAAGCAAGTACAATTTTTAGGCTGCGTCTGTATTTTCAGAAGGTTTATCAAACAATATTCGGATATGGCAAAAACATTTACTATCCTCACAAACAAAAATCTGAAATTTTTATGGTCTGATGATCAACAAAAAGCATTCTTTCATTTAAAACAAGCACTTTTAGAACCACCAGTACTAGCGCATTTTGATTCAACCAAACCTATCCACATTTACACAGACTCTTTCGGTTATGTTTTAAGGGTATCTTTACTTCAACCTAATTAATTAGGAAGAGAAAGGGATGTCGCTTATTCTTTTCGTACTTTAAATAATCATCAATTAGCTTATTCAACTACTGATAGAGAGTATCTGGCAATTTTATTGGCACTTGAAATTTTTCACCCAAACAGATGACAAATTTTTCACTATATTTTCATATCATCAACCACTTTTGGCTATAAAATTTGCAAAAAAACGAATCAACCGGTAGACTAGCAAGATGAGCACTTCTGCCTCAATCACAAAATTATAAAATTGTAGAAGAATATATTTTTGAAAAACTAAAAATATGGCACATGGGAAATGCGATTAGGTACACTCATACAAAACTTAATCGACGTCGGTCGAAAAACGAAAAAGTTGACAAACCCTTTCTTTCAATTTCAACACTAGCCCTTTGCCCCCTTTCCCCCATCATTCTGGAATTTTTTTAATTATATTTTCTGACTCCACACATCCCCTTTGGCAATGGGATGTGTTAAAATTTCAAGTNTCTGGAATTTTTTTAATTATATTTTCTGACTCCACACATCCCCTTTGGCAATGGGATGTGTTAAAATTTCAAGTATCTGGAAAATGTCGAACCAGAATTTATTTTCAGTCCCAGATTTCAAGGACAATTCCTCACTGGCAATTTTCGTTGCAAACTTTGCAGTCTATCACATGACTCAATTTTGCCGGAGGATAGAGTCCATATGGACTCATTGAGTCCATAATTGGACTCTATTTTTGGTCTATCAAAGCATTAAAAAAATAGCAAAAACAAAGTGAGAATTAGAAATAGGGCCCATTTACAAAATGGGTTCGAGGGCGGTGCCGTGTGGCGCAAGTGGACCTTTAGATTAACAAAATATATCAGATCTTCCGATCTTATTCCAGACATTAGCTTACCAGGGACAATATTAGTGAAGCTTTTGAAGTAATTGATATTGACTAGTGCCAAAAGTTTTGTCATTCCGTTGGACGCCGCCATGCATAGATGTTAAAGGCGCACAGTGTCAGTCAAACAAAGAAAATTGATCAGTCAACACACAAGAATTATTATTATTATTATTATTGTTATTATTGCCGAATTTTTTATTATTGAATGTAGTTTGTTAGATGTTTCGTCATAATTAATTGCTTTATTGGCAACACCTACTACCCTGAGTTATGAAACGCTAACATTTTTTAGAAATTATTATGAAATTATAAAATTTAACTTCTAGAGACAAACTCTTACAATAATTTCAAAAAATAGTGTATGCCTACTTACACAACATGTGTGTGTCTGCTGCCCTATGCCATTTTTGTTGCAAGTCAGAGAAAATCAGTATCCGTTTTTTGTAAGCATGCTATAGCATTCAGGGTGTATATTTGATACAAAATTTATCATACATCTAAACAAATTTCAAATTATTGATAACTAGAAATAGAAGAATGGTGTTGGAACTCATAATTTGGATAGTACCATGGTGCCACTTAATTGTTTTTCAAGGAAATATGCGATAAAGGGAAGACGTGAGTGAAGAAAAATTATTCAAAAAGCACTAACTACTTAAATTATTTTATCAGTACATTAGTAACTAATGATATAAACCTGATTATTTCGAGAATTAATAGTTTGTGCTAGATTTACTTTATACGAAACAAATGCTGGAATCCTGAACTACATAAGTCAGTGAATATTCATTCATATTAAAATTCTTTATGCCGGACTATTCTTCGCCGTCACTATTCTACTGTGATAACTTTTCTGTCCATTATTTCGTGACTATTTGCCGTATGACAAACCAACGAATCACCCGGATACATAGATTTGTATATTCATTACCATGTGTAACTCAGAAATTTGAATCCACTTTAATATTCAGTCATAAATAATTGCACATGTTTTTATCGAATCACTTTATATAATTTCTATACATACAGTGAAGTATGATAATGTATGGCAGAGAAAGGAGGGTGGTACTTTCACTTCGTTGCCGCGCTTATCTAAAGAACCCTTTTCCACCAGTATGATGCGCGGGTTACCAAAGGTTGTCGGTATTAATTTTATTAGGTTACCCAATGCGCTGCTACAGTTATGAATTTAACATTCCTTGGCTATTCGTAACCAGTTCTTCGATAACAATCTAAATGTCTAAAAGGTGGAATTAAAAGTGTAATCTTATATGNAACCAGTTCTTCGATAACAATCTAAATGTCTAAAAGGTGGAATTAAAAGTGTAATCTTATATGTGAATGAAAATATAATAGACGAAATAGGTGTAAGTACGGCGCTCAACTTTAATTTCAATTTTAAAGTTTTCCGTTTTCCACTTCAAGTGAAAGAACCACCCTCCTTTCTCTGCCAGACATTATCATACTCCACTGTATATATATGCAGTAGTTATCTTCACTTGTGAATTGCCTATAGCGTAAAATTTGATTGCTTTGTTTTTCTCTGAAGAATGCTGTTATGCCGCCTTCAAGCTGTAGTGTTGTTTCTCATACAGTCTACCGCAAGTAAAGGTAATAATAATTCAGAGTTGCCGCAGGTGCAGGTTCTTCTAGCACCTGCACCTGAACCTGCACCTGAACCTATGAATGCAGGTTGTAGATAACAGAAACCTAAACCTGAACCTGATGTTTCAGGTGCAGGTCCATAAGGAACCTGCACCTAGTACTGCCATTCAGGTTCAGGTTGTTTAAGAACCTGAACCTGACCTGAACCTGAACCTGAAAACCTGCACCTGAACCTGAAACCAAAAAAAAATATATACTGAAATTATGGTTCAGAAATTTTTCAGTGGCTGGATTTTATTGTCAAATGTATGGAGTTTATAATTAAATGTTTCCAAGCATTTTATCTTGAACTGATCTTAAAACATAGTCACGAAAGGTATTCACGTCCTTTGATTTGATCCAATTTTTTACGCCCGTTTTATACTTAATGTCATTTGTCCTTCATTCGAATGAAATGCAGTATGATTGATGAATTTTACAACAAATTTTGCAATCCAATTCACCTTGACAATTAAGATTTTTGCAAAATTTGTTGCAAAATTCATCAATCATACTGCATTTCATTCGAATGAAGGACAAATGACATTAAGTATAAAACGGGAGTTAGACACAAACAGGTTCGAACTGTCTCAGGGATCATCCGTCTTCGCTTAGGAGTTACTAGGTCTGTTCCTGCAGAAAACATTCTTTCAGAAGGGACACCAGTCCCAGAAGCTGCTAGATAGTCGAGCGCCATCTTTCAGAGGTTTGGATATATGACTTCCTGCATCTAATACATAATTTCCGATTGGAATTTTAAAAGGCTTGGCTAAACTGGACCAGCGAGCAGGGACGAGTAGTGATGCCAACGTTTTGTTCCAAAATCGTAAAGGTAACTACCGTTGCGTTTCGTTTTCGTTTCAAAATTTTGATCCGATATGTGACATCAGAGTAGAATATGAGTAGAAATTATTTTATATATTTTATAAGTCTTATATGGCATATGGCATATGTGACATATATGGCATATCTTATACAGCATATATATATATTTATAAGTCTTATACGTTCTCATTACTACTCACGATTATCAATTTTTCAAATCTTGGCTTCCATTTTCAATGAACTTACTAAGTGTCATTTGTTTGANATTTTGATCCGATATGTGACATCAGAGTAGAATATGAGTAGAAATTATTTTATATATTTTATAAGTCTTATATGACATATGGCATATGTGACATATATGGCATATCTTATACAGCATATATATATATTTATAAGTCTTATACGTTCTCATCACTACTCACGATTATCAATTTTTCAAATCTTGGCTTCCATTTTCAATGAACTTACTAAGTGTCATTTGTTTGATACCGGCCTCCGAAAACATTGGATGCCCCCTTTGAATATGTTTGATCAAGTTCCTCTTAGATCTCTTAGATCAATTGTCTTCCTTAATGGAAGTGCTAGGATTAAAAATTGAGTAACTAAATGTTTTATTACTGCCCGATTGGTTGAATCCAACCAACTAAATGAAAGTTATTATTAATTAGTTATCTCCCACACGAGAATTTGACGATGGATTACTTGCGTCAATTTCCACTTCGGATGCATCATCGAGAAGTATCAGTTCCACCTCACTGTTTCCATCCCTGTTACTTCCACTCAACATGTCAATTTTGTTAACACTGAGCATCAGGATTAATCAGGTGAATTCACTGATTGAGAAGGATTGTCAATTCACAAACGACTCACATTCACATAAGTCAAAATACACGATTCCGAACTCCAGTACCACCACGAAAATACCAGAGATGGGCAATTTTCGCCCAACTTCAAGAGTTTGCCAACTTTTGAGTTTTGAGTCTTGATTTCAGGTTCTATTATTTAGAACCTGAACCTGCTATGAAGGTTCCGGCACATGGTAACCTGGACCTGCACCTTCTTTATTAGGTCCAGGTAATTTAAAGACCTGAACCTGAATCTACCAAGCAGNATGGTAACCTGGACCTGCACCTTCTTTATTAGGTCCAGGTAATTTAAAGACCTGAACCTGAATCTACCAAGCAGTTTCAGGTCCACCCTGTACCTGAACCTGCACCTGAAACCTGCGGCAACTCTGATAATAATTGCAAGTTTTCATCNTTTCAGGTCCACCCTGTACCTGAACCTGCACCTGAAACCTGCGGCAACTCTGATAATAATTGCAAGTTTTCATCTGATCGTTTATACAATTTTTAGCATTGTTTCCATAATGCTTGATGCTCTTACATCAAACATGTTAAAAATAGTAAAAAGTATGAAGACACTTAATAACATACTTTACACAACTTTATTCTTGCTTTGTGATCTTGGCCCAAGCTTTTGACAAAGCGAATTGTATCATTTTTTAGAAAACTTAAATTAAAGTTTACTTCTAGAACTTGCCTGTGACTAAAACCTCGTTGATTTGGCGCTTTCCACAACATTTTATTTAATTGATTGATTTTCTGCTTCTAATCGATGCAGTTTCATTTTTTAAATTTAATCTATATAATAATGAAGTCCATCTATGGTCTTTCTGGATCAGTTAAGTCAGAATTCCTAAGGGTGAAAATGGATTCATGTTTATTAATCTCAAAATTTTAAATTATCTCTACTAATCAACGTTCTAAGTTAATATCTACTTCGACAATAATTTGAGAAAATATTATTTGTATGCAAAATTATAATCTTTAAACCGAGCTTTCAGGTACTCAAATAAGTGTGTAATATTTCACTCAAACTTTAGAACTGATCTTAGACTCATTATAAGTTATCTTGGGTAAGTAGTATCAAGGCAAATTAACGGTATAGTACACCAGTTCAAATTTCCCCAAAAATTGGCTACTAAAAATTTAGGCAGCACATAGCATTATTTGTAAATGTTAATTCAGAGTCTCATCAGGAGAAAGTGTATCTGAATTTCATCATTTACTCAGCATTAACCTATTTAGCGTCACCCTGCTCGATTAGCATTTACCAACGAAACGCTCCATATATAATTACCTAAGGATGTATATTAAGATATAAACAATAAACTAAATTTTTTAATTATATCGTTCATATGTACGCTTTTATTGTAGATAGATTAACTATTACAGACTATATCCATGTACACTATATTGACAGGTGTACCCAAGAATTTTTTTTACTTTCGTATCACAGTGTACTTCGATTACTAGACAATCCAATATAATATCAACTTGGTTGTCAAAGCCAAAAACAATTCATTTGGTACTTGTTCAACATTTTGCATTGGCAATTACCGCCAGGACAGGTCAATAAATATAAATTTTACTCTCCGAGTTGCTTGAGTATTCTACCTGGCTATGGAACCTAATTATGTTTATTTTTGTATAATTATTATTATGTTGAGTTTTGCATTATAGTTGTGAAAACCACTGTCCATTTTAGTTTTGTTATCATCTATCCACACAAAATCTTGTGTATTCAATTAAATATAGTCAAATTTGAAAAAAGAGAAGCATTCCATTTTACCACATTTGTTTTACAAAGTGTTATTATCAACCCTTTGCACAATCAAAATAAGAAGAATTCTCTTCATATCCTCATTATAACAGCAGCCTGGTCTTATATACTGTATAAAATTCACATGCGTATAAGATGCATATATTGTGACAACTTTAATACTTTATATTCCTAGACGACTGTGTTAATATCGTATCACAGTAAAGTTCGGCTATAGTGACTCCGGGTATAATAGAACTCCGGCTATAGCAAACCACACTGTCCGGTTCATGCCATGCAAATGCGAGATTATGTGCTAAGCAGTCCGGCTATAATGAAATCGGCTATACTGAACTTCCGGCCTTAGTGAACCAATCCTACCTGTCCCGACAGTCATTTTGTCCGGTTATAGTGAACACTCATGAAATATGTCTGAATTCCGCAATCAATTCTTCCTTATTCTTCTATGCCCAGCTATGCACAAGACTATGATCACCCCTCAAAGTGAGTTTTAGTTAACACACTGCAGTTTAAAAGTCAAATCCAGCCACGGCACATTTTCGTAATCGCTTATATGAACTTTACTGTATATACTGCTGATGAGGATTAATTACAAATAGAAAACTTCTTGCTTTGTTAGGATGTTATACAGGTGAGATAATTTAACCCATGATCTACTTGGCGTATTCTATTCTCCTTTAGAAGTTTGCACCCCTTAGTTTTTTGACTGACAAAATTATTTTCTATTCTTCCCTCACATTTCTAATCTAGATTAATCGTCTTCGTAAAACCAATCATCACCTATCCAACTCTTCAAGCTACTCAACAATCAAACGTTATCGAAAGCATAACTTCATTTGGATTTGATTAATTAATTTGCAAGAATATATGTCTTGCTGAGCTCCAATTTAAATACTTGACTAAATTTTACAGTGTTTCCTTTGAAGTGCGAAAACTTTCACCATGTGTACATAATTGTTATCATCGGTATATAATTCATTGCTTCTCATATTTTCATTTAGTCTGAAAGTTACAAGCTTAATTTGATCAAACTCAGGAATTGCATGAACGGAATTTTTTATAAGGAAACAGAATNGTCTGAAAGTTACAAGCTTAATTTGATCAAACTCAGGAATTGCATGAACGGAATTTTTTATAAGGAAACAGAATACCATTGTTACTAATATTCTGTGGAAGGAATAATACCTTTGTTTTTCTTCTCAACCATGAAACTATACCAAATTCAAATATTTGTTTTGGTATTCGTACATTCTACTTTATGTAAAGGTAACGTCGTCTTTTCTCACTTAGAACCCTCACCTTACATTTATAAATTATTCAGCTTTATGTTAGCAAATTTCTCGGAGTTCGTACACCACATACCAATTTGAATAAGATTTAATTATTTCACACATGACAACAAAGGTATCAAACTTCTAAAAATCTGAACAATTTTGATGTGCTAAAACGGAATGCTAAGTACTGTGCTGGAGTGACAATGTAAGTCACCCGTGTAGTAACATCGACATATCACGTTAACTATATACAATGTTTAGCTTTCCCTTAAATTCCAATGTTTTTATATTGAATCTCTAGAAATCATAAAAGTTTTCGATTTACCTAATAATTATATAGTAGTTTACTCAGGCTTTTGATCCGTTCTTATATGGTAAAATGTATCACACTTAAAAATCCTTCATAATTTCGAAGTAGTCAAGCAAAATGCTGTTAGCAGAATTTGTGACAATGATTCCAACTTAGTCACATGCAGAGAAAGATTAAGTCGTAGACATTACCCCTTCTGTTAACACATTTACCCATCCATTAGCCATGGGCATTATTTACAAATTTTTACTTTATGAGTAAAAGTAATGCCCAACGCTGATGAGAGATCCGGCGGCTAAACATGGGGGTAATGTCCCCGACTTAATCTTTCTCTCTGTAGAAGGTATGACTGAGTTAAATTTTCCAATCACTTAGCAACCGGATAATCATTTGTTGGAAATTTAAAGATGAGAGAATTCCTAGCATAAATGCTCTGAATTAGCTTATTGTACTCCACGTAATGTGTACATTGATAATTAGAGAAGGAAGAAAGGTTTAAAAACAAGAATGTCGCTTTTAGTGAAAGTGTATGTTTAAGTTTATGTATGAGTGTAAATTATCGATAAACGAAAACATAAGTAAACCTCACAGACGCTCCATATAGGCTTTAGATATTTGTTACAATCCATGGTTATTTAGATATATTTTGTTATTAGAGATAGGCTAGTATGCTCCACATGATGATTTGTTGTTGCCATCGACAAACTGGATAAATGATTAATCTTTTGGGCTTGTAATATTTATTAAGTATAAGTCACAAAATCTTGAGTAAGTAAATATTATTTGTGACCTTTCATATTGTGCGTCATATTATTAATGTGTAATTCTCATTTTTTTTATTAACATTAATAATTGATTTGGTGGCACACCTTATAAACATCTTGGTTGAGCAAAATTTAAATTGTAGCTTAGTCTAATTTTAACTATTATTTTCAAATTTTTTTAAACATTCCCTAATATATATTTTGTAGTTTTAAGTAAAAGTTTTTAAATTGGATAGTATTGAGTGAGGAGTTCAATATATTCTTAACCTTGGACCGTTTCAAGACACTCTAAGCAAATTCTGTGGGGATGCGCTTTCCTTCCTTCACACAATCCAACAGTGCCGAGAGACGGAGCCTACTCGATTTTGACTTTTTCAAGTCAAAGATGCTGATTCTATTAAGCTACTTGTTGACATTTAAAACGCTGTTGTGTTTTAGTTTTAATTGTGCAATTCTTCTTGCCGCATATGTTGAGAGTTGAACTCTGGTATAGAACTTTGGGCCGAAATGATTCTTTATAGGAAGGTGATAATTAGGGTATAATGTTGAAAGTTCGACGCGACTTATATCTTTTATTCCAAGTTTGTTCCTGAGCTTAGACATAAATATCTTAAAATATCTTGTTTATTAAGTTGTAAGAATTTCCCCGCCATGAATGGCTTAAATCTAGGGATGAAAGGAGACCTGTTAGTTGATCACATCAGTTGAACTGGTGATTTTTGTGTATTGTTTTTGTAGAGGAGGGTGACATCGATGCCTTTCTCACCCCATCGTATGCAAGTCTAGTGAGTCTGGTTGTGCTTTAAGCACTCTGCGCCACTGTAAATAGGCAAGTTTAACAATCTCAAGCGCGACATGCGGGATCCCTAGTTCTAATCTTGTAAAATGATGTGGTGTTGAAATTGGCAAACCTAGCACTCCTTTCAAAAACTCTGTTATACCTGTTCTAACAAATGTGCTTAGTTAATACCCCATATACCCGCGGCGTATAAGGAAGAGGAATGGAGAATAGAGACTTTAGGGCTTATGAATACATTTCAGATGCGATTTTTTTGGGAATTGTTTAAGAATCTGAGTTGAGCTGAGGTACAAAACAATTTTTCACCGCAATCTCGGCTTGAGCTGCAAACACTCCATTTGATGTAAATATTACTCCAATGTATGTGTACTCTTTGGTCAATTCAATCGAGATTTTATTCCACATGAAGGCTTCAAATTTGAATATACGACCTGTTTTACTAAAAATCACAACTTTGGTTGTCGCAATGTTCACGTCAAGGTTCATAGATCTAAAAAAGCTCGAGGCTAATAAAATTTTCTGTTGGAGGGATTCAGCTGATTGGGCCATGATAACGAGGTCATCAGCAAATAGGAGATGGTGAATAGTGTGTTGTACTAGCTTGATGCAAAGCAGATTGGAATTTATGTATTTTTTGATAAGCCTTCGATAAATCGATTAAAGAGTGATGGACTTGCACTATCCCCCTGGAGGACGCCTTTGGTAATTGGTATTTCCATTGTTAGGCCAAACAGTATTTGGATTTGGGCTTTAGCCTGAGCATTGGCCTGAGATTTTCACAAATTTGGTGGAAACTTTGTTCTTTAGTAAAGTGGTCCACTTGAGATTGTGATTTGGATTACCAAAAGCCGTTTTTAGGTCTACAAAACAGGCATAAAGTTTTCTTCGACTTTGTGATTGCTTCTGAATCAGTGAGTTGAGTATGAATATTTGATCAGTTGTTTTCCTTTGCGAAATTCTGCTTGGAACTATATATGACATGGTATGTCCTGGATATGACATGGTGCATTTTCGCTCATGAGTTTAGTCGGTTAGTGAGAATAGTTGTAAAAAGCTTAAGAATGGTGTTTAGAAGTGAAATTGGGCGATAATTTGAAGGATCACATGTTACGCCTTTTTTTATTAATGGAGACTACAATCACTTTACACCATGGCTGTGGAACGTGGCCTCTGTTAAAGATCTCTTCGAAATAAATTGAAAGTTTGTTCAGTGAGGTTGAGTCTATTTTCTTCCATAACTCGTTTGGGATAATATCTTTATCCGGCGCTTTGTTACATTTTGGCTTTTTTATAGCTAATTTGAGTTAAAGCATATCAATGGGAACGTCAAGTAGAGGGTTCAAATGCGATTGCTGAAATCTGGAAGTGGGAACTGTTTTTGTGAGAGAGGAAATGAAAGGAATTTCGGGTATTGAGTTGGAGTTCGGTATCTTCATGGATTTTACCCTTTCCAAAACGGTGCGGAACTTTTTGACTTACAAGTCAAACGTGACTTACAACTTTCTTCCTTACATTTTTCTTTCAGAATGTTACGTTGGGATTCTTATATAGTGTCTGTGTTTTTGGTTCTTACGATGTTTTGCTTCGAAGCATCTCGGCTTACTGTTGTGAGGAGTTGAAGTTTTGAATAAGTTTAGATTTTTGCAAACTTGAATAATTTCTGAGATAACTTTACATTCTCCTTGGCCGTGGACGTTTCTGGTGGTTTAAAGAGCATTTTTATATATTCTTTTAAGGTACTGTCATCTTTCGGTAGGTATGGCCTTTTTATATACTTTTGACGTGGGCAATTTGAAGTTAGGGGTACTTCGATTAAAATTGGGAAGTAAGAGGAATGTGTTAGGTTAAGGACTTGAAATTGTTAAATTAGGTTAAGGAATTTAGGATTATAGATTAGATGGTCAATAACACTTACACCTTTCTTGGCTTTGCGAATGTAAATCATCTCACCTTCTCGATCACCTCTTAAAGCGCCATTTCCTACTCCTATAGCCAGATTCTCGATAGCCCTGAGGAGCATTTCACCTACTTCATTTAGTTCAAGGTCCCTGATGCACCTTAGATTGCCTACGCTTGTGTTTTGAGAGGCGATTCGTGCATTAGTGTTACCTATTAAAAGTATTTTACCCTGCGCATGATTGATCAGTTAGGTGGTCTCTTCCATCAGATTATTAAATGCTACTTTGTATTGAGTGTCTAGAGAAAGATAAAAAATATTACGTATAAATTAGAAGTGTTCATTGAAAGTTTAACCTAGCTCAATGGCAGATACATTTTTTAAACGGAAATTTAGTGATGAATCCAACGCAACCAACCAGAAGGTCGCAGCTTTTCACATAAAAAAGTTGTGACGTAAAACGTGGAGTGTCTCACATTTGTTCAATATATTTTATCTTAACTCATTTGTACCCAAAACTACTTAAAATAATAAAAAAGGTAGATTCCTTAATTATACTAATTTCAAATTTCTTATCTTGTTTCCATCCAATAATCAAGCCTCCGTAGAGTCTTCCTTTGGACATTTTTTAAATGGGAATCGTGGGCAGATGCATTGGTTGGTTAAAAATTGTTATTTAGTGTTTTACCTGTGTACATAGTTTCATATAGGTAGACAATTGTAGGATTAAGTTTAATTAAATCTAAGTAGAATTCGGAATTTTTCCTCTTGGTAACCAGGGATATTGTAGTATAAGGGGAAGAGATTTGATTGTGGTTTTGATTAGGGCTGCCGTTTCCTCATATATGGTTGTGTGAGTGTTTATTATGGATTGAGTCATTTGTTGGCAAGTTCCGCTTCTTGTTTACTGCATCTCTTAAGATGTTGAGTCTATCCGAGGTGATTGAAATCCCTTCTATTTTAAGCGTGTATTTTGTTGAAAAAACTTTGATTCTGTGTTCTAGTTTGGTGAAAGTAACTTATATTAGCCTGGGTTTTGCATCGGGAAGTGAGCTAATTGTTCCTTGTCTTCTAACTTCTCCGACTGCTGCATTTGGTATACCAATTTTTGTTAAGATTAAACTGTATACTGTTTACTTAAGAAGATTTGGTTCTGTCTCTGGCAGTCGGTGTAAGATGAGGTTACATTTTTGTTATTCAGCCTGAAATCGAACGACAGTGAGTTGCATAGTAGTATGATCAGTTTGTAGTTTGGCAACAGTATCTTGTGGTAGAGTGTAGTTTGTCTTCACTGTTGTTAGTCTAATGTCGGCTAGTCAAATCGTCGCATGTGTTTTGTAGTTCTGTGACTTTTCTGGTTCATCATGTATGAGTGAGTCAAAATTTTGTCTTTCTGATCTCAGTTCGGGTATCATTGATGTGTGAGTGCGTATAAGATTTAGCTTTGACTCTAGATCTTGATTGTTCATTCTGGGGTTCCCAAGATTTACTTCGTGCAGATCACTAGCTTCAGCTGATCTCTTTCTCAGATGGGTTAGGTTCACCCAGCGGGTTACTTCAGCAGGTGTGTCAGATTTTAGAGTACGGTCAACTATAGTCGAGGAATGAGTCCTGGGCATTCTAATTTATTGATCAATGTTTGTGATACAGGATTGTCAGTTGTGATTTGTACGAATGATCGTTCTCTTCTGGTCTTGACGTAGAACAATGATGAAAATAATTAGCAATCAGCTGAATTCCACAAGGAACCAATACATCCGTCAACTGTCCTTGACCTGACACTGATGAGTGATGTCACAGAAATCCAGAAGTCGCCGTTTTTACTGCCATATGGGATCAATTAAAGTTTAAACTCGAAGTTATAAAAACAATCAAGGATACAGATATTTTTTTGCTTAGATTTCAGTTTCTGATTTCGCATCTTTACAAACGCCCATACAGCCCTAAATGTTAAGTTACACCTCTAATCTGAAGATTTGTTATTAATTAACTCTAAAAAATATATTATTTATGCCCCCGTGCCTATCTTCCAAACATAAGTGTTATTCGCTTCGAGCGAAAACCTTAACAAGAACCACTCGATTATATGTAATTCTCATTTTAAACAAAACATATTCGATGTGTAATCATTGTATACTTGCAGTAATGCTGTCGAAACGTGGGATTTGGCCGAATTAAGCAGTTGCGCATTTATTTTACGATTTAGTTGTAGTTACAAATACAGTTTCGTAGTTGCCAAAGAATTTTGAAATCAAATCTTAATATAAACTTAATTAAAAGATATACAATAACATTAATTGATGGAGATAAATTTTTTTAGAGATCTCTACTCTTGAATCATGTCCTCTTAGCGGACAGCCTACGCAAGCTTGTAAAGTTGTAGTTGCATTGGTTGCATGCGAAGGGGAACGCATACCAGGACACTTGGGGACTGACCTAGTATTCAAAGGCAGTAGACAAGAGGATCAACTTGCAACTCTCATCAAATCAATTGTTTATACGAAGTCCAGACAAGGGATAAACTATTCACCAGATTTCGTGAACTTAGAATTTCTAATTTTCAGTAACAAACAAGATATTTTTGAAAATTTACGCCGTAAAATTTCAACATGGAACAAAACTTATACCGAGAATATGGAATTGCAATATCATGATATTCGCTATCCTGCTGGTAAGCATTTTTGGAACATTTCAAAAATTAAACTCCTCCCTATTTATATTCTCATACCTCAACAAAAGACGACGCTATTATTATGAATTCCATTTATTTTTGAAACCTAAACTAGTGTCAATGTTTGGCTGAAAAAATTATATTGTGAAGGAAATTGTTGTAATCGGTGAGTATGATTTCCTGAAATTTTGTAAAAAGCTCCATGGGTCAATCTGTCATAACAAAAGTATTTAATTTTTTTCGTTCGTTCTACATTGTATTCTGTTCTAGGTTCGGAATGTGTTAGTGCAATGTTCCGCCCGTGTGCTTCCTTCCGCATCTTCTTGCCGCAAGCTTTGCCGAAAACACAAGCTCTTATCTACTTAGATACCGATATTATTTTCTTCCGAAATATTTTATACCTTTGGCAGGAATTTAATAAGTACACCGACGAAACCATAATTTCATCACCTAAAGAGTGGCTTTTCTACAGAAAATTTAAGTCACAGAAAGTTCCTGTTTTCAACTCAGGAATGATGTTGATGAATCTTTCACGTATTAGAGAAATTTCAAATTGGAACTCCGTATTTTTTAACCTGTGTGACAAGAACAGGAAATATTTTCCCGGCCCACAAGTAAGAAAATAAAATATTACTCAAAAACCGTTCTGTGCAACAGTTATCGACGGTAAATTTGCTTTAGTTTGATGCAGTTGCATTAGGGTTTAACACTTTATCAATTTATAAATTAAGGTGCTTTGAAAGAAATGGGAAATGATTATTTTAGAAGTTGGTTCATAAGGAAATCTCATCTATTCATAAAAATTTGTGTTTATTGTGCAGGCTATGCTGAGTTTATATTTTATACAAAAACCGGAGTCTCATGTTACACTCAATTGCACTTGGCATCCAATGAACTTTTACGAGCCACGTTTCACTACCCGTGCTTGCAATCTGCACAAATATGGAATTTCTGCTCTCCATGGATTTCAGGGTCTTTTCCATATGTCGGACAAATTCAAAATATTTTACAACGCTTTCAGGGGTGCTAATATGACAACATATGATGGGAAAGATAAATCTATTTTCAAAAGTATCATCAACGAGATCAAATCTTCAAGGCTCTACTGTGATACAGTGTCCAATTGCTCTTATGTGAAACGCGCAGTGTCAAAACTTATGAAATAAACTTCTTTTGAAAAACTCAAATAAAAAATTATTATTAAATTAATGCACTTAACGTTGAAAAGCATTAAACTCATAATTCATCAACATATGTTGTGTTCTCCTTTTCTATGCGGTCATACCCGCTGAAACCTTCTAGTTTTATTGACTAAGATTTTAATTTATGGTCCATTTGTAAAGTGTCCAGATCCTTGTCACTAGCTTTGGTTTCCTCTTTAGCACTAGAGATTTCAATTTTAAAAAGAGAACATTTTTATTAATTGCATCGTTGCTCTAATAGAGTTGTGTTGTGTTTAATAATGTTGCAGCTTTGTAAAACTACTTCTAATGGCCCCTGCTTTAACTCAAAAAATTGCTTGTTTTGCGGTCGTCAACTGGAAACATTCAGTATACTTTTCTGCTTCCTCCTGAAGTTCGAAATCGAGCTCCAATTGCAGTTGTCAACCTTTCGAACATTAGAACTTAAAATAAATTATTCCACGATACAATTCGTACCTGTTGGACAGATTCAACATACTTCTTTTTGAGAAATACTTTTTTTTTACCAACCAAATGCGTACATCTTCATATAAATATCCAGTGATGGGCAAAATTCCCGGAGTGAATTTCGATACCATTATATACATTCTTTATTACACTTCTCCATGAGTCCCAGTTTGGCCTGAGTCAGTCACTACCTCTGGGAGTCATGAAAAATCAATACTCTACGATCACTAAAACATAAGTTATGATTTTTTGAAAATTGAAATTATTGGATGTTATTTTGAGACAATGTACTAAGAGATGGATGGGTTTCAAAAGAACATCAAAAAATTTCAATTTTCAAAAAATCATAACTTTGATCTTAGAGTCTTGATTTTTTTACCGTGTTTCACTACTTTTGGATGGTTTTTTTGAAACTGCTAATACTTTCCCCCAAAAAAAATCCAGNGTTGATTTTTTTTACCGTGTTTCACTACTTTTGGATGGTTTTTTTGAAACTGCTAATACTTTCCCCCAAAAAAAATCCAGTCAAAATGCTGTTGACCATCAATTACTAAGGCACTGCTTTCCCCAGCAAAAGGGCATGGGCCAAAAGTCTCTTCCAATGCCTTAGCTATTTGCAGTTGCACTGTATTATTACTATCTCTCGCTTGTTCACAATCCATTTTTCAACAAACTATGCTTTCTAAAACTCCTGAATAAAAATTACTTAAAAATCATTAACTCTACAATACCTGAGACTATTGAGAGGATTCTAATATTTAAATTTGTTTTTATTGAATCATTGTTGAATTAATTCACGTTTATTGCCGCTCGACGAGTTAGAGCAGAGTCATCTTCATCTGCGAGAAACAAATATTTAGACTGGATTTGGTTGTACACGCTAAATTACAAAATGGCTAAATTATAGAGAAAGGACGTAGAAAATTATGGGCTGAAAAGTAGATAAGGCAAATAGAAAGCTAAGAAACGAACTTTTTTTATAATTAATATCAAAGCTGTGAATAATTGCAAAAAGCTTGGACGCTATATTCGCCTTTTAGCTTTAACTTTAACTTCCTAAAAACTCCAAAGTGTGTCACTATATTCTGAAATATAAAATATTATAATAAAAACAGCAGACTTCCTTGACAGAAATTATTTGATTTAATTTATTTTTTCAATATAGTGTGGGGGTTTGAGCTTAAGACTCAATCCTCTCTATTGTACTCATAAATGAGACAGTAGACTCGTTACCTGGCAAAGAATGATCTGAAAGGAGCATATGGCCTATGTTAATGAAAGCACATGTGAGTTTCAGAGTAGTATTGAAATTGGAGACATGATTCCAAAGCTAGGCTCTATAGCACAATAAGTAGTTCTATAGGTCCGGAGAACCTATAGCGTGTGATTTTACCCCACAAGAGACTATATTTTTGTGGCAATCTCCGTCTCAATTTCAAAGTGGCGAATCACCCTCGCCACAATAGTTGAACCTTGTCGTTAACCAAAATAAAATACTAATTAAGAGAGCCGGAAGTAGAGCATATGAGGGACAAATTTGAGTGAAAATAGTTACCTCCTGCTACGGTTACATCATCAATGTCGATGAGTAATTTAATGATCTCTCTTTGAACGGTAAGAATGAACTGCCGTAGATTTTTTTCCGGATGAATCTGCCAATGCGTCGACAACATTTTTGAAGTCCCTCATAACCCTTTCAAGCGCAAAAAGAGCCATTTTCACGTTGACTTTTATTCTTTCAAGATTGATGTCTTCAAACATACTTAATTTCTTTCACTTTCACTAATACTCCTTTAATTTTTTGACACTAAATGATACTCATCAATCGGATGATGGAAAATTGTGTCTCTTTGATTAGCTGAAGGAATGAAAGAATGACTCCAAAAACTGATTCTTTTAGCTAATCAAATTTGTCTTGGAATGAATTTGAAAAGCCTGTGATCTAGTCAATGGTGTACAACCCGAATTGTCTTTTATCTGCTAAATAGAATTTTAAGGCAAAAATATTCAAACTAGAAAAATATACATATATGTATATACAGTGAGTCTATTTGAAACCTACCATAAACAAAAAGTCGATTCCATGGCGATTTCAACTGGTGATGGTTCATTGATCTATTTCACTCTATATTTTGTTTTCTCTTCCCCCTTCTGCTTGACTCGAAGTCTCCTTGACTTTTGAAGTAAGGATTTTCGCTGGATTTGGGGAAATATTTTCCGCGGCAACGATAAGACCCAAGGTCTTGGGACGATAAAAACATTTCAATACTATAAATTTCCCTGATTTCTCACATTATTACAAGTACCACCTTCTTAGGTGTACATTAATCATATCGTTGATTGTTTCCTAATGTTACTTACATAATTTGTTTTATATTTAACTCAATTTAATTTTTCCGTCAAATATTATAATTAAATCACATTTATACCTACACAATAAAAATGATTTGTTAGAAAGTCAGAATATGAGAGCAGAAAGTGCGATATAGCTAAGTACCTTACGATTCAAATAGATTTATTGTAAGAAAAAGATGCTATTCCACACGACTTATTGTAACAGAAAGATACGATTTGAGGTGATCTATCGTAACAGAAAGATACGATTTGATGTGATTTATCGTACGAAAGATAATTTTTTTTTGGAAGTTTATTTGACTTATTGGCTTTTGCCCAATCAAGAGAGTAGGGACATTATGTGGAAATTCCGCAGACTTGCTTTCCGGTATTTCTGCTGCCTCGAACCAGGCCCCGCTCTTTTTACGTGCACGTGTACGTTACGCACTTTTCAGGTGCGTGGTAGCGTGGATCTACTACTACGCATACTTTACCTAACTTTACATGAAAGGGGGTGAGCTATTGACATTTATGTTACTCTGTTGGAAAACCTTATCGGCATCTTTGAATATTGTGGCATGGCTCCTAATCACGAAGATACAGGCAGTCTGGCTCCATTCCTTGTCAAAGTGCTTAAGGACTGAAAAATCAACAGAAACAGCTCTTGTACCAGTGGACAGTGGGCAGGGATACCCATATTCTTGTCAAAACGTATTTCTGTAACTAAACCAGAGCATAATAAGCTTAAAATAGATAATCTCAACTAAAATTTTATATTGGTTGATAATACAGTGACTTTGCGCGAATTTTAGCGATGACATTATATTTTATATAATGCTTGAAGAATATATTTTGGGATAAATATAGCAAACATTTTTGCCAACGCTGTATATAAGCTAAATTAATTAATTATTTGTTTTCCCAAGAACCATTTCAAGTACTTATAAACGTATAAATAAAGTATAAACGTATAAATAGGATGTACAAACATCAAGCAGCAGATTTGAGTAAGAATGACTGCTAAACTACTAAAAAATTAAATACAACTATTCGTCGTCCGAAAGTTTGAACTCTTCCAAGTACTTCATAGTTTGGGTAACTCCACTAGCATCTTCTAAAATTTTATCAATATTAATTTCATCTTCATCAGTTAATTTTTTTTAAACACAGGTCGGTCTGTTTACCGCGGTGTATGCAACTTAAAGCAGACATACAGTGCAACCATAAGTAAAGTTTCCACTACCTTATTTCGAATTATATCCGCTTAACTAAGGAACTAAAATTTAACTGAAACAGAAATAGAACAGTTATTAAAGAATAAACTAGAAATGCAAAATTCTGCATTAAAAAAGTAAAGGTTACAACAAATACAACCAAAAAACAAAAGTGAAAGCAAAGAAAGTGGGCTTACTTGCAATTCAGATATTATCGATTTATTAATAGTTAATTATAATACGTTGAAAATATTTAAAGATTCCTAGTAACAATCTAGAAATATTAAGATTAAAACCACTGGAAACTTTAATTATGACCACTTTAGTTTTTTGGCTATATTTATTGTAACCTTTACTTTTTTAATGCGTAATTTTGCATTTCTAGTTTATTTTTTAATAACTGCTCTATTTTTCTTTCGGTTTAATTTTGATCCCTTAGCCAAAAGGAAATAATTTGAAATTAGGTAGTGGAAACTTTAATTATGGCTGCACTGTACACAGCAGCCAAATTTACATATTTTCCACATATTTCATTCAAATTATTTTCATGTAATATGCACCGTGGCAGTTGGTGGCAGCAGGTTAAGTAGTTTAATGTTGCTACAACACAGCAATGAAAACCGCATGGGTGATAGCGGATAATAGATAATTGGATGGGTGATAGCGGATTATAGGTACTTCAAAGTTTTGTCCATGTATCCTTATGTATTTGTGAAAGTTATATCGCGCGTCAAATCAACACCTTTAATCCAATCTGCATTAAATTTTGCAGAAACCTTGCGCACAATTGTTCAAACTTGTTTCAAATAAAAATTATTGAAATTTCGGAGTTGACTTTTTTACAAGAATTTCGACTATCCTGCCCATAGTGCAGTGATAGATTGATAGTCTAGCTCAAGGAATGGCACCGATCCAAGACCNTTACAATAATTTCGACTATCCTGCCCATAGTGCAGTGATAGATTGATAGTCTAGCTCAAGGAATGGCACCGATCCAAGACCAGTAACCATAGCACACTGCTTAGCCCGAAAAACACAATAGGAAAATGAGTCCTCGGGCCACCCTAGGCTGGTTCTAAATAATGGTATCGAATATCTCCGAGTGATCGCAAGGATAGAGTTCGACTTTTCATATACAAAAATTCGTAACATTCGCTGTCGATTCGAGGGACATATCTTAACGAATTCGCTGCGAGTTCGTTTCGACTTCTCGAGATAATCTATCGATTCGCTAATGATTTTTTGCTTGCGAAAACCTAGCAAAAACATACGATTGTGCTAGCTGGGATTTTGATGGTGAACTCGTCACTTTTAAAACTAAATCTCGCTTTTAAGAAAATACATTATTGTCTTTTCGGTTGTCAATCGTAATTATTTTATTTTTTCATTCATTCAAACATCTTGTAGTCAGACAAGTAGCTAATCCATAAATATTCAAGTTTCAGTGGTTGAAATTATGGCAACAAAAAAATACAAAGCTCTCAAGATAAGAGAATCGTGCCATTCAGATTCAAATTGTTTGTCAAATTTAATAAAGTCCCCATCGCATTGTCGAGTTGGCACTATACACCTACGCCCACTCCCAATAAGCTCCGCATTTAAAACCCACAGTAAGAACATGGGAAGTAAGCAATGCGGCGGAGAGTGAGTTTAGTTAAATTGAGCGACAAACTTAGCTCACTACTCTGACATCTTTGAGACACATGATGAATGGCAGTGGGATCTTTGTACTAGCAATAAAATTCCACATAAAAATCTCGTTATCTTTACTGTACTATTAACAATACTCGGTAAACTATCAACACACTCCCAAATCTTTCGAAATAAACATACAAAAAACTTCAAAAAACGATAATCTAGTAGCACAAGTGGCCCAACTATAGCTAATAATTTATAAATAATTTTATACAATCAAGTGATAAAACGTTGCTGCAGTTCCAAAATTCAAAGGACGTTCAGTTGTCCGGAGTTCCAAAGTCACTGAGATGGAACATATTCTTCAAACTGTCACGGCGAGCAGGGTTGTACGTTGGTGAACTTGACACACCGTCTGAAAGTTAAAAAATGGCAAAATATATATTGTACTGATACCCATAGTTTGCGTTTGACGAAAGGTGGAAGTGGAAATATTCAAATTTGTAGATCTTGCAAGACAATGTCTAGCAGTTTTTGATATATCCAATGCTTTTTAAATAAATTTGTTAAAAACAGTTAATGCCAAGGTACAAATAGTACAACCAAACGATAAGAAAAATTCTGCCATTAAGTCGATTCACTTACCTATTAGAATTTCTTTTGTGCATTGATTTGAATTTTCCAAGTTCTTCCGCCACATCAAATTTTAAAAGATGAGTCAATTTTATTAAAACAAATCGAACCAAAAGTTGAATGACTGTACGCTAACGTAGCTTCAATAACTTTGCACAAAGTGATGGGATTACGTTATCCCGCCAACATCCAACTTCTCATTGGGTTTATCGTTAACACAATAAATAATTCTCATTTGGTCAAGTTTGAAGTAGTGGGAGAGTGGGAAGGAAATTCAAATCAGTGCACAAACTAAATTCAAATCGGCATTTCATTCCATTCACTTTCGACTAAAATATTTCTTTCAAATATAATAACTGTATAAAACATATGGACCAGCCGGGCTATTTTTTGTTCTGGTCGCATCAATTTTTATAATAAAAATTGAGCTGCAAATGCGATAGCAACAAGTTGGTAGGTGTTGCCAATACCATCCAAAATATGTTTCTGATATTTCTTGGAAAAATCTCATCTGCAATGTAACTGCTCCAAGAAACTTTTATTAAGACCTATTGTGGTGCAAGTAAAATTTTATTTCGCCAAAATATGAACCGAGCTAAATTTGTTGCAAGGTTTTATAAAGCTTCTTGCAATTCCCTAATTCTCAAATTTCAACTAAGATAGGAGGTAATTTTCCCAAAATTATAATTAAACATTGTGTACATTTCGAATGTTAGTGAAAATTGTCACTTTTATCAGAAATAATTCTTACGTAAAAATTCTTTGCGCCAAGTAAATGCACAAACAAAAAAAAAGTTTCATATCAAACAAATACTACTTTAAAAAAAAACGTTCTACGTTTGTAGAAACAAGTTGCATAGTGTAACTTTGGCATAAATTCAGTTGAAGGGTTAGACAGCAGGGGCGCAATATGAAAGTTTTTATTAAAAATTTTAATTCTACTATTGAAAAATTGGGTGGGATCGTCCCTTCGACGATTCATGCTGAATCAAGTCGTGTAAGCTTACCTGGAGATCCTACAAGCATTCCTGTGAGTGAGAAGCGACGAGCGCCAATCTCTGATCCAGGTGAAATTGGAGGAGAGCCACTCATGTTGGCTGGTGGTGGATTACTGAGGTGTGGGAGGAAATGATTTAATAGCATTGAATTATTTTGTTATTGTTAAGCAATTTGGGTGAGTGGCTCACTTACCGAACTCCCGCCTTATTGGAGTCATACCACCAGTGATACTTGCCTGTAAAAAAAATTTATTAATGAGTCTGCGAATACAATTCATTTTCTATGAGACATGAGGTAATTTAGTGCTGAAGCAAGAGACAAAAACAAAGTTTTTTAAGCAGTATAAAGAAATAGAGTATTATTTGAACCCAAATAGCAACGAGGAGGGAAGAATATTACTAGACTGGAAGTCTATCATTTGTTCTTAAGGACAACTTATTCTATTCCAAGGGAGGGGNNGAGGGGGGGGGGGGGCATCGGGTTTTTAGTTTGCGCTTATAGCTTTATTTTTACTCAGTTTAATTAAATCATAAATATTCAACCCTGTCCGTTTAAATAGTGTATTTGTGATAGGAATGGTGGCTACTCTTAACAAGCACTAAACCGTGTAATTATTAACTATTGACTAATGCTACAATTACATCATTCAAGTTCTTCCGTAAGAATTTATGAAACGTTCGGGTAAAAGAGATTAGTGTGTTTGTTGAAAAACTCCATGATCCTTGAAAGATATTACTTATTAAAGTGGATGCAATTATCCATACCTTGCGCTACATACTTTAATCTGAACATGGGTGCATTTTGAATTATCGTGTTATGCTAGGTTTCAAAAGCCTGTATGATAGCGATTAGATGACAGGCATTACTATTTTGTAATGTGAATATTAAGCGATTAGCGTGCGAATTTTCATAGCCATTTTACAATGCGATAAGCATTTGCTTCGATAATTTCGAATGCTTAGATGAACTTATTGTTCGGAAATGTATGGTCTACAGTCGACGAACAAGCGGAGGAATACAAAATAGTTCTTGTTGGAAAAGAGAAGAGAATTTCAATGTGTATCGATTTTCTCTCATAGGTTGCAACGTTCTCCAACGCGATCGTTGCATCTCAAACATCTGGTTTGGCGAGATATCAGCGTTGCATTATCGCATACCTATAGGAATGCAAATGCATTTTTGCATCAAAACCAGCGAAATTCCATCGCGTCGCATCGCAAAAACTATAGAACCATAGAATTAATCATACGTTACTAATGCCAAAGTTTTGTGTTATAGCAACTCAAATTTTAAGAGAAAATACGTTTCCTCTAAAATTGTGCTCACTTGACTCAATTTAACAAAAAAATTGCATTAAATCTTGCGTAAGAAGTTGCTTAATGTCATCACGGCATAACCTTCATTAATTTTTTGCCGTTGTGTTAGGCATTTATTTTGAATTGCTTATACTTTCATGTTAGTACAGACTCAGAAAAGGCAAAAGTAAAGCCGGCTAACGTAATTCACAGATAAAATTACAAAAAGTCATTATTTGAAGGGAAATGAATAAATGCGAAGTAAATATTTTTTCAAAAACAAATTTGAAACATTCAGAGATGATCGATTCAATGTTGAATGTTCAAACATTAAAAAATTTGTGAGGTATATAAGACATTAAAATTTCTACAAAGTATGATATTCTGTCAGAAGGAGGAATAGAAATAACTTAATTAATGAACTATTGTAATTAAAAAGTAAGTTGTTCTGTCCCCTTATTTTGCATAGTGGCTTTGAACTTAAACCTCTATACTCATGTTAACGAAAGCAAGAATGTGCACTGATGATAGAGAATACAAGAAAAAAGTAAACAAACGTCGCACATGTGATTTCTCTACATTGACCCAAATCAGACCTATCATTCGTTGGTCACCAATGTCAACTGCACTAATCTTATGCACAAAACCAGAATAAGAGAAAATCATATGTACGACTTTCACTTTTTTTTTGGGAATTTTGTATTTTTAGAAACTTACTTCCTGAGGATGCAATGTTTTGTGGTTCAGTCTGTAATAAAAAAATTTTTTAATATCATTCATTTCGGGTGTACACTTTATGATTTAAAAATAGCTATCTCAAAAGCAAAATCCCTTTGCCAAATCGCTATTGTTATAAAAACTACAGCGTAAAAATAATAAGTGGTCTTTTACCATTTTAAAATTCAAAAAGTCTCCACAGAACGATTGTTAAAAATATTATTGTTATGTAGTCGTAGTCTTGTCAGAAAACTCCAATCTTCCACAGATACTGTACCGACAATAGCAGAAATCGATCTATTATCAACCAATGTTTTGTTCATTTATATAAACATCCTGCTTTCCTCTATATCGTGGTTTTCAAACAGTGAGAGAGAATATACTAAATATAGCAACAGAGCTGCTATAATAGATGTTCGATTTACCCAACTTGTAGTTTTTGTATAGGTAGTCGAGCTGCTTTTTTATGTGCTGCATTTCTACTTTTAGATACTTGCAGTGTAGCTTGTCAGTTGTAAAGTGTTGGAATTTGACAATTATACAAAATAAATAACTAACAAACTAAATTGTAAAACGAGTGATTAAACAGAATGGGCGGAAGAATTTTTTTACTGAAATTATATACTTTCTGGCTCATAAACACCCCAAGTTCATTGAGCTATAGATTAACAGAAAATTTTACCTTTAAATTTTACACTCCTCAACAAAATTCAAATCTGTCACAGTTTTGTAATATGTTAGGAAATGATTTTGAATGTTCTACAAAATATACATAACGCAAATTATACTACCCTGAATAGTGTTTTCATCGCTGCTACAAAATTTATTACCCAGGGAATCTAGGGGAAATTAGACCTCCCCTTTTTCCCGGAGATATATCGTATTTCCTCTAATAGTACCTCTAATAGTAGTTTTTTAGTTCCGTTGAATACATTTCTAATTCTATCCGTCAATTGAAAGAAAACAACAAAAGTAATTATAGAGAAGCTCATAATTACTATTTTTGACTTTCAGTGGAATAAGACATACTTTATTCTTGCTTTTTCGGATAGGAAAATTNTACATTTCTAATTCTATCCGTCAATTGAAAGAAAACAACAAAAGTAATTATAGAGTAGCTCATAATTACTATTTTTGACTTTCAGTGGAATAAGACATACTTTATTCTTGCTTTTTCGGATAGGAAAATTTAGAATTGAGGGTGAAATTACGTGGAAATTTTGCCAATTTTAGAAATACTCGATTCCGGCAATTTTGAAAATGACGGGTTTAAAACTAAGGTTGACAAAAAAAACCCTATTGGGTGTCAAATCACGTTAGGTATTTAAAAAATATTAATTCAAGGAATGGGCATTATGAANTAGAAATACTCGATTCCGGCAATTTTGAAAATGACGGGTTTAAAACTAAGGTTGACAAAAAAAAACCCTATTGGGTGTCAAATCACGTTAGGTATTTAAAAAATATTAATTCAAGGAATGGGCATTATGAAAATGACGGGTTAAAAACTAAACAACCAATTTGGATGGAGAAAATTACAAATGGGTGCCAAATCTCATCAGAAATTAAAAAAAATTATCAATTATGGAATTACCCGAAATTGGGTACTATGAAAATTGTAGGTTAAAAACTAAGTTATACCAGTTTGAGCAGAAAAAAAAGTTGTTGACAAATCAGAATAGAGATTTAAACAAAATTTTCAATTTAAAAAATATCCAAATCCGGGCATTATGATATTAAGTACTTCGACTTTTTTTTCTAAATTTTTTAAGCCTGCTGGTATTAGGTGAATGCGTTCGCCATTCTTATTCCGTTTCTTAAATTTTTGATGAAATAATTGCAAACAAAAGTGTAATATGTGCACAACTATTACAAAGGGAATAAGAGATACACATAGAATGTTTTTTAATAAACTCAGCCCCCGAGTTTATTATTTCTTTAATGTGAGGGAGAATATTCAATTTAAAATCGGGCTCTTCGCTAGTGATATGGACTGTACAGTCTTATACCGTCACAATAAATCATGTCATAGTTGAACCTTGGATGCATTTATTAATCTATTTCTATCATTTTTATTTTTGAGCTTGGCAAATTGTCTGAAATCTAGATCCAACGAAACGTATATTTTCAGCAACTATTCCGCTGGAGTTCGCTTTCTCATTCGAGCGCACTCTATATTCCATTCACTATCGATAAATAGAGTGTATTTGGTGGCCGTTCTCAATTCTCAAAATCATTTTTTTTAACCTATCGAACGGTTTACGTCATTTTCTAACGTTTTCTCTTGCATTTTACTTTGAAGTCGGTCTCAAAATTTCTAAGGAGATAATACGTAAATTTCCCGGAGATAAGAGGATAGAAAATGGGCATAACTACCCAAGGATGCAAACACAACCGCTGAATCGCCACATTATAATCAACATTGAAACTTGAAGTTAACAAAAGTTGGTTTATATCAACCTCAACTGTTTCATCAGTTAGAAAAATATTATTTTACTAAACTCTTTAATCACATTTTATCAATGGATACATTCCAGAATAGTTATTACCAAAGGTCATCCGCATATTTTCATCCACGGAGAGATTCTGCTGCAACAAAGAATCTGATGACTCCTTAAACCATTTCCTTTTCGATTGCTTAATTCAACCTCCAAATGAGTTTACAAATAATGAAAAAACTAGATCATTCACAACCCGAGACACAGCTACCATATTTATAGAAAAAGTGATGAGACGACTAAATCAACGGAAATTGCTTCAGATCGATATGAAAGAATCAGCATAAGATATGACACACAAACATAGATAAAACAATAATTTAACTAATTTAGTCCATAATTTATCGTTGTAAAGGACTTACCTAAACAATAGTACAGACAAAGAAGCAGTGATAAGAACAAAATATAAGAATGAATAAGTAAGCCTAGACAATATCCACAAACGCTGGCATTAGTTATTATTTATTATTTATTATCTATTTATTATATACTAAATGTTTGTATATTTCAACCAAAAAAGTTTGATAATCTTGAACTTAACATGCACAAACTTAATCACCAAGGTCAAACTATTTGCAGCAACAGCGTTCGACATAATCAAAGCATTCGCAAAACATAGCCTTACCAAAGCAATTACCGCTGAAGCTGTCGGCATCCTTGATAAAGTAAAGGATGACTTCATCAAAGACTCAGTGACAAAACAAAACTTGGAACTTGTCATTAAGATAATCTAACAATAACATGAAATAGAAATAGAGAAGATTAAACAATATACTGGACATCTACAAATTATTACGNAGATAATCTAACAATAACATGAAATAGAAATAGAGAAGATTAAACAATATACTGGACATCTACAAATTATTACGATTTCATTTGGAACATTAACCACTGTTACTGGGGAAATCATAGTCCTATTTCTGATTAAATTCCACCGCATTAATGTCAAAGATATCAAAGTATCCGAAGCTCAAACCCAGAAAATAGAAATCTAAAACGACAAACCAGTGTAACCATATAAATTTAACACAAAATATACCGTACCAAAGCAAACGAAATTCAATTAACACTCTAATTAAAGAAATAGAATCAGCCCTAATTATAATGTACATACAGTGGTTTTAGCTTAATGTCACCTCCGGAGGAGCCGAAAAATAGGTTGACACTAAACGGAGCTGACATAAGCTTATAATGTCAACTGAGTGATAATTTAAAGATTATGTGACGTTAACCAAAGTCCCTGGTTTTAGCGGCACAAACTCGTGTTGTGCACTAATAATAGATTTTATGTTATATCCTTNGTTAACCAAAGTCCCTGGTTTTAGCGGCACAAACTCGTGTTGTGCACTAATAATAGATTTTATGTTATATCCTTGATCTAGAAAAGATTTACGATCGATTTACATATCTTCCATTTAATTTCGCAAAGAAAAACTTTGGTACAATTTTTCCGAAAGTGGGACGAGAAAGTTATTTTAGTATGCCCATCTAAGTTTAATATACTTGCGGTTGGGATACGTCCGCTACTGCTGGGGAGTCTTTAAGAAAATAAGCTTTCACGATCGAGGATGTTGTACTTAGGTAAGAGACCGCATGGTATATACAACAAATAGGTTAATGAAACCGTTCCAGAAATCGTCACTGATCGCCCACACTACTTAAACAAACATGAGTTCATATTCTGCCCCTGAGAACCGAAAGTTTTTATTAAAGTTTGTTTATCTGTCATGAATTCACTTCAAATGATCACTTCATCACTTCAAATGAAGTGACAAAAGGCGAAGTTTGACATAATGCAGTGTGACAATAGGCAGAGTATTTACTACATGAGAGTATGGAGTTTAGCCGGCTGAAAGCCAACCGGTTGACATAAAGCGAAGTGTGACATAAGGAGTAGAGACATTAAACTAAAACCACTGTAGTACCATAATGAAATTAACTCCGTTCTTATGGGCGCGAGATCGTAATAAACGGTAATAAATAAATTAAAAAATACCAACATGCAGTTCGTTTATTTTGAAATATTAGGTTAAAACGCCTAATTTTTATAAATGAGAAATTGCAAGTGCCAATCTTGCTTAATTTAGAAACTGCTCCTAAATAATACAGCTTCTCTAATTAAACCTAGTAGCTAAGTTCTTAGATTAAGCGATATGTCACTAGACGTAGCAGCACATCCGCTAGATTTAGCAACTTCGCTTTTAAATTATTTAGCTTTATTCAGGTATCAACTATTCTCGACTAGGATTTACCTCAGTCGTAAAGTATCAAACAAAAAAGGAATACGAAAAGAAATAGTCAGAATTACTAAACGGCGCAATTTATATACGCATTTTATTGAATATCTCAGTCCTGCCGCAATTCAATTTTTATGCGGCGGGTGAAGTTACAAAATTTATTTTTTATCGAATTGAAATAATAGTTAGAAACCATTTGTCCAAGATGTTGAATACAAGCTTTATTGTAGCTAAGATATAGTACCACTGAGTGGTAGGTCTAGGAACCTTGTTTCTGAACCTAATAGGTGAGCTGCTGATTCTAGCAGCCCACTTTTCAATCTAGTGAACTCTGGATCTAGGAGCAGCCAGCTAGATATATGGTACCATTTATTGCTGCACTGGATAGACGAAACAACAGTAACAGGCATAGTCAAGTTTGTGGGTGTGAGGGTAAGAATGAGTGGCGAGATGAAACCTCGCCAGCCTTCCAGTCATACTTTGTTATTATTTAGGCAACCATTTTTTATTGAGAATAGTAGTTTGAATATTATAATGTCTTTTAGATAATACAAGGGTATTCAAAATAAGGTAACATTTCCTTTTGCATTTCGAAACAAGGCAGGCTAATATTATAAATATTATAATTAATAGTAAATAATTATTTTGATTGCACTAACTCACTTCGTGCCCTAATCAGCTCATCCTGTTGTTTTGTTGTAAATCGAGAAAGTATTGCGGGCTTTTTCCTGGATACTCCCATAGATTAACTAGTAGTAAATAATAACGCACATATAAAGTTACCCAAACATAGCTTAAGTTTGGTTACTAGTAAACAGCTATGCCAGCTATATGATTTTGTCATGGAGAGTAAGTTTTGAGATAGAATAATTTTTGGTGGAAACTTATTAATCGTGAAGTACTATCCCTTTCGCGACCAACATTTGGGATCCCCCTTGCTTTAAATGGATCCTACGCTCAAAGGTAGGCATAATTTAAAAATTTGAAAAATGTAAATTGTAGATTGTTCTATACGATTTTCAATATATTTTATATACGTGAGTCATAGTAGTCATGAATCTTATTCAGAGTCTACTTCCAAAGTTTAGGCTCAGCCAAGACTCGAAGAGTCAGAACACTAGTCCTAAAATGCAGTCCTTAATTAAGTTTTGAAATTGACAAATGATGACCATTTGTGAGGGTTTATCCATTTAATTTAAGTGGGATCCCAAATGTCGTTTGCGGAAAAGGTAAGTACCATCGCGGGCTCTTACAATATCTTAGATTGTGGAAAGGAAAGGTTATTCTTTTAATACTCACCAGCAATCTCAGACATTTAAAATGATTGCCCATAACTACACTGATGTTGTACAAGTTCGCCGGTTCAATAACCAGCCATCACTAGCATTCTGCATGATTGCCCACAACTACACTGATGTTGTACAGGGTAGGGCATAAGTAAGTACACATCGAAGAAGTGAGTTAGATGTGAGTTAGCATGGAATGAGATCGGGGGTTTCAACCCTCTAATTTTTTATATATGCCTTTTGCAGTTAACACTTTCTCCATGTGTACTTACTTTTGCCCTACCCTGTATAAGTTCGCCTATTCTGAACCACGCCGCGAAATGTTTAGTTTGGTTCTTTTTTTTAGTTTCTCAATTGTGGCTGGGTTGAAGATTATAATAAGATGTTACCATGTGAATTTCTGTTGGGTTGTTACAAACATCAACCATAATATTCGTAAAAAATAATTGTTTTTGCAAAATTTGATTTGACCGTCAATAATTGTCACATTCGTAATTTCAATCAAATATCTAACTGATTGACGTATCATATGAAAAAATTTTATTTGATCAATTGCGACATTTGTTACGAAACGATTACAGAAATACAAATTCAAAAAAAAAAAAAACATTGAAGTGTAAACCCTTTTTTTTAAGCATCGGTTTATGAGATATACCCTAATCTTATATAGGGTTATCCAAACTTCGCTAACTGTTTGCAGCCTCATGATTTTTAAAAGTTCACCATGAATAAATACACCAAAGAGTCTCATGTTCAAACTGAATTAGCTCGATGACTGCTCGATCTGGCGCCCTGATAGTTTTTACAGTCTTCATGTATCAATCCGTCATTTAACAAGCGATTGAACTTAATTGTTCAATTTTATTCAACTAAAATAATCAATGATTAAATTTTCTACCGGTTGGGGAAATACGACATGGTTCTTTTTGGAATTTACTTTTGAACTTCTCATTCTTATGCTTATGAGGTAGTGAAGATATGGTGAGAATGAGAAATTCAAAATTAAGTTCCAAAAAGAACCATGTCGTATTTCCCCACCCGGTATTATAGCCGTGACAGTTAACGGACAATGGTGCAACAGGCCATTATTGCTCAATTTAATGAAATGTGTGATATTTTATTTTCCAAAATAATGACTTAATCTTTTAAGCAATGTCTGGAACTGTCAAATCACTATATTAAAATGCAATGGCTACTTTGTCATATGGTGTGTAAAGAAGTTTGGATAACCCTGTGTCTGATAAAACAATCTGCCATAACAAAACACTTAAATTTGAATACTGATTTGTTGTAAACAAGTTTCACAACGATTTTTAAATGAATATTCTAATTACCCAAGCACCAAGATACATAACTGCCACTGGTGGTCAGGATAGAAAAAAGGAACCAAACAACAAAAACCATTTACTGCATGAAGTACCATATGGCTTACTTGTTATGTGTTTATTAGTCTAATCAGTGACATTACTTCTTCCAAATGCGCAGTTATCCGTCTCTTTCATTTGTCCTTGTAAAAGGAAAAAAATCAATGGAAAAACAGGATAAGGGTTTTTTTTTTGTTTGGTTGGTAAACAACTTCCAGTATTAACCGCGTACTCTGAAGCAGCAGCGGCATATACGATTGCGATGATCGTCTGTTTCTCAAGTCTTGCTCCAATTTGCTTATTAGAAATGGCTATATGGTAGTTTTAATCATTATAAATTTTGGAGCTATTTTTCTGCATGACTATTTTTAGAGATTGGTATGGCTCGGTTGTTTCCTTGAGACAGAGTTACATTTTGACTCCGAGTCGTACACGTACCTAACATCAGCTACGACGAGTAAGTTAAAGACGGTCGACCCACTGCGTCCACTCACCAACTCTTGGGTCCCAGTGAGTCGTAGCCAAATTGGTATTTCTTTAAATCCAACTCATGAGTCATTAGTCAAAAGTTTCGCCTGTTTAAGTTTGACAGTTTACGACTCATTGGGAAAGCTTTATCTGCTGATAATCTGACAATAATCTGACAATCCATATATTTACTTGTTTGGGATGAGTTTCGAGGTGTTCTCATATAAACTTGTCCTAATACAGAGAGTTATTTTAATGACACAAATTACTTTCTCCATTCAAACTTCAAAAAATGCCAACGAGACTGAGAAGTTTAGAAATATTGCACAATTCCAGGGTGGAAAACATAGATCTGTAATTGAGTACATAAGGATAGCACAAGCAAACCCAAGCTATGTCACATTTGAGTATAAAAACTAAATAACGATATACAAGCCGTATATTCACATATATTTCCATGGCAAAAAATTACAATAGAAGAGTTTCGGCACTTTCGAGAAACTAGTTACTATCGAAATGGGTGCAGTGTACCCAAGAAATATTGGGAAATTTTAGTGGATAAGGATGATTATTAGCTTTATTTTCTGCTTCAGTTAAGTTAAAAAAGTTATCGTTTGCCAATCTTTTCTGGGCCCACTGTGTACAAGGTGGTTAAAGTTTTTTGCACCCAATAAAGTATGACATCATTTTTTCACACTCTATGGTCAGCAACAGCATAGGTTGAAAGGAGTTACAGTAAAATTGGAGAAAGTGGCTGCAAAAAAAGATTAATCAGCTTATATGTAGTAAATTTTATTTTCAAGACATTTACTATTGAGAGATTCATTTATCTCCAAGTAAGCTACTTATTTGACTTTTCATTCTTTCTTCGCAGGATGTTTTCCGAACTCTCTGTTCGCGGTAGTTGCTCATTTTTGCCTGTGTGTTGATATTTTTATGGTATGGTTCGTACAATACAATCAGTCAATTTCCTCACACAATCAACTAGCAAAAAAGTAAAAATAGAAAATGATTATAATTGTTGTTTACTAGCAAAGCAATTAAGGTTTCTATTACCATACTCTCTCGATTATTGGAGAAACCTCAAACCAAAACGTTAATCTGCTTATACAATGATGGACAAATTATTAAAGGAGTGAGTAGTTCATTTTGCTCCATGCTCTTTACTGGAGAATTTATTGTGTTATAAAAATGTAAAAAAAAACTTGTTTTTCAGTAGGTAAATTTTACGATTCAATTAATATTTTTTATGAAAGAACATCGAATAGTTAAAATATTCTTGGAGCACGTGATTAGTACTATAGAGTCCATTTTTTCACGAAATTTATTCTGAAACTCACCTGCTTATTAAATAGAACGTTTAATTAGTATAAAAATTTAGGATTCATTCATCATCTCAATGGAATACAATCTAAACTAATAATCTCAGGATTCACTCAATTTTTTCAATCATTCAAAGTAAAGACGAACATGTTCCGCAAGTGACAAGCTTCATAGCATAATTCGTTCTTGTTACTAGGTTCACTCACAAGAGTGAAAATTGGCACAATTATATTCTTGGTTAAGCATTTTGAGTCAAAGTCGTAATTCATCACCACAGACAGTTTATTATATTCAGAAGTCAGAAATTTACAGTAAAATTGAACTCAATTACCATTCATATATTACTTCTATAAAGTTTGTCCAATTACAATTGCAAATACATTACTTCTCCACAGTGTAATTGATTACGTAAATTCAAATGTAAATTGTGTAATGTTCAATTATTTTCATTTGATTTAAATTTAATGTCCTTAAATAAATTAAACTTTGTGTGTAATACCTCAACACAGCTTCTTTTGTTCTCAATTATGAAATTTAGTTGTTGTTGTAAACGTTGTAAACGGGGGCAATCATGTGTTACAATGTATAAATCGTGGAGGAAAGTGAATGGTAGGGAGAACGGTTGGTCGACACAGAGAGCGATAGCGAGGGATATTGTTCGGTAGGGATGGCGGTAGAGAGTGCGGTTGATGGTAGGGAGAGCGTTTGGGCGGTAGGGTGTTCGCCTGTATGAAAAGGAGTGCTATAGGGTGGTAGGCACGGCGGTTGGATGGTGTAAGGATTCTGTATCGCAAGTATATGTTCATTAATTGCTTCAGTTTAATCCGTAGACAAATTCCGTATATAAATCATCAAGATGAATCCAATTTTAAGGATTTGTAGCTTACGCCCGTGTTATACTTAATGTCATTCGTCCTTCATTCGACTGAAATGCAGTATGATTGATGAATTTTGTGACAAATTTTGCAATCTAATTTACCTTGACAATTAAGATTTTTGCAAAATTTGTTGCAAAATTTATCAATCATACTGCATTTCATTCGAATGAAGGACGAATGATATTAAGTATAAATCGGGCGTTAGGCTCGATGCCGCCAATGATTGAATTTATTCATACTCTCACGACTAATTATACAGGATGGGTTATATTTAGTGTCCCTGTAGCCGAAGACTTTCACTTTTATATGTTGTAGTCAAATGCAGTGAAGCCTTGGAGTTATTTCAAATTTCCTACGCAAAATCCTCACTTTTCTCTTTAAAGTCTCATTCCTAGAAAAAAACGGTGGCATGGCTTCGGTTCGCTTATGATCAGGGGGCGGATATATACTTTCTAAAAAACAGCGTTTTACTTACTTAAATACTTTTCAAAAAGCGACGAAATACTAATAAAAAAGTATAAAATAATTAACAATACTTTGTTATTTTTGGTAAGTATTTACACTTTTTTAAATTAATTCACTTAATTGAAGTCTAAAAACCCGGTTGTATGCTAGTTTGGAGCATAAAAATCGAATTGTTTGATTTATTAGTTAAGAAATGATTAATTTAAACACTTTATTGCGGCTCCAATAAATAAGTGAGATGATTTTTATATAGTTTAAAGGATATTTTCATTAAATTTTTTCTGAAAAAAAAAAGTTGGTTTCTCCAGAAAGTATACCATTATTTGGTGCTCGTGTTAACCGACGTAAAAGCATGTCTTTATTATAACTGGGACCGCAAAAAAAACGTTTGTTGCAACTGAAGGTTCGGCTTAAATCTTTGGGTCCCGACTGCACAATTTAGTCAAATTTATTTCGACCTCTCGGGATCCGCCTTACCGAAAATTTAATGGACGCATAATTTAATTTTAAATATACTTCTTTGAACAAAATTGTAAACTTTTACGTTCTGCAGTTTATCATTTTGACTCAACGGCAAATTTAGAGCGAATATGATAAAAATTATCCTCGAAAAACGATTAATACAACAAATTACTTGACAAAGTACTTTTTAATTACTTAATATTCTAAATTACTTTCGAAAGTATTTCCTAATGCCTAAAAACCAAAAATACTTAAAATACTTTTTTATAAAGGCATTCCATTCATCTTCAAATTACATGAATCGGAAAAATACGAAGTTACAGAGGTGTAGGTGCAATACCCAAAAAGAAGTAGATAAGTAAGTATCCGCCCTCTGCTTATGACTATGGTTCCAGCCATACACTTCACATGTTATTCAAACTCAATAGGGTTACATGTGATTCTATTCAGTAACTAACTTGGGGGAAGTATTCTGTGGCACGATAATCGTAATTCAAATTCAAATTTTAAAGAATTTGGATTATGATTTTCGCGCCATTGATAGCCCTTGAAGGTAGTATTCGCATAGAATCTCAAGTAACCCTTTCTAATTTGAATAACATGTGAATTGCATGGTTGAAACAATAGATATAAGCGGACACACGCCATGCGACCGTTTTTTTTGGGAATGATATTTCATAGAGAACAATGTAAATCTCACAGGCTTACTTTCCTCTGACTACAACATATAAAAGTGAGAGTATGAGCATAACCCTTATCTTTACCTCGGTTATAGGGAAACTAAAGATAACCCACCCTCTATTTACGTAAATTTTTTCATGGTTATTTATCAATACAGTCTACATCAGGTCAGACCATATGGAATGGTTAGTGGTGGGCACATTGTAAAGAATTTTTCAAAACAAAACTGTGGTTCACAATTATTTTCTTTAATGAAATGATGTATATTTGTAAATCTGAACAATATTAAAATCTTGCCTTCACGTGAGTTTTGTTACTTCCGCTTGAACTAGTGGTCTTGCAATTTTCCCTGTGCTACCCCTTGGTAATGACTCCAAAATATATACACCTCCACGAATTCTCTTGTAGGTCGCTACTTTACCTAATATTAATTGAATTTAGCACACAATTAGAGCACTGTATAGCACAGATTCGTTCACATTTTTAGATAGGTTATTTCTCTTTATGAATTTTTACCGTCAACAAAATTCTGGATTTCTTGAGCCGTAGCAACTGCATTAGGCTTCAGGACAACTGCAGCTCTCGGTATGTCTCCTCCCTCATCTGAGACTCCAAAAACAGAAGCTTCTGCCACCTCTTCATGTTGTAGAATAATTTCTTCTAACTCATCAGGCGAAATCTGTCAACCAATTCTCAAAGTGTTACGTTACGGTACACGCCTAAAATTTTACAACAAATTTGCTCATAAACGGTTCAAATCGGACCAAACTCATATAATGTTCCCTAATATTCGTGCACCAGAATCTCGCCAATACTGAAACTCAGTTTACTTGCACTTTTAATAATTTTAATATAGTAAGTTGCATATAAAACAGAAATGGTTGTACAGCCGAGGTTGTATGCATTTTGGAATTCAAAAATTGTTCATGAAATGTTACTTGATAATTAATATCCCGAGACGAAAGTTTATCTAAATGTGAGTGTCAATGTGATGCTGTTCAAATCAAGCCGAACGTATCGATAATATTGAAACACGTTTCTTATTGCGTCTCTGGATAAATTCGAAATAATTGATTTTCAATAAATGATAACTTTTCAGGCATTGAGGCTAATAATCCGGTATTACTAAACTGCGCTTCGTTTGCACCCCTGTGTATCTTAATAAATTATCATTTTTAAACCTAGCTGTAGTGATAAATGGTTGTACAAAATTTATTTTAGGTTCACAAGTGACCATCTACGAGGGTGCGACAGGACGCAAAAGTTGCAAAGTTTAGTAAAATCCATAGTAACCTAATTTTAAAAATGTCTACTTTTCAAGTTTCACGTTTAAGTAAATAAAATATTCACTTACTGAAATTATTTATTGCACTCCAGGGAGCTGATGCTCAGAAGAGTCGCTAGCGTAACGACGTAGTAAAATTTGACTATCGACGATTTGAATTTCAATAGAATTTATTTTCGTGTCATGAGTATCATTCTTTACAAACGTTAATTTGAACAGACACGCCTGTTTTACACGGCCTAATTATTATATTAATACTAGTGATAATTAATTTTAAAAAAGAAAGAAGAATGTTTTAGAATGACATTTAGCACTAGATGTGTTAGGCAGATTTTTGAGCCCGTTGAGAGTAAATTTGTCAGTTGTAAAACGTATAGTAAGTCGTAGAATTAGTATGTGGATTTTTAGTACAGGGTGTCTACAGTTTTTTAGTTACGGTGAAAGCAAGATTTCACATTTTTTTAGAAAAATGTGTCATAGCGAAAAGTAAATTGGCGCGAAATTTATAACATTTTATTAAATTAAATTAACATGCCGATTTTGAGGGCTATACAAATATGTTGACAAAAATGCTGATCGAAGACAGGCTGACCAAATTTCGTCTTGTAGCATGGTCAGTTTTTATTCGGTCAGCTCAGCATTATTGCGTTTTGGTATGACTCTCAAAATCGGCCTCTTTGTTGATTTCATAATCACCTTTAGAGATAATGATTCAAACTCAAAGAAACGATTAAATGATAAATAGGGATGCCCCGAATATTCGAAAATTCGAATATTCGAAACTATTCGGATACTTTTACGAATATTAGTATTCGTAATATTTAAAAAATGATATTCGCAAACTATTCGAATACATTTTCGAATATTTTTAAAATTGAAAGTATTTTTCAATACGGAAATAAGTAAGGAAATTTGGACTGTGCCTCATCTTTAATTGTCTAAATAATCTAAAATTAAAATTGATTGGTTGTGCAAGATACTTCCAAAAGCCTAGATAAGTCTAGATCTTTCACTTTTACTCAAAATCTAATACTTTTAAACCGATTACGCTAACTTTGAGAGTTTCTTTCAGATTCCCTACTTCGAAATGCTTAGGGTGATCCTTTCCAAATAATTTGTGAGAGTCATAAGACATGGAAGTACTTCTGAAATTATTGATTCTGACGCACTGATGATTTTTGTTATTTTTTCAAAAGGTTGAAGAAGAAAAAGTACTCCTTCCAGTAAATACGACTGATTTTGGGTTAAATTCACAATCATTTGCCTCTTCCGCTGAAAAATATGTGATAGCAGCTTTTTGTTTCAAAAGACAATTTAGCATGTAATAGCACGAGTTCCAACGTGTAGGGATATCTTGCACAAGCTTCTGAACTTCGAAATTAAATTTTTTCTGTATAGCTCAAAGTATATTAGCTTTTGAGGGGACTAATTGAACAAGTTGTTTAAGACGAGTAGAAAGACACCCAACGCGCATATGCTTTCGAATATTCGGAAAATATTCGTCCGAACTATTCGTATTCGGTTTTATTTCGAATACGAATATTCATATTCGAAATTTTTACGAATACTACTATTTGGGGCATCCCTACTTCTTACAGTTTTCAGACATTTCTGCCACCAAGTCTTTATGGGCTTCTGCTTCGATAAAAGACAACTTGTAACGCGGAGCAAAGAATGTGGCGCATGTGTTGTTTAAATTTTTGAACAAATTTTTAAACCTATTACGCTAACTTTGAGAGTTTCTTTCAGATTCCCTACTCCGAAATGCGTAGGGTGATCCTTTTCCAAATAATTTGTGAGAGTCATAAGGCATGGAAGTACTTCTGAAATTATTAATTCTGACTCACTGATGATTTTTGTTATTTCTTCAAAAGGTTGAAGAAGAGAAAGTATTCCTTCCAGTAAATACCACTGATTTTGGGTCAAATTCACAATCCTTGGCCTCTTCCGCTGAAAAATATGTGATGGCAGCTTTTTGTTTCAAAAAACGATTTAGCATGTAATAGCACGAGTTCCAACGTGTAGGGATATCTTGCACAAGGTTCTGAACTTCCAAATTAAATTCTTTCTGTATAGCTCAAAGTATATTCGCTTTTGGGGGGACTATTTGAACAAGCTATTCAAAACAAGTTTTGAATACCACTATTCGGGGCATTCCTAATGATAAAGAATAATCCACCTGTACCTCTTGGCTAGTGTGCTTCAAACTTGTTATCAGTCGTGCTCTCTTCTTTGTCTGGATGATGTTGCGTTTCAAAGATTAATAATAATAAGTAGGAGCAAAGACAAAAACACATACAAAATCATTATCATGTCTCACATCCACCCCTAGAGTTGGACAAATTCATAGTCATTGTTTGGTCGGAACAATTCTACTCAAATTGACCAGTGTCAAATTGCTTCGTATGAGATATACATTTAAAAAACTTTAAATAAATGTCAAAATACCCGGACTCGTGACGTATGCGTCATGATCCATGTCCAATTATGAATCAGAGTCGACTCACAAATTTAAGAGTCAGAGTCATCACTCCGAGAGTCGACTCCAGGAGTTCAGAGTCAGAGTCAGTTACTCTGACTCAGGCCAAAGTGAGAGTCATGGAGAACACTAATACGAATTAATTATGCCCTAATTATATTTTATTTTGTTCGAAATTAGTGTTCTCCATGACTCCCAGTTTGGCCGGAGTCAGAGTCATTGACTCTAAGAGTCATGACTCTCTAAATGTTGGGAGTCGACTCTCAGAGTCATGACTCTGACTCTCTAAATGTTGGGAGTCGACTCTCGGAGTCATGACTCTCGACTCCGGAGTTACATAATACAAAAATGGAAAATCAGGTCTGAAATTGAATTTTTTTTTCTACATTTAGTTTCCTTGTTTCTAAGTTTGCTAATTTTCTAAGTTTCCTTGACAACAAGAAACTAAAAAAGCCACTTTCATCAGGTTAAATAAACAATTCGTAACTTTTTTTTAAATATTTCTTTGTAAAAATAACTATCGAAATAATATTTGCATGTAAATTTTGTTAAAAAATAGTCCCATATGACCATGTGCGCATGTTTCAAAAGAGTTATGACTCCCAAGTCTCGGAGTCGACTCCCAGAGTCATGACTCTGACTCCCAAAACCCTTGGAGTCAGTCATCAAATGACCCCCGACTCCCAAAAACCCTGGGAGTCAGAGTCATGAGAGTCAGAGTCAGAGTCAGAGTCATGACTCCGGAGTCAGAGTCATGGAAAACACTATTCGAAATTGGGTAGTCTAGCCGGTGAGTGGGAGAGTTTTGCCCAAATGTGAAGTGTGGGAATGTGAGTTGGGGATGAAGTACGGGTATCACTGGTCAAGCGTTATTTTTTCTCACAATAATTAAAAAATTTGAATCAGGACCAATTTTGAATTTCATGACTACGCGCCAAGAAACCTGTTGTGGCGGAAAGCGAATTTAGTGTAAAAACCTTTCCGCCACAACATAAATTTTTGAAAAAATGTGAAAGCTTGCTTTCACCATAACTAAAAAACTGTAGACACCCTGTATATGGGTCATTGATAATCATATATTTCAGATCTTTGTATTTTTTGCCATTCTTTGATTTGCTTTTTAAACTTTCCTAAGGTTCTTTCAATACTACCCTTATTGTATAAAATATATTTGTTCCAGAGACCAATAGCACATACATAAAACGCCTTTGATGAAAATTTACACCTTAATTTTGATATTACCAGTCAGTTAGTCAATTTTGAGTGATAGTTATGTTCTTTCAATTGGAAATATTCATCCAATTCCTGAATGTCTTTGTTGTTGATGATTTTATATCTCTCTATAAGTGTGGTATAGTTTAGTCTTTCAGATAGACTTTGAATATTGCACTTATCATTAAGGTAAAAATAATCCTTGTTATTAAGGTTCGTGTACCTAGATAATAAATTTTTTGTTTTCTAAATTTATTTTTGCTTCTGTAAAGATAGTAATAACTGACAGTTAGTTATTGATTCTCCGTTGAATACTTGGAAGTTTGGATATATTATCCGCCCATATGCTGAAAAGGAAATTGATACAAGAAAGTACAAATGCATTAAGAACTACCGTGCTTTTCAGATACATGTACCATATGGAGTGTGTGTTTTTGCACCATAACTGTAACTACACCAAAACTGCTATGATCATTTCAGACTCGTGCACCGAATAAAACTTTTTTGAATTGGATAAATCGGTTTGTTTAATAAAATGAACTCGCAATGAAATAGTCCCAGTTGGTACCCCTGACATAACTAATTTTGTTAGTTCACTACTCAAGTATTGAAAATACAGGAGTTGAATGTAAAGAAATGGAAAAGTTTGATTCGTTCGGCAGGATTGAAATTGAATTTAAGTCAAGGCGAACCATAACGTTTCGAACGAGTTTTAAGAGACATACGATAAGAGTTTCAATGAGCCATCGTGCGCATTCCGTTACTGCTTTTGATTAAAACAAAGTTAAAAAAAAACTGTTGTTTAAAACAGTTTAAAACACTGTTTTAAACAAGCGTGTTTGTTTTTGTGCCAACCCTGGTGTGAAGTCAGGTGGAGTATTTTATTGTTGAAATCCTGTTCACTTTATCCCAGTTCCAGATGTCCGTGGGTTGGATTAAACCAAAGGGGGCTCAAAAAAAAAAATTTCACAACCATGTTATGTATCCTTCTTCAGCGATAAAATGATCTCTACAAATGTTGCTTAGAGTAGTTCAGTGACCAACTTTTTCTAATAAAATTTTTCTCTGTGACCACTTTCAAAATTTTCCATATTTTCAAAAACTTGAACAAGTGGTCACAGAAAAAAATTTTATTAGAAAAAGTTGGTCACTGAACTATTCTAAGCAACATTTGTAGAGGTCATTTTATCGCTCAAGAGTTTCACATAACATGATTGTAGAATTTTTCCGTTTTTTTAAATTTTCAAAATTAAAAAAAAATTGAACAAGTGGTCACAGAAAAAAATTTTATTAGAAAAAGTTGGTGATTGAACTATTCTAAGCAACATTTGTAGAGGTCATTTTATCGCTCAAGAGGGAGACATAACATGGTTGTGAAATTTTTTTTTTGAGCCCCTTTGGTTCAATCCAATCCAACCTGTCCGTGACTCAGGTTAAAATTGGAGTGTTATTGCTTTACTAAATTTTGTCAACTTATTTAAAAAGCTTAAAGTTTATTAATCAATCCTGATTGATTCTAAGAAGCTGTTTATCTGTAAATTAAAAATCGTTTGGTGAGTTGGCGCGCAAATGTCTGGAGAGTATTTTGGGATTGAGATTGAGTGATGGATGTGAAACACCTCTTTTTTTCATATGCTCTTCACAATGAAAACTTTCTCCATATGGTACATGTTTCTGAAAAGCACGGTATTTCGAACATATGTGGGGTTAAAGCCCTTTTAAAATGTCGAATACGTCCGCGTCCTCTTGCAACTTTTGACTCTAATGTTTGCAAATGCTCATTAAAATTAAGAATTTCATCAAGCAAAATAGGGAGATTGAAATTCTAGGTCCCCGACCTAATCCTGGACCTAATTCGTGAGTTTTCTCTTTAGGTTCTGGTTCGGTCGGAGACCTAAAAGTAGTGGGTTTAAATTCTACGTAATGACATCACGAAAATATCAGGAGGGAAATTTTTCGTAATTGAATTCTCTCAACTGAAGCATTCGTGAGACATCTATCCAGAATTCAGACTTGGAATCAGGATCAAATTCAGTTTAAATTTTTAGTCAAAATGAACAAGGATATCCTTTCCGTGTTACAAAATTTAAACGACGGAGATCTGGAGGACGTCATTCTCATAACATATTCTGAAGAAAGCAAAATTTTAAAATTGCCAAAATTTCAATTTAACTTAGAAGCTTTAGACGACGAATACTGCCGTCTGAATTTTCGATTTCGAAAGTTAGACTTATTACGGCTTAAAACCTACCTTGGAATTCCAAGTCACATACGATGCAATGGCACGCGAGTTGGCGGAACGGAGGCCTTTTGCATTTTATTGAGAAGGCTCGCTTATCCAAATAGGTAAGGGGATCATATCTGATTCCCAAAAGTCGAATTTTAGTGGGTCCACAACCCCAAGTCTTAGCCCATAGAACTGGTACCGTAAATAACGAGTAGTATTAAATTTAGTATTTTAAACGACTTACGAAAATCTCACAATTTTCCAACAGCTGATGCCGGTACAGCACTGGGATTGATGGAATGATGTTTAGTAGTGCTGTGAGTAACTACTTTTAACAATTAAAAACTAAAATTAAGTTAATTTTAATGAAAAAAGTCGAATAATTCTAGGACCTAATTCAGGACTTAAAAAGAGAGCAAATTAGGTCGAGAATTAGGTGCTGGAGGAGAACGTAAACTTAAACCCAAAGAGAAAGTCGTGTCACGTGGTCAAATTGGATACCAATTTCAAAATTAGGTCCAGGTTTAGGTCGGGGACCTAGAATTTCAATCTCCCTAATACCTAAGTACTTAAAACCTTTTTTTCTTTGTATTTGGTGTACATTGAAGGTAAGATTATCTGGTAACTGTGCTGATATATCTTTAGGTTTCCTAAAGATTACAAACTCAGTTTTATCATAATTCATATATACACNTGGTAACTGTGCTGATATATCTTTAGGTTTCCTAAAGATTACAAACTCAGTTTTATCATAATTCATATATACACCTACCTGTTCATACCATTTTTCAAGTCGCTCAAGTACCATTTGCAAGCTACCAACTGACTTGTCTAAATCATGATTGTAACTTGCAATTACTAAATCGTCAGCATAAAGTNTGGTAACTGTGCTGATATATCTTTAGGTTTCCTAAAGATTACAAACTCAGTTTTATCATAATTCATATATACACGTACCTGTTCATACCATTTTTCAAGTCGCTCAAGTATNTCAGTTTTATCATAATTCATATATACACGTACCTGTTCATACCATTTTTCAAGTCGCTCAAGTATCATTTGCAAGCTACCAACTGACTTGTCTAAATCATGATTGTAACTTGCAATTACTAAATCGTCAGCATAAAGTATTATTTTAACGATTCAAAATTAGCGACGCATGCTCAAATTAAAAACTGCGTCGTTGAAGAAAGACGTCGTTGACTTAACGACGGTTCTGAGCATAAGTCGAAGAATCGGAAGGATAAATAACGACATAACAAGAGAAACCCTCGTTCGTTATAATTCGTCGTGAAAAACCGATAGCTACTTAGTCTTAACACTAAATTAAAGCTAAATTACACTTTAAAGAAAAACTAAAAATTTAGGCAGAAGATGGCTGAATTGTAGCACATTTTAATATTTTAGCACAAGTCAATTTATAAGAGTCAATATGTGTCTGAGGTTTTACATAGATCAAGCGGAAAGGATGGTTATGTGTAACTGCTGATTGACTCTTCGTAAGTCGTTCTTTCGCTGTATATTTAATCCGACGGAACACTAGATACTAAATATGCATTCAATTTAGTGTTTTCTATGACTTCCAGTTTGGTATGCGTCAGTCACTGGCTGGAAGTCATGACTATGATTCTTTAAACTTTAGAAGTCGATTCTGTAAACTCTTTGTGTTTGAGAGTGAGTCACGTGATACAATCTGAAGTTTAAAAATTAATATTTACTTAATCATGAACGTAAATGAGAAAAAGAGAGGAAATAGTCCTTTATGCTCATTTACAAAATGCTGGAAAAGAATCATGAAGCCCAAGACCAGGAGTCTATTGCCAAATTCATGGGTCTGACTCCAAACGGAAAACGGAGTCAGAATCATCAAATGAGTCCAAATAATTCAGGGAGCCAGAGTTATGACTCCTGATTCAGAGTATTGTAGAGCACTAATTCAGATGATAATAAGAATTAATAAAACGTTCAAAGATTAAAATAGCTGAGAATCTTGGGAGCGCAAATCAATTCTGAGTCGGTCGGTTTCTCTGAGCTCAAGCACGATAAATGGTTATGTACACCTGCGCATACGCACTACGCTTATCGCTTTAACATTAAGCCGATGAACCACTAGACACTAAACATGTATTACAAATGGTAATAAAAGTTAAAACGTGCAAAAATTAAAAATACTTAGTAATTAGTAGTAGTAATATAAAAAATACTTAGTAATACTTAGTGCTTAGTAAAAAACGAGCTTATTCCATCCAAGTAAATTGGATGGAATAAAATTTAATAACCCGCTATGGGCCATACGATTATCTAGATGTCAATCTTTTTTCTGGGCACTCTAGCTCGAAAACAAAATTTTTTTGACAAAAACGGCTAATGTAATAATACACAAATTGTCTCACATTTAATAATTATTTTGATGTTGTAAAAAAATTTATTTCAGNAACAAAATTTTTTTGACAAAAACGGCTAATGTAATAATACACAAATTGTCTCACATTTAATAATTATTTTGATGTAAAAAAATTTATTTCAGTTTTCTTTCTTGAGTTGAATAAAGTCGAAAAGTAGTTAAGCCCCTGCACTAATTGATGATTTATTTCTCCCTTTTGATTATAACTAAATGATTGGAATAATCTCACCATACCCACTGAATACCAGATTCACAATTGTAACCTGACCAGCGCTGGTTCTTTTCCCGACAAATCCCACTTCTTGATAAAGATCCTGATGACGGTGAACAGGACAAGAGAATTAATTCCAGTGATGTTAAATTAACACTTACTAATTAAAAGTCTAGGCAAACCTCGGCGATGGCGACATTTCCGAAGCCATTCGCCTCATCACCTCAGATGACACTATTGCTCCAGACAACCAAGATACAATAACAACCCTCCTAAGCAAACATCCACCCCATTCTACCTCTTCTAATTTCTCTGATAATCCCGAACCTCTAAATTTCAACTGGAACATTGAAAACACAGAAATCATGAAAGCCATATCTTCTTCAAACCAGGGTCAGCCGCTGCTCTATGCGGCTTACGCCCTCAGATTTTAAAAGACCTCATGTCTATATCAACACCAGACTCTAAAGATTTTCTTGACGCAATCAAAAAACTCAGAAGTCTTATGATCTACGGGAAAGTCCCCGAAAACATTTGCCCAATTCTTTATGGAGGCTCCTTTACTGTCCTCTCGAAGAAATGTGGAGGCATTCGACCCATCGTCATTGGTAATACATGGCGGAGACTGACGGCAAAAATTATCACCAAACGTATCTCCTAACCCTTATCAAACGACTTCCTTCCCAATCAGCTTGGTGTTGGCATCCGTGGAGGAGCAGTAGCAGGAGCCAATGCCGCAAGAACTTATTTCACCAACGATCATATCTCTTTAAAAACCTTTGTTAAAATAGACTTCATAAACGCTTTCAACGAAATCAGAAGAGATGTCCTCCTACAGAGAGTGAAGCCCAGCATACCTGATATTTATAACTTCATATACCAATGCTATCGACTTCCTAGCAAGATTTTCTACGGCGAAGCTTCCTTACTTTCCGATCGAGGAGTCCAGCAAAGAGACCCGCTCGGCCCCGCACTTTTTTGCCTCATGGTCCAACCCATCGTTAATCAAATTTTCTCCGAATTTAACGTATGGTATTTGGACGACTACTATCGCTGACACCTCCTCAATAGTCCTTAAAGATTTGAAAGAAATCTTTAAATTAGCAAACGAAATAGGNGTTAATCAAATTTTCTCCGAATTTAACGTATGGTATTTGGACGACTACTATCGCTGACACCTCCTCAATAGTCCTCAAAGATTTGAAAGAAATCTTTAAATTAGCAAACGAAATAGGACTTTCTCCAAATTACTCAAAATGCGAAGTAGCCATTTTAGGAACCCGCAATCCTTCTGTGCTTAAAAACACATTGACAAATCTCGACATCATTGTCCCCGGTATTCAATCGATCAACAAATCTAATGCTACCCTACTCGCAACTCCAATCTCAAACGAAGCGATTTTTGAATGGCTTCAACAAAAAACTAACATCCTCAAAATATTCGGAGAAAGTCTCATGAACATCTCAAAACACTGCGCATTTTTCTTTTTTAAAAGTACTTCGCCATTCCTAGACTCATTTTTTCCTTCGAAGTTCTCCAACATGGAAAGAAGTCGAAAGTTTGAATTCTTACGATTTTACGCTGAAATTAATTCTAGAAAACATAATCAACTCTAATTTATCTGATCAAGCCTGCACTCAATCTTCACTCCCCACAAGAATAGGAGGACTAGGGATTAAGCATGCTGCTGAAATGGCGATACGGTGTTTCCTCGCGTCATTTAACAGCGTTGAACCCTTAGTTTCCGCCTAGTTACCCATTAATTTTAAAATCGATCCCTCAGTGGAAAAAGCAACGGAAATATGGATTCTTAGAAACAACGAGAACCTTCCTGAATCCCCTTTACAAAAACTTCAGAAAGCCTGGGAAAACCTTCAAATAAACAGAAATCTTCAATATATTTTAGCGAACTGTTCTTCCAACGAAGATCTTGCCAGAATTCTTTCTTCAAACAACCAAGAGACAGGATCATGGCTAGAAGCCATACTTTCCCCACAACTTGGAACTCTCCTTTCAGATGAAGTCTTCAGAGTCTCTTGCTCATTACGCCTTGGTACCTTAATTTGCTCACCTCAATTTTGTTGCTGTGGTCTAGGGGTTGATGAAACTAAACGTCATGGTCTCTCCTCTAAAAAAGCGCTCGGAAAATTCTGAAGACACGACGCAATAAACTATATCCTAGTTAGGTCCCTACGATCAGCTGGATATCCTTGTATCAGAGAGCCCCCTGGACTATCAAGAGAAGATGGCATGACACTTGTTCCATGGTCAAGAGGCAAATTTTTGGTCTGGGACTTCACCTGCGTAGACACTTTTGCCAAATTTTACGTTTCCTCCAGCAAGCATGATCCAAGATCTGAAGCCATCATAGCAGAAACAAGGAAGTATAAACATACAGTTTTATCCCTAACAACAAATTCTTTTTCGTTCCAGTAGCTGTTGAGTCTAGCAGAGTTTGGGGACCCAAAGGATTAAGCCTAATCAAGAAAATTGGTAATTATTTAAAAATCGCTTTCAGAGAACCAAGATCAACCTCTTATTTAATCCAACGGATCAGTCTGGGCATGCAGAGAGGGAACACTTCTTCCNCAGAGAGGTAACACTTCTTCCATTCTAGGCACACTCCCTAAAGGAAAATAGCTGGAAGAAATAACCTTTTTATAGTTTTTTTTTCAAATCAGTTTAAAAAATAATAATTAAATAATAGAAATAAACCTCACTTACTAATTATTATAATATTTAATTCAACATCTTAGAGATAAAAAGTTACACACACCAAACCTCTTCTTATTTCTTTATCTTATCTTATTACACCCCTCAACCCTTTCAGCTCTGGTGAATTCCACGTCGACAAAATGTCAGTGAATGGGCGGGTTAAATTAAACCCGTCTACATGCGTAAATCACGCAAGACGCAACCAAAGTAATGAACTTTTATTTTTTAAAGCCCAAATCACGCTAAGGACGTTGTCAACTTTAAGTGCTCAATCCATTTGCCATTACTTTCAGTTACAACAGAATTTGGGCATCTTTTGACGTTTGAATAAGCAATTAATTCTATACTTGCTGTTATTTACTAGGTTATATTAATATAATTTCTATCGATAAACTAGTGCACATTAAAGAGGTGAGTTGTATATTAGCTACATTAGAATGACGCAACGGGTTTCCATCCCCCTATTTTTTTTTGTAAGTTGTCTAACATTTAGGACTTTCTCAATGTGTACAGCATGTTCATAAAGTCATTTACGCATAGGAGAAAGCATTACTAAGAAAACAAGAGCAAAAAATGCGGTTAGTCCCTCAATGTAATCCTCTCCACTCAAACTCAACACATGCAAATTTTCTTTGAGAGGAGTTTGTAGGGATGTGAACCTATTTTCTCAATTGCATAGTGACTTTTTGGACATGCTATACTTACTGCATAACCAAATATGAAAAAATCTGAGCACTTCGGATTTTTCTGCTGAATCTGAGCACTTAAGCACTTCATCCAATTCAATTTCAGGGAAACACTTGCTTCTCGAAAATAAATTTTTTGGCGGAAATTGAGTGGTTGATTGTGCTCAGGACTTTTCTATTTTTGGTACTCATAAATTCTGGCGAGTAAAATAAAGTTGCAACCGAAAATTTCAGAAATACGAATCCTTTTGCGTCAACTATGTTTGAGACATCCGTAGTCGGGTGTGCAAAATTCGTTGATGTAACACTACAGTGGAATTCGTTTAATGTCACTCCGTCTTCTGTCACAAGTCTCTTTGTATCACCAATTTAAAAATTCCCGGCGGATTCCCATGCACTTAAAGGTAAGAATAGGTCTCCTTATATCACTTCGCCTAATTTCATATTTCATCTTGAGTCACCCATTCCAACCCCACACATGGAAGTTTACTTCTTTTATTGGCAACTTTCGTGTCATAGTTTGAATTTCACATTTTTTTTTAATTTCTTTCTAAATTGTATACATTCAATTTACACCTTAATAAAATGGGGAAAGAAAAATCATCACTGAAGAAACATTTTCCTGTTGTGTGCAGAAAAAAATTACTGACTATTTTCATTAGGTCAAATTGGTGTGATTTTGAACACTGAGTCTACCGTAGTAAAATTAATAGGTAAACCAAGATTCACAAATCACCAATTTGTCAAATTCATTTTTGTCACCAAACATTATGTAAAACACCAAAATTAAAAAAGTTGCCAGTATCGCATTATGTCACCTTCGCTTTTTATCACCAAAAATTTGGGCTCCCTTGGGGGTGACATGAAACGAATTCCACTGTACTATTTTGACTTTCAGTGGAGTAAGACATACTTTATTCTTGCTTTTTCGGATAGGAAAATTTAGAATTGAGGGTGAAATTGTGTGGAAATTTTGCCAATTTTGGAAATACTCGATTCCGGCAATTTTGAAAATGACTCAATTTGTTTAAAATAGAAATGTATATATAAACCTATAATCTATTACATCGTATAAACTACTAAAAAACCATTAATTCTTCAGATTTTCAATTTTTTTTTGAAAATATCGAATTTATTGAAATTTAACATGCACTGTCGAACTCTTTGGGCTTGAACTTTCGTCAGACTTCCATTTTAGAAAAACCTAAACTTGTGCGAACAATAAATCTAATTTTGAATCAATTAATTTCAATTTTTTAGATTATTATTCATTATAATTTCTTTGACATGTCATAAATTTTCTGATGCTACCACTAATCGAATAACTAATAAGCTAAACGCAGTGAGAAAAATGAATTAATCAACGATATCGTTGCGGTTGTTGGCTTTATGAGTATTATTGTTTTCACATGGTATTCACACATTGAGAGTGAATGGGGTTAGTTGAGATAGTTGTAAGACTATGAAAATAAAATTCCCTTTTTGCTTTCAGTCTCATCTCTTTTCCAATTTACTTTTTAAATGTGTACATTATGACTACAAATAGCAAAGGCTATGTGAAAATATTTTTGGGCCATGCATTTTACTGGAGATAAGAGATTATTTCTTTTCGCAATTTTTAAGTTCTTAGTTTTAATTTTTTTCTGGGGAAACAAATGAACCAAAAGTTATAAGTTGTTGAAAATTGAAATTTTGGGATGTTTTTGTGAAAGACACATCTCTTAGTACTTCGTCTCAATATAACATCCAAAGATTTCATTTATCAAAAAATCATAACTTTGATTACAAAATTCGTTTTGACATTGAGCGGTCGACAATGAAACTTTTTGGAATGAAGCCCACTAAATACAATGTCACAATACTATTATTTTGACTACAATTGATGAAATTCAACGAAAGAGAAGAAACTTTAGTGGAAGGATATCAAAACTAACACGGGTAAGGAATGATACAACCTTATGCCTATGAATTCGTTCTCTTGAATTTTATGATGAGCTTAAGAAATAGACACTTTCAATTATCGTTATATTATCCAGATTATTTCTAGATACACAGAGTAAATTAGCTTAACCATAGCTGAGTATATTAGCCGAATATGCAGGCAGAGTGTAAAAGTGCTAAACTGAAAATTTGGGAAAGTCAACTCTGATCAAATTTTTANATTTGGGAAAGTCAACTCTGCTCAAATTTTTAGATATTCAAGCAGAGCCGAAAAGATAGCGGGAAAGGTCCTCTTTTTCAGCATAAAGTTCGCAACCTAAAAAAAATTGTTTTTTTGCAGGTCATGGAATTCTTTTCGTTGAGAAACAGCAAATTATCTGAAAAAGCTCACTTTTCAGAGCATACTGAGTCATTTGTACACCAACTTCAAGCTGAAAAATTATATTCATAGGTTACATTTGGAGTTATTTGTACCTGAATTAAACTTCTACTTTCTCCAATTCTAAAGTGGAGAACGTGGGAAACCATTTTTAGTACAAGTTTGATATGGATTGTTCAGATGCATATCACTTGTACTGAATAGAATACCCATCTGTCAACACCGACTGAAGCATTAACTGAATATTGTTCTCCGGTGGATGTTATTTCACCTACACATTTCCGATCGCATTAGGCCATTAAACTCTCTTCTCGCATTGGCGCAAATCAAATATAAAATATCTGGGTCTAATAACCGAGTTAGTAATAATAATAAACCAAATCTTTATAACGGAATTTTACTGCAATGCGGAAACCATTCTCTTACATGATTATTGAAGTATTTGAAGGTATCCTTGATTCTGCCAGTAATGAATACATATCCATTTTCATCGTAATATCCAATGTCACCCGATTTTAGCCAACCATTAGAAAATGTTTTCGCGTTTTCTTCCGATCTATTCCAATATCCAGAGCACATAATTGGACTTTTAATGGTCACTTCACCTTTCCTATTGGGCCCAAGGGCTTTCCCAGTATCGAGATCCAGTATTTTTAAGCATGTGTTCGGATATAATCTACCAACAGAAAGATCAGGTGTTGTCGGTGACAATCGATATTCATCTGGACATGACAAGTCAATTGTTGTCGTAATAGCTCCACACTCTGTCATTCCAAATCCATTCATAACTGCTTTCATATTCGGAAGCATCATTAGGGTTTTATAAATGTTTGGTTTAATTACTATTGAAAAATGAAAATATTTTTGAATTTAATGACCCAAGAAAGGTTATTAAACATTACTTTTAAGACTTACCAAGTCCACCTGTACACATCACCTCTACACTACTTCTATCATATTTCTGAGCTTCCAAATCTTCTACGACAGAAGTAAGAAAAGTTGGGAAACCGAATAACAGGAATGGCTGCATAAAGACATTTTTGTTAGATACAAATTATCATTGAAATTCAAAGTAAATTTTTTTAGTACAGTCTGTTTCACTAATCATTTTGAGCTGTAACTTACTATTGCTGTTTACAAAGTTTCGATAAGCTAAGGTGAGGTAAAGTTAGGTAGTTCGATATGTTTTCTTCAACGAGTACTTTCTACGCTGATTTCATTTGACCTTGAGAACAAACACTTCATTAGTACTCAAAATTGAAAAGCAGTGTAACACAATATTTTTATGTATTATTGGTTAAAATGTTGTAGTTATTTGAAAATTTCGTGTTTTGGACAGTACTCATGAGGCACGCCATGTGCCAGATTTTCCCACCAAAACAAAAATTTGTAACACTTTAACCAGTTAACCAATTTTATTTTTTTTTACTAATTTTTAATTTTCTACATTAACTGGTTTTAAGCTCTGAAAAATTAGCATAGAAAGCAGCGGCTGCAAAAAATTTATCGAACTACTTTCTCTAGTAAACTGTACGACTTATAAATTCCAGTTCTGGATGTTTCATGCAATAGACTGTATTTTGCATAGCATACTTTAAACTTGTGGATGGCTTGAAAAATATTATCTTTAGTAATTTGATGCATCATAAGTGCCCAAATTCCAGCAACAATATTACGAATTGGAAACAAGAGTCCGAGCACATGTGTAGATTTTGCAAGGTAAAGTGATGGTTTTGGAGTCCAAGGAAATGAATCCAGCGCAATACAAAATGCAATTATATTCTTATTGGTATAAACTGCTCCTTTGCTTTTTCCGGTAGTACCGCTGGTACATAAAATTAAAATAGGGTCATCTGGATCAGTATGAACTACATCATTTTCCCAAGAGTAATTATCAGCTTCTGTGTTGTGAGCAAACAGGGTTTGCACAGGCGTACATCCTTCGTATTCTCCGAATACAACTACTTCCACAGGCCACGGTGTTTCTTTTGACGCTTCCAAGCACTGTTTTACCGAAACTGGATCACAAAATATTAATTTTGCATTTGATTCGAGTATTCGGGAAAGAAGTGTTTCTGAAAACAAATAATGTTACTAAATGTGATAAAACTTTTAATTAATTTGTTGATATTTTTAACAACCTTTTGTGTCTTCTGCATACGAGGAGTACATACATCCTCCTAGCCTCCATATTCCGACAAGAATAGTATAAATCTGCGTGACATTTGCGGTCAGATACAGAGCGATATCACCTTGTTTCATTCCCTTTTTTTTCAGAGCATGTGCCACATTTCTAGACATTGATTCAATGTCGGAAAACTTAATGCTCTCACCAGTGATAGTATTTGTCTGTATAAATAATTTAAATCTCATTTATTTATACAGCGCAATGCATTTAAAAAATTTCAAAACATGGAAAGTTTTGCTATGATACTCATCATCCTCTTCTAACGGATGATCAAGAGCAATTTGGTATGATATATTAGCTAGAACATTCATTTTGTAAATTAAGTAAATGAATGTATCATCGACACTCAAACTCGACACAAAATAAGTAATCAAACGAATATAAATTTAAACAACATCAAATAATACATAATTTTTGTTGCTGCTTTAGTCGAAACTTGGCATTGTCCAAAATACTTGAATTGAGTAGAATTTTTGTGACCGTTCAGCTGTGAAGCATTTGCAGAGCACTTCTCTAAGTTGATTGTACTTCGTAAATCTAAATTTATAATAACTATTAGTGAAAGTGTTATCTATTGACTTTCTGTTTTAACAAAAAAAAATTAGATATTGTTGAAGCATAATCTCATACAGAAACGTACGGTAAGAAGGACAAGACGAAAATTATTGAAATTGTTAATCAAATTTTATAAAGAATAAATATTTAATTAAATGTTTAGTGCCAAATCCATATGCATCTGCAACTTATGTTTGTTTTTATCACTCTTATATACGTGTTCTATTGTATAAAATATATTTTTGCAGTTGTTAATCTTACGAGCCAATTAGTTCTGCCAATCCTGCTATTATCTTCTGCTTTTGCCAGTAGTAAATTACAAACAGAAGTATGCTGGTATTTGTATGTTGGAAGTGATTTAAAGATGGATTCCAGTACATGTTCAACGCTAGACTCAATTTCGGTATCTTGTCTAGTATCCATTTCGGTAGTTTAGACAGAAATTTAATATGCTTGTATAATTAGTAGGGCTTCTTGAGCAATAGTATAGTAATAATTATTGTAACGAATCTTAAATTCAAACTAAAATAAAACAGTGATAAGGAAAGCAAAATCCCTTGTAACATTTTCAATTGAGCATTATCAATTTTTGAAGGTTGAAGTGGGTTTATCAAATTATTTGATTAAGCTGCAGGCATCAATTGTTAATTGTTAATTAAAAGGCTATCTGGTGCTACAGCTACAGCTACCATCTGCACAATTGGTGTGGGTAATATTGCTTGAAGAATTGATTTTTAATCATCCATGAATCTAATAAGCGATTACACCAACTCGAAATAAATCGAAAAGATGTGAGATTATATATAGAAGAGTTCGCCAATTCAACAAATAGGACGTCTCGAGAAGCCATGTTTTAAAGGCTACTTAGGACGTCCCGAGATTGGGTTTTGTGAAATTGTGGAGACGGGACTTGCCCAACTCCAACCCATCCCCACTCCATCCCAGCAGTCTCTTCTACTATAATATATTGTATATATATCAAACAGGGCATAGTGATATAGTATATCCTTTGTAGAAGCTTTTGCCATGCGGTAAAAGCTCAGATCCATTTCTATCCTTGATAGAATAAAAGCTCTTGTCTTGCTACCATTTTGAATTTTGGAAATTTTGGACAGTTTTTGATTTTAAAACTCTGATAACCCTTAACCTCTCCAATTGCGACAAAAGCACCTGAGGAATCCCTGCATCGCCACACATGGCGACCATCCGCGACCCTCCCCTTATTAAGGGGCGTAGGGCCGGTAGTCTTCGATTACAGAAGGCCGAGGGGGCGCTCTTGGCGGAGGCAAAGTGTGGGGATTTGAGCATAAGACTCAATCCCCACTACTGTACTCATAAATGAGACAGTAGACTCCTTGGCTGGCAATGAATGACCAGAAAGGATGTGATGGCCTTTGCTAATGGAAAGCACAGGTGAGTTTCGGAGTTGTATTGAGATTGAGGAAAGGATTCCACAAATTGGCTCTATAGCACAAATGGTAGTGCGTTTAGTCCGGAAAACCCAAGAAGTGGAATCATACACCACCAGAGACCAAACTTTTGGGACAATCCCTGTCTCAATCTCAAAGTGGTCAGCCCCGCCACAAAATGGAGGAAATTTTGATGCAAGGGAACGGGTGCAAAATGTCAAAAATGTCATCCGAAAACTTTTTTTACAAGCAACTTCTATAATTCCCTTGCCTACTTAAGTAAATTTTTAAATTCATTGAATTGTTCATCTTATGTAACATTTACTACATAGCATCTATGGGCCCATCCAGAAACATGTTTTTGTGTATATCCCTGAGACCCCTATGTTCGCTCAGGATCCTGTACACATTTTCTAGGTGCCGTAGCATGTAAAACAAATTTTATTTGACAAAATGGCTAATGCAGTTCGCTTGGAAATATATCCTTTTATGGGAATGAAGGCCGTGGGTTAGGAGAGCTCCACCACTGAATATTTTGTTTTTGATTTACTAAAATTGTTTAGTCGTTTAGATGGGAAAATGTTGTCAAGGCACCTTTTACTAGGTATGTTCAGTGTGATGTCACCCGCTGGCTACAATTGTTCAGATAAATGTCACTGAACGCTGTTGTAAAATTGTGCATGGTTTGATTTGCAAAATAATTCCTTCTCATACTAGTATTATAAATACAAAGGAAACAATAAAAAAAACCTAAAAAATTTGTTCAAAAATTTTATTTTACTGTAAAGTGAAAAATAGGAAACGCGATAAATGAGAAAATAAGCATATTCGAGAAATAAACAAATTTGAGAAATATTCTCAAAACTCACTCCGCCACGTCCAGCGGAATTGCACCTTCTGGCACTTCGTGTCCCTGCACCACAGCAATAACTTCACAGTTAGCACAGCGGTGAAAAGTGGTTCCATGGTCATTGCATACAAAATATAAGCAATTGAAGCATCTTTTTTGTGATTTTTTTTTGCTGGCAAAGGACAAAAATGACATCTCCCATGGGCCACATTGATTGGTTGTGGTGGTGGAACTGCGACTTGCGCTCCCATCAACTTCATGGCGGTTTTCACGTGAGTCGGCAAACGACTGTAGTTTGCTGAGCTGGCTCTGCGTTGGATGAGTGGTTGCATCAATTCTTTTGCAATCTGGCGGAGAATTTGCCCTCGGCGGTGTCCGCTGTTGTCTAGTGGTGACAGTAAATGGGTTTTCCAAATAATATTTGCATTCAAAGCGCTAATATCCACCATTGTAAAAAATACTTTGAGTGGCCACCTAAAATAAAAATAAAATTTAATTCTTTCTGCTTTGTCCATTGATCACATTATACTAATTTTACGCACCTGCGTGTAGCTCTCTGGCAAGAAAAAGTTCCCACCATTTGATCAGCAGTGTATACTTCTCCTTTTGTTGAGTTGTAGTCAATGATCATCTGTGGTTTCTTGTTCTCAGAAGTTGGACATATTGCAGTAGTGTGATGCTGCGTGGATAAGAGGACGACACTACAATTCTTCTTTGGTATATATGATACCAAGGTGGTGTTTTTTTAAAGCAAAAGTGGAACTGTGTGTCTGCTTCTTCTTCGTTTCAGTGAGCTCTTTGGGGACTTCTACGCGATGTTTGCGAATAGTGCCGAGCAGTGCCGTTTTCTGTTGAAATAGTTCGTCTGCCAAAGATTTTGAAATAAAAAAATTGTCGGCAGTAACCCGTCGACCCATTCCCAAGTAGGCGTTAGACAACTCCAGAACCACCTTCTTCCCCTGTTCCTTCTCCACAGCGTCATTCTTCTTTCCAGCGTAAATCGTAGTCTTTAGGACATACCCTGTAGTAGCATCAACAATGACCCATATTTTCAGTCCATAGCGACCGTACTTGTTCTTCATGTAGACTCTAAAGATTGCTTTTCCTCGGAAACGAACAAGCATCTCATCAATTGTGAGATTTTGAGATGGAGTGTACATAGCTTGCATGTTGCTTACAAGAGCAGTCATCATCTCCTCAACTGGGAGCAAACGTCGAAGTTGAATTCCCATCGACTTGGCAGTTGCTCGTTCTTCGGGGTAATCGAAACGCAAATACTTCAGGATTTGCCTAAACCGATCCCTTGCCATAGTAGCGATAATTGGTGGATGACAGTATTTTAGATCCGATGTCCAGAGCTCTGAGATAGGCTGCAGCCTAAAACAAAAAATATAAATATAAATAAAGTTGTCTTTTTTTCGCCCTGTCAAAAACCTTGCAGGGGTGTGAGCGATGAAGTGATCTATGTCCACTCATGCCACCATCAAGATTCAAACTTTTTTTTTTTTTTTTTTGAAACAATAATGAACAAATTTTAATCATAATTATTGATTCAAGCTATAGCATAAATATTATTGCTTACTTGTGCTCGACTCCAGCGAGAAGCAAAATTCCTACAAATCCGTAGAAGTCCACTTCGTCAATTGGAATCCACTTGAGCGTAGGTGGATTCACTGCGTTCTGAATTCGATGCTCTGCATAAGCATTCGTATGATCTTTAATGCGATCCACAACATCCAATTTGAAGAACAGCTTGAACAATTACGAAACCGAAAGGTTGGGATTGGCTGCGTCTTCTTTCGGACCGATAGGTCCGTCTTCAAATTCAATGAGCTCCGGGGAATCAGGAGGCTCAAGATCCCAAACAGTCCCATTCTTAGATATAATCTGACCTAATTTTAGACGTTTGGGCACTGATCTAAGCGACGAAGTTGATGGAACTGTAAAAAAAATTATGTCCTCTGCCATGTCAAATCACCTACAGAGTATTCCCGCTATGAGCTCACTTGTCTCCATTTATGCAAATTATCCACTCTAAGATTAATTCTGTTTACTAATAACTAACCCTCTTCGTCAAGTGATGGCAGCTCATCTTCTGAATGATCCAATGAGTCGATAACAAAATTCGAATCATTGTTATCTTCCAGACAGTCCAGCGAATCCGAGTCATCAGGGTCACGCTGGTTTGGGTGTCTATAAGGACCAGCTGTGATGTCTGTAGATATTGACCTATTAGGACCACTCATTGCAAACGCTATTTGATTACAATTCAAGACTTTTTTATTAAATTTATGAAAAATATATTTTATAAAATGAACAAAAATTAAATGTGAAGATAGAATGGATGAGAGGAAATGACAAAAAAACGATCACGAAAGAAATGGCAACACAACATTTTCAAACGTTTTTCTTTTTTTTTTGAAAAAATTTTTTTAAACCCATAAACTAATGTCCCCAGATGCTGAACACATATAGTTCCTGTTTCACTTTATTTGACTTGTAATCTCCGGGATATACAGTGGAGTTTACTAAAGTAAGGCAGAGAAAGGAGAATTTCCTTCCACTTTGCCGCAAAGTAGTCCTTTCTCTGCTTTACTTAGTAAACTCCACTGTAGAGTTCAAGACCACAGTTTGGACAATGACATAATTGAACAATTGTCAATTACACAATTACAATTACTAATTGTAGTTATAATGACCATTGCTCCCAGCAGAAGTAATTGTAATTGTACAATTTTATGGGTAAATATAATTGAGCAATGGATGAGGTTTATGAGTCCACTATTACAATTACACTAATTCAATTTATAAAAATTCACGAAACCGAACAAATAAATAAACCGAGGAGTGACAAATAAGAAATAGATAATGCAGTTGAGGTAAGTTTTTTCGCTCAAAACCATTGTTTATAATCATGAGTGAGCGAGCATGCATTTCCCCTTCTTAAACAAAGAATACAAAGAGGGTTTTTTGTTTTTGTTTTAATCAGGCAATAGTTTTATAGATTGAGCCATGGCCGATGTGANTACTAATAACTAACCCTCTTCGTCAAGTGATGGCAGCTCATCTTCTGAATGATCCAATGAGTCGATAACAAAATCCGAATCATTGTTATCTTCCAGACAGTCCAGCGAATCCGAGTCATCATTGTCACGCTGGTTTGGGTGTCTATAAGGACCAGCTGTGATGTCTGTAGATATTGACCTATTAGGACCACTCATTGCAAACGCTATTTGATTACAATTCAAGACTTTTTTATTAAATTTATGAAAAATATATTTTATAAAATGAACAAAAATTAAATGTGAAGATAGAATGGATGAGAGGAAATGACAAAAAAACGATCACGAAAGAAATGGCAACACAACATTTTCAAACGTTTTTCTTTTTTTTTTTGAAAAAAATTTTTTTAACCCATAAACTAATGTCCCCAGATGCTGAACACATATAGTTCCTGTTTCACTTTATTTGACTAGTAATCTCCGGGATATACAGTGGAGTTTACTAAAGTAAGGCAGAGAAAGGAGAATTTCCTTCCACTTTGCCGCAAAGTAGTCCTTTCTCTGCTTTACTTAGTAAACTCCACTGTAGAGTTCAAGACCACAGTTTGGACAATGACATAATTGAACAATTGTCAATTACACAATTACAATTACTAATTGTAGTTATAATGACCATTGCTCCCAGCAGAAGTAATTGTAATTGTACAATTTTATGGGTAAATATAATTGAGCAATGGATGAGGTTTATGAGTCCACTATTACAATTACACTAATTCAATTTATAAAAATTCACGAAACCGAACAAATAAATAAACCGAGGAGTGACAAATGAGAAATAGATAATTCAGTTGAGGTAAGTTTTTTCGCTCAAAACCATTGTTTATAATCATGAGTGAGCGAGCATGCATTTCCCCTTCTTAAACGAATACAAAGAGGGTTTTTTGTTTTTGTTTTAATCAGGCAATAGTTTTATAGATTGAGCCATGGCCGATGTGATTGATAGTTCAAAAAACTTAAGTATAGCTATTTTAGATGNATTGATAGTTCAAAAAACTTAAGTATAGCTATTTTAGATGGCAAGTTTTTCAAAATCGTATCAGAAGATACAATTGGCAAGATTAAGGCAATTTATGTTTTGTGCAACAAATCCTTGGAAGGTGCTAGAAAAATTACATCAAATTTTACAACACATCTCAAGGTATGCGAAATTATTTACTTCATTGAATTGCTATACTTCTCATTAACCACAAATATTTTCAAATGTTCTAATTATTTGGTTGCTGTAGTTTTGAGTCTTGAAAGCGTAGTTTTGAAAAATTAATTTTGAATTCGGTATTTCTAGAAACTTCACCCACTGGCGCACAAAGAGTATGAGAAGTCTAAAGAAGAAAAAAGGCTGAAAATCAAACCCACGGTTTTAGCGAAAAGTTCCTCTGACTCGAGCATTCAGAGCGTACGAAAATTCTTAAGATCAGCAGATGAGCTAACTCAAGGCGACTTGGATAATTATATCTTGAATTACGTCGTTGAATCAATGAGCCCAATATCTACAGTAAATTCAAAACCATTCAGGACCCTAATTTTTGGTAAAACCAAATTTTTTTTTTTTTTTTTATTGCATACAGAGTGAACCAATTACTACTAACAGGTTATACCCTACACTCCTACTCATCGTCCTCTCCAACCTGCTCTTCAACTTCATGAATGGGAAACACATTAGTTTCTTTTGTTAGGATGGGGTAGGAGTGTGGGGTATCCTCAGTCAGTTGTTATTTGTTCATTCTGTACAATTCTAAACATTACCAATAAAATGGTTCTATAGATATCAACATTACAAGTAGTGAATTCCAAGCGAAATTATGTACCGAATTAACTGTTCTACAACGAGTGGTCGAAATCATTGTACTATTTTCGCATATTTTTGCCACTTTAGTCGCTATAATTGGTTTAATATAATATAATATTGGTTTTGATTCACAGGTATCTGCAAAAAGCCTTCGTTAACCATAATGATTAGCAAGACTTTCAAATCAAAGCTGACGAAGCGAAGTNACGAAGTACTTCTTCCATGGAAAAAATCAAAGTAAGGCTACATACTGCTAAAAACTTATGTATTACAACAGATATTTGAAGCGGAGGAAAGCTCAGCTTTTTCGGAATGACAGTGCACTTCATCAACGACAAATTGGAACGAGAATTCAACTGACTGTCATGCATAAGGTTTATGGGAAAGCATAGCTATGACCGAATTGCTCAGATTATCAATAAAATTTTGATTGATTACAATATTCAAAACCGCAAAATCGTATGTGCGGTCACAGAAAATGGAAGTAATTTTATGAAGGCTTTCAAAGAATACGGATCTTATGAAGTTGTAAAAGAGGCGCTAAGCACAAGTGGTCGGTCTAACAATATTACAGATACGAATTCAGATGAAGATGATAAAATTATCCTCCAGTTTGAAGAAATTGAGTTGACTAAGGACTTGTCCTTGACACTTCCAAAGCTACATCGTTGCGCTTCACATACATTGAATTTGGTTGCAAAGGAAGACTCAAAGAAAATTAAGCAGAGTGTCGAAACAATTTCTTACACAAATCTCTTATGTTCGTCGACGACGAAATGCTCATCTTTGTGGACCAAAAGCTCGAGTCCGAAAGTAGCTGAAATCATACATCCAATTTCGAATAAACATTTGAAAACTCCGAATCAAACTAGCTGGAATTCTACGTTTGATGCTATGTCAAAATTAATGTCAATTAACATCACCTAGACGGAATTTGTGACGAGCTAGGTTTACCAAAATTTAAACGTCAAGAAATTGATTTCTGTGAGAAGTATCTTCTAGCAATGAAACCTATTACAATTTCGCTGGATATTCTGCAGGGTGAAAATGCGGAAGCAAAACAAGGAAGAACGTACAAGACGACTCTTTCACCCACCATCTTAAGTGCTTATGCGGAATTACGAGCGATGAAGACCTCACCCACTGAAGAAGTTGTTTGGCCTTCTGAAGTAATTTTCTTACATTCTGGAGAAGAATTTGAATGACAAGAAGTTCAAGGATTCGGCGTTGGCTACAATTTGCTATCCATAGTTTAAGTTACGATGGGTCCCTCCAAAAATCTTAAATGAGTTACGGGTCATGTTGGTCTACGAAATTTCGAAATTTGGATCGCATCAAGCAAATGACACTGTTATAGTGCTGGAGCCAATAGATTTGAATTTTTCTAAATTTCCGTCGAAGCACACTGCTACCCAACCAATACAGGGCAGCGTTGAATTAGAAGCGACGCAGTGCCAACAGAATCCAGATGAGTCACTTTCCATGTTAGATCGTTATCCGACCATAAAGAAAATGTTTCTTAAATACAATACTCTTCTTCCGTCATCCGCTCTTGTGAAAAGATTGTTCAACTATAGCGGAATGATTCTAACCCCAAAGCGCCAGTGTACAAGTGCCGATACATTTGAAAACTTTGTATTGTTGTGATATAATACTCCTACTACTCAGTAGACACCATAACAAAACATCTGACTAATAGTATTTATACAGTAAATTAGTTTCAAAGATTTAATTTACTCATTTACTAACTAGTTGTTCATAAAATTTTTGAACATGAAATATAAAATGTAATTGGAAAGAAGTAATTGTGAATTACAAGTAATCGATTACTGTAATGGTTAATCGATTACATGTGGAGAGTAATTGTAATTGTAATTGTACCGTATGGTCATATTCGACATAGTTTTTTTTCTCTCAATCACCAAGATATGCGCACTCCTCATTACATCATTGTCACCCGAAATAGATGGGCGAACACCTGCATCCTGTAAAAATAAATTTACAAAGAAAACAACTTTTATGACAAATTTAGACTTTTAGTAGTCATTTTACTTAAACTCTATCGACTACCGACAATATAGTAGTTTTCATGTCATGATGTTGTCATGAATTTTCAATTCTAAAAATCCAGTCTTCATTTTATTTGCTGTGTCTAATTTTTTCACCTGCTTTGGTTAGAATATGNAATTTTCAATTCTAAAAATCCAGTCTTCATTTTATTTGCCGTGTCTAATTTTTTCACCTGCTTTGGTTAGAATATGCCATACATTGACATTGCCGTAAGGAATTAAAGTTCGTATCGAAAGACCGGTTCTTTAGCAGGTATCTCCCCCTTGTGGGGCGTAGCAAAGGCTGGATTCGACCAAATGGGTGCAGTCAAAATTTCAAAGTATTTAAAAAAAGAATTCCCTTTTTTCAAACTTTTCTAAGTTTTTTTTTGGTTTTGTTGCCTCATAAACCACAAAATGACCTCTAGGAAAGCTGTTGGAAATGGTGAATGGAATAAATTTTCCCTCCTGCATTTTTCTCTGTGGTTATCCAGTTAGGATCACATAATCTATCGGTCATGCGGAAACTGGGTGTTCACCTTCACCTAAGCCCTATCACCTAAACGAATGACCGTAGAGAAAAATATTTGACGCAAGCATTTGACGCCAACTCCAACAACTTTGATGGAGGTCAATTTGTGGCTTATGAGGTAACATAAAACCTAAAAACACTTAGAAAGTTTTGAAGACAGGGAATTCATTTTTAAAATACTTAGAAATTTTGACTGCACCCATTTGGTCGAATCTAGCCATTGCTACGCCCCACCTCCCCCTCTATGGACGATTTCAACCGGGTCTTCGATACGAACTTCAATTCCTTACGGCAATGTCAATGTACGGTACATTGTAACCAAAGTAGGTGAAAAAATTAGACACGGCAAATAAAAGGAAGACTGGATTTTTTAGAATTGAAAATTCATGACAACATCATGACATGAAAACTACTATATTGTCGGTAGTCGATAGAGTTTAAGTAAAATGACTACTAAAAGNATTGAAAATTCATGACAACATCATGACATGAAAACTACTATATTGTCGGTAGTCGATAGAGTTCAAGTAAAATGACTACTAAAAGACTAAACTTGTCATAAAAGTTTTTTCTTTGTAAATTTATTTTTACAGGATGCAGGTGTTCGCCCATCCATTTCGGGTGACAATGATGTAATGAGAAGCGCGCATATCTTGGTGATTGAGAGAGAAAAAACTATGTCGAATCTGACCACACGGTAATTGTAATTGTAATAGCTGTAAAATTTCTGGTATAATTGTGTAAATGTAATTCAATTACAATTTGCCTGTAATTGTCCGAATTGTGTTCAAGACATACTTAGATTATATCTAGCGGTTGTTCNATTGTAATTGTAATAGCTGTAAAATTTCTGGTATAATTGTGTAAATGTAATTCAATTACAATTTGCCTGTAATTGTCCGAATTGTGTTCAAGACATACTTAGATTATATCTAGCGGTTGTTCGGACTCTACTTCGTTATGATCATTCGTTAGATTACTGGAAATGATAAGTCAAAATATGTAGTAAAAATGTTCTTTTCTTCTTGTTGCAGTTCCTGATTTCAAATTTATTTCAAATTTTTAAATTATTTGTTGATATTTAAATCATTTTCAACAAACTTGGTAAAAATTTGAGAAATAATTCTAAATATTTTTTAAATATGATCTATTTAGTATTTTTAAACGAGAAAAACTTATTAGCTTTGGCAGGAAAATCTCTATTTTCGACATTGTTTTTTCAAATTTTGCAAGCGAAAAGCGGACGAATAGGGAATGTTTTCTAATACAGGATTTTGGCGGGGCTCATCTTTATTCCAATTGCGCAAGCGCGAAACATAGTGTATGAAATTTATCGTGTAAGATTGGTCAGTTGTGACTAAGAATAGACGGAACATAAGTTCTCTATGGTCTAATAAACTAGCTGCTCAATTACACTACTATCAAGTAAATGGGACTGTGAGGCAAACTTCTGTATTTCAGATGCGCAGTCGCTAAGTGATGCATTAGAATAATGCAAAAGACAGACTTGGCTACTGCTCATTAATGTTCTCCATTGCTCCGTCTCTTCATTGGAACCCAATTTTTTGGGTGCCAGAGCCATCGTGTGGCTCTTCTACCTTTGGGAGCCAGCTCCAAAATTGGGAAGCCATGGCTCTTTAGGTTTCTTGCATTCAATCAAAAATTGCAAAGCATTAGAAAATGTGAAGTTTAACACGGCACACGACACATAGCATCACAGATTGGTCCTAAACCTTCCCGTAGGAAAGAGAATATTTCCATACACTTATTTTGATAGCCCTCAAGGTCCACGTGAAAGGAAATTTTAGCAACAGCGCCTTTGCTGTTTTATCTTTTCTAGATATAAGTATGTATTTATGTATGTATGTATGTAATTAGGGATGTTGCGGATAACATATCCGGTAGATTTGCCGGATACCGGATATCCGACAAATTTTCAGCTATTTGTCTTTAAGCGTGTGTACGTACCACTATTAATCTTTACGTAACGTGAACTAATGTGTTCTACAAAAGGTGTTATACGAAACTCGATTTCAATGCTAGGTGCTGATAAGACTAAATTATACCTCAACATAGCATTCTCAGGATAAGTAGATAGGTGTTGTCGCAAGCAGTGCAGCCAAACAATTTTTGTTTGCTGAGTGATTTTGACAAACAATTGTTCGACAAGCAACTAGCAATTCCAGAAAATTTTGCTAATATTTTTGTAATTCTACCGATTGGCACACATATAATTAAATTTCTACTACTAAAACGAACAAAATTATTATGTCCTGGGTTAGTGAAGTTAGCGGAATATTTTGCTCATTGGAGTGGTACGCTGGAAACATTACATGTACAGCCTAAACTTTCTTTAAAATATCGAAATTCTTTCTTGACAAATTTTTTTTAAAGGAACAAAACAAATTGTTTGTCGCAAGAAATCGATTGAACTGGATAAGTGTTAGAAGAATTCCTCAATCACTCAATTCTAATTACTCTTAAAAGTAAAAGGATATTTGAATTGTAACATCTGTCCGTCGCTCAAGCCTTAAGCCTATATTTTCGTTCATATGCCTGCCAAATCTGTCCGCCGGGCAGCTAGTATGTCCTCGTTTAATGCAAAATTAAATGACCATGTTTTACATAAAAATTGGACATAAGTTTATCGAATTGATTGATGACACATTTTTTTATTTTTTCTAGGTTGTAAATTCTCTTTTATTTGGTGCCTTCAACACAATCCCCACATACTTCACAAATGTCACTGGATATACGTATACTTTGAATATGCTTAACGACAAAGAACCACCTGACATGGAAAGGTTTGTCAGCTTCGTCAGCCAAGAATATATACGTGTCGCGATCCATGCACGGATAGATATATACCCTATTCATTTACTAATCTCACTGTCCTTAAATATTTACAATACGACGTTGAACAGTCCATGACACAACTTCTTTTGAGGCTACTGGACGCTTCGGAACATTATCGCATTTTATTCTTCACTGGAAATTTAGATATCGTTGTACCAGTAATTAGCACTGAGGAAATACTGAAACATTTGAAATGGAAATGGATAAAATGTTTTCTTCATACAAAGAAACTTATTTGGTTCGTCGGCAAAAAATTGGCGGGATACTACAAAAGTTTCAAGAACTTGAGCTTCTTAATTGTACGAAATGCTGGACATGTTGTGCCGCATGATCAAGGTGCAAATGCGTTGGAAATGATTAATCGATTTACATCTGGAAAATCTATAGTGGAGAATGAATTCCCTACTATTAAATCGAAAATGTGTACATAAATCAATATTACAAACCACGAATATTTATGCTTATAAATAAATTACCGTTCGTTGATGTAAGTGTTCCAGCAGAAAATTTGACTGGTACACCTCTGATCAAAACCCATCTTCTACACAAGTGTGAAATTTTCGTTGAGGAAGTATTTTTCACACAATTTGCACTACGAGTTGCTGGTAACTCGGAGCAACTTGAAGTGGTGTGTTCATTCCTACCTTGTTTCGTGATCAGGTTTTGGACACCATTTGTTATCAAAAGATGTGAGTTAAAAACAACAAATTATTTGAATTGTCTGAACGTTCTAATATAGCTTTCACATTAACAGGGAACTCGTACCTTATTTGGACCTATTTGTGAGTTATGTTCATATTAGCGAAATACCCTGCCCATATTTCATGAAAATTTAATCAAAGCTGAGAACAACTTTTTCGCTTTTGGTTGTTAAAGTTGTGCACTCATACTACTAACCCACAACTTTCTGCTGGCACACAAAGTACTCTATGTTGTATACTCTTCTTTTGTGAGCTTGGTCTGACCATGGCGCAAATTGAGAACAAAGTCCCTGCCTCATGAATCAAGTTTTCCAAATTTGTTCACATTAGGACTGGAAGACTATTTAAAACAGTTTGTTGGTTGTGCCTCGCATCTTTTGATAAAATATGTTCCAGATCTGAATAGGCGACAAATTATGTGTGAACACACAACTTCAAATTGTCATCCACTTGAGAGGAACTCTGTTAGAGAACAAAAGCGGGAGTTGTCTAAGATGTCAAAGCAATGAGAACAGGTTTGGAAAGAGGACTTTTTTTTTCAATTTGCAGCTTGGTCAGACAAACGTTACAAAAAAGAGATATGTAATTTTGTCTATCGGCAGATGGCTATGGGTTAGTACAAATACACAATTTCGACCATCTACATCGTAAAATTTGCCGGCAACTTTTGATAAATTTGCAGGAAATTTTTGTTAAACACAACCCACAAAAATTTCCAATTTTCGAGCAAAAATTACAAGTTATCTATAAGCGTAATCTGGAGTTGGATTTACTTCTGTATTAATTGTACTTCCATCTTTGGGGACATCACTTATGAGTAGTTAGTTGGTGGTTAGTTTGTTTTTAACTAGTAATTGAAAACTGTGGGATAATGGTTACCCAAAAAATAGTGAATCCAAAACAGGAAGACCATTAATGAAGAGTAGGCTTTTTTATTGACCGTGTTAAGAAAACTCGCACTAATATACTCAAAATGTTGAGAGATCTATTACTTGCAATGTCATAGATGAGAGATAGTAATAGATAGGAAAAGCTCGTCAGAGAGAATGAGCCCAAAAAGCTCTAACTTCTCTTCGTGATTGGTCAACATTACCAACTCCCATCTAATCTCTCTTCGTGATTGGTCCTTTTGTATAATCTCTCTTGGTGATTGGTCCTCAGAAAACCACATGCCTTCTAAAGAGTTTTTTCTATCTATTACTTATCTCTCATCTATGTTGCAATGTATAGTTCAACTGAAATTGTCACCCATCGTTTCATACATTCAAAGATAATGTATTTGCAGAATGATCTTGTATTGAGTTTAAAATTTTTTTTGAAAACATTGCCGCTACTGCATCAAAGCTTAAAAAACTTCTAAGTTTTCAATTTATGAGTGACTATTCTTTATGAGAAATCATTCGAATTCATGAAATTGTTAAACAAATAGATGAGGTATGCCGCTTCGTTGTAGTAATCACCTCAGCGAAGACTTTTAGGTTCAATTTAATTACATTTGAAATATTGGAGTATATATTATATGTGTTAGAGTGTTATAAAAACCGACTCTAGCACGTTCGCTTGAAATGAGTCAAAATGCGTCTTGTTTTAATAAAATTAATATTCAATATGCCGAATATCCTATATCCTGCCTGGCCCCGGTTAATTTCGAAAAAACCTGATTCTGTTCGCCCCGACAGGGTGTAAATATTTGCACACCAAATTTTGTAAAATCCAGCTGGGTGTAAATTTTTACACCCCAGGTTCTGAAAATGCTTACGTCACACAAAATTTGCAATATTGTCGACGTTTGTTGACTGTGCGCTTTTATAAAGTGATCACCTTCGACTATGGTTGATTGCGGCTATGTATCAATCCATTTATATCATTAGAATAGATAACTTTTGAGAATTGTAATTCCGGTCACGGTAATTCGATATTGGCATA